>JAQQAC010000477.1:33667609-33719390 GCA_029783875.1 Phataginus tricuspis
CCCCAAGCACTGCTTGCCCTGTAGTCTCACTTGGAATCTGACAGCATTTTAATGAAACCCATAAAAGACACTTCCCAATGGCTTATATCCTGAACGATCAAGGAGCAGAAAGTCCAAATAAGACCTGTATCAGTATTCCCTTTCCTCTAGTTCCAAATATGACCAGGCTGGGTGGCCACTCCCAAGCACAGCTTTCTCATTTGCCTGATCCTTGGGCCAGAATCATAAGTTCTACTGTTCCACCTGCACTTTTTTTCCTCCTGAATTATAGATGGATTTCAACTCATTCATTCTGCTCACTGTTGCCTAGCAGGGTGGGACACGAGACTTTGAACAAGCTCAGACCCCTTGCTGCAGATAATAATGTCAAGCTCGAGAGATTCAAGATGGCGGCATGAGAGGTGACACGGAGAATTCCTCCCAAAACCACAAATAGTACAAAAATATAGTTAATTAATACTACTAACCCTAAAACAGCAAGAAGAAAGAAGGCTGCACCAGACTGCATACAGACCTCACGAACAGAGCAGACCTCATGAAGCAAGGTAACATACGACAGCCTTAATCTGGCGGGACCCAAGCCCTTCCCCCACCCCAGCTCACCGGCGGGAGGAAGAGAAGCAGAGCGGGGAGGGGGTGGAAGCCTGGGACTGCTGATTACCTAGCCGTGGAGGTCTGCTTTGTGAGTGGAAGCCGATACTATGTGGTGCTCTGGACATTGGGGAGCTCAGATGGGCAGAGGGCAGGGGAGACTGACATTCTGGCCATTTCTGGACGGGATCCACACCCGGCCATTCTGTGTCAGAGGAAGGGCAGGCGGTCTTGAGACTTCCTAGCAGAGAGAGGGCTGCTGAAGGGGCAGGGTTTGCACGGAGCTTGCTACGCAGGAGAAAGGAGAGCTGGACAAGGTTGCCTGAGCATGCTCTGCCCGGTTGGTTGGGAACTTTGAGGAGCTTCAGGTGCCCCATCCCCCTGGCTGCTACTCAGCTCTGAGGCCCTCACTGTGACACACAGCCTGCCAAACCTTCCTACTGGCCTGCAGGCACCTGCTCACAAACCGGCAGTCACTGCGCTGGCATCAGGCCAGCCAGAGGGAGGCCCTGCCTACAACAGCTAGAGATGCAAAGCACAGAGGTTTACATGTGTATGCTTGGCCCACTGGCTCTGACACTGCAGACAGGCACCACAGACAGGAATCAGGAAACAGATCTTTCCTCCCCCCAGGCACCAGTTCTGCTCCCCTATGAACCCCAACCTCACTCTAGGGGCTGAGCACCTCCAGAGACTGGAGTTTCTGTGCACTAGTGTGCACCACACAGAAATAAGAAACGTCAAAAGAACGTGGTTCAGACCAAAATCTCACAAACCCCAGAAAAAGGGCCAAATGAAACTGAACTCACCAATCTTCCTGAAAGAGAGTTCAAAATACAAATTATAAACATGCTTATGGAGGTACAGAAAAATATTCAAGAACTCAGGAACAAATTTAAGTCAGAGATTCAATCATTAAGAAACTCCATATCTGAAATGAAACATACAATGGAGGGATTTAGAAGCAGATTACATGTAGTAGAAGAGATGGTAAATTGAATAGAAATTAGAGAAGAGGAATACAAAGAAGCTGAGGCACAGAGAGAAAAATGAATCTCTAGGAATGAAAGAATATTGAGAGAACTGTGTGACCAATCCAAACAGAACAATATTCGCATTATAGGGGTACCAAAAGAAGAAGAGAGAGAAAAAGGGATAGAAAGTGTTATTGAGGATGTAATTGCTGAAAACTTCCCCAATCTGGGGAAGGAGATAGTCTCTCAAGCAATAGAGGTGCACAGATCTCCGAACACTAGGGACCCAAAGAAGACAACATCAAGACATATAATAATTAAAATGGCAAAGATCAAGGATAAAGACAGACTTTTAAAAGCAGCTAGAGAGAGAAAAAAGATCACACACAAAGGAAAACCCATCAGGCTATCATCAGACTTCTCATTAGAAACCTTACAGGCCAGAAGGGATTGGCATGATATATTTAATGCAAAGAAGCATAAGGCCCTTGAACCAAGAATACTCTACCTGGAAAGGTTATCATTTAAATTTGAAGGACGGATTAAACAATTTTCAGATAAGCAAAAGCTGAGACAATTTACCTCCCACAAACCATGTCTACAGTACATTTTGGAGGGACTCCTACAGATGGAAGTATTCCTAAGGCTAAATAGATGTCGCCAAGGGATAGACAAAGAGTACAGGATATGATTCATAACATACAAAGAATGTAGGAGGAAGAAAAAGGAGGAAAAAAAAAGAACCTTTAGGTTGTGTTTGTAATAGCATACATAGTGAGTTAAACTAGACTGTTAGATAGTAAGAGAAGTACCCTTGAACCTTTGGTAACCATGAATCTAAAGCCTTCAATGGCAATAAGTACATACCTATTAATAATCACCCTAAATGTAAATGGTCTGAATGTACCAATCAAAAGACATAGAGTCACTGAATGGATAAAAAAAAAAGACCCATCTATATGCTGCCTACAAGAGACTCACTTCAAACCCAAAGACATACACAGACTGAAAGTAAAGGGATGGAAAGAGATATTTCACGCAACTAATAAGGAGATAAAATCAGGAGTTGCAGTACCTGTATCAGACAAAATAGACTTCAAAACAAAGAAAGTCACAAGAGACAAAGAAGGACATTACATAATGACAAAAGGGTCAGTCCAACAAGAGGATATAACTTATAAACATCTATGCACCCAACACAGGATCACCTACATATGTGAAACAAATACTAACAGAATTAAAGGGGGAAATAGAATGCAAAGCATTCATTTTAGGAGACTTCAACACACCACTCACTCCAAAGGACAGATCAACCAGACAGAAAATAAATAAGAGACAGAGGCACTAAACAACATATTAGAACAGATACAGAACACTCCATCCAAAAGCAACAGGATACACATTCTTCTCAAGTGCACATGGAACATTTTCAAGAACAGATCATATACTAGGCCACAAAGTGAACCTCAGTAAATTCAAAAAGATTGAAATTGTACCAACCAGCTTCTCAGATCACAAAGGTATGAAACTAGAAATAAATTACACAAAGAAAATGAAAAAGCCCACAAACACATGGAGGCTTAATAACATGCTCCTAAATAATCAATGGATCAATGACCAAATAAAAACAGAGATCAAGCAATATATGGAGGCAAATGACAAAAATGATTCAACACCACAAAACCTGTGCGATGCAGCAAAGGCTGTGCTAAGAGGGAAATATATTGCAATACAGGCCTACCTCAGAAAAGAAGAACAATCCCAAATGAACGGTCTAAACTCACAATTAACGAAACTAGAAAAGGAAGAACAAATGAGGCCCAAAGTCAGTAGAAGGAGGGACATAATAAAGATTAAAGCAGAAATAAATAAAATTGAGAAGAATAAAACAATAGAAAGAATCAATGAAAGCAGGAGCTGGTTCTTCAAGAAAATAAACAAAATAGATAAACCCTTAGCCAGACTTATCAAGAAAAAAGAGAGTCTACACACATAAACAGAATCAGAAATGAGAAAGGAAAAATCACTACAGACACCACAGAAATACAAAGAATTATGAGAGAATACTATGAAAAATTATATGCTAACAAACTGGATAACCTAGAAGAAATGGACAACTTTTAAGAAAAGTACAACTTTCCAAGGCTGATCCAGGAAGAAACAGAAAATCTGAATAGACTAATTACCAGCAAAGATATTGAATTGGTAATCAAAAAACTACCTAAGAAAAAAAAATCCCTGTACCAGATGGTTTCACTGCTGAATTTTATCAACGTTTAGTGAAGACCTAATACCCATCCTCCTTAAAGTTTTCCAAAAAGTAGAAGAGGAAAGAATACTCCCAAACTCATTCTATGGGACCAACATCACTCTAATACCAAAACCAGGCAAAGACAGCACAAAAAAAGAAAATTACAGACCAATATCCCTGATAAGCATAGATGTAAAAATACTCAACAAAATATTAGCAAACCGAATTCAAAAATACACCAAAAAGATCATCCATCATGATCAAGTCGGATTCATTCCAGGAATGCAAGGATGGTACAACATTCGAAAATCCATCAAATTCATCCACCACATCAACAAAAAGAAGGACAAAAACCACATGATCATCTTCATAGATGCTGAAAAAGCATTCAACAAAATTCAACATCCATTCATGATAAAAACTCTCAACAAAATGTGTATAGAGGGCAAGTACCTCAACATAATAAAGGCCATATATGACAAACCCACAGTCAACATTATACTTAACAGTGAAAAGCTGAAAACTTTTCCTTCAAGATGGGAACAAGACAGGGATGCCCACTCTCCCCACTTTTATTCGACATAGTTCTGGAGGTCCTAGCCACAGCAGTCAGACAACACAAAGAAATAAAAGGCATCCAGATTGGTAAGGAAGTAGTCAAACTGCCCCTGTTTGTAGATGTCATGATATTGTACATAAAAAACCCTAAAGAATCCACTCCAAAACTACTAGATCTAATATCATCAAACTTGCGGGATACAAAATTAATACACAGAAATCTGTTGCAGTCCTACACACTAACAGGAACTAGCAGATAGAGAAATCAGAAAAACAATTCAATTCACAATCGCATCCAAAATAACAACATACCTAGGAATAAATCTAACCAAGAAGTGAAAGACCTATACCCTGAAAACTATAAGACACGCTTAAGAGAAATTAAAGAGGATACTAATAAGTGGAAATTCATCCCATGCTCTTGGCTAGGAAGAATTAATATTGTCAAAATGGCCATCCTGCCTAAAGCAATCTATGGATCAGATTCAATGCAATCCCTATCAAAATACCTACAGCACTCTTCAATGAACTAGAGCAAATAGTTCTAAAATTCATATGGAATGACAAAAGACCCTGAATAGCCAAAGCTATCCTGAGAAGGAAGAATAAAGCAGGGGGAATTATGCTCCCTGACTTCAAGCTCTACTACAAAGCCACAGTAATCAAGACAATTTGGTACTGGCACAAAAACAGACCCATAGACCAGTGGAACAGAATAGAGAACCCAAATATAAACCCAAGCATATATGGTCAATTAGTATATGATAAAGGAGCCATGGATATACAATGGGGAAATGACAGCCTCTTCAACAGCTGGTGTTGGCAAAACTGGACAGCTACATGTAAGAGAATGAAACTGGATTATGGTCTAACCCCATACACAAAAGTAAGCCCAAAATGGATCAAAGACCTGAATTAAGTCATGAAACCATAAAACTCTTAGAAAAAAACATAGGCAATAATCTCTTGGACATAAACAGGAGCAACTTCTTCATGAAAATATCTCCCCAGGCAAGGGAACCAAAAGCAAAAATGAACAAGTGGGACTATATCAAGCTGAAAAGCTTCTGTACAGCAAAGGACACCATCACTAGAACAAAAAGACATCCTACAGTATGGGAGGATATATTCATAAATGACATACCTGATAAGGGGTTGACATCCAAAATATATAAAGAACTCATGTACCTCAACAAACAAAAAGCAAATAACCCAATTAAAAAATGGGCAGAAGAGCTGAACAGAAACTTCTCCAAAGAAGAAATTCAGATGGCAAACAGGCACATGAAAAGATGCTCCACATCCCTAATCATCAGAGAAATGAAAATTAAAACCACAATGAGATATCACCTCACACCAGTTAGGATGGCCCCAACATCCAAAGGACAAACAACAACAAATGTTGGCGAGGATGTGGAGAAAGGGGAACCCTCCTACACTGCTGGTGGGAATGTAAACTAATTCAACCATTGTGGAAAGCAGTATGGAGGTTCCTCAAAAAACTCAAAATAGAAATACCATTTGACCCAGGAAACCCACTCCTAGGAATTTACCCTAAGAATAAAGCAGCCCAGTTTGAAAAAGACATATGCACCCCTATGTTTATTGCAGCACTATTTACAATAGCCAAGAAATGGAAGCAACCTAAGTGTCCATCAGTAGGTGAATGGATGAAGAAGATGTGGTACATATACACAATGGAATATTATTCAGCCATAAGAAGAAAACAAATCCTACCATTTGCAACAACATGGATGGAGCTAGAGGGTATTATGCTCAGTGAAATAAGCCAAGCCGAAAAAGACAAGTATCAAATGATTTCACTCATCTGTGGAGTATAAGAACAAAGAAAAAACTGAAGGAACAAAACAGCAGCAGAGTCACAGAACCCAAGAACGGACTAATAGTTACCAAAAGGAAAGGGACTGGGGAAGATGGGTGGGAAGGGAGGGATAAGAGGGAAAAACGGGCATTACAATTAGCAGATGTAATGTTGGGGGGCACGGGGAGGGCTGTACAACTCAGAGAAGACAAGTAGTGATTCTGTAGCATCTCACTAGGCTGATGGACAGTGACTCCAGTGGGGTATGTGGGGGGGACTTGATAATAGGGGGTCTAGTAACTATGATGTTGTTCAAGTGATTGTACATTAATGATACCGAAATAAAAAAATGTTTTAACATGAAAAATAATAATAATAATGTCGAGCTCCCTGGCCACTGTGCAAGCACTGCACATTGTGCGTGTGACATCGTGGACACTAGATCAAGAAATCCTTGGAGGACTTCTGCCAATTGCAGCACACTCCCCCTTGCAGACCCACAAGCACTGTTTTCTGTCCTCTAAAACACCAGCTCCTTTTAGGCATCAGGCCCTTTACATGAGCTCTTTCCTCAGTGTGTAGTGCTTTTCCCCTCCACTCTCCCCAAGGCTCACTCCTCCTCCAGACAGTTGTTTCCGGCTACTTTATGGAAATTGGGTACTTCACTGACTCCCTACCTCAATATCCAGTTTCTTTTTCTTAAATGGCCACAATTTGTAATTGTTCTATATATCTGTGCTTTTCTCTATCTCTTCCATTAGAGGCCAGACTTCTTGAGGGCAGGGACCACCTCTGGCTTGTTCACCTCTGTCTCCCAGCACTTATATGCAATGCCTGGCACATAGTAGGCACTCAATAAAAATTTGGCGACTGGATTAATCAGTAATGAACATTCCCTTTTATAATATGCAACTCTATCATCTGAAAGGTACACACTAAGCCCCTCTATCAGAGCCACAATGGAAAGTATCAGATGGCGTATATTCAAAAGCATTTCTCTGCTTTATGGCCCGGAAGTGGTATCCCATTTGGCCTAGTTTGACTGTCACCCGTTGTGCTTGCCAGCATCCAACAACTGACACGGATGATTCCGCGCCCACTGCTCTGACTCCAGGGAGGACTGCAGGAGGAAGCACAGACTTGTTTAATCTCTGGAACCAGGGAGCTTGGCACCTCGGGGGTGCTCCAGGCCTGGCTGGCCAGGTACTCCTTCTGGCAGACTCTCTCCTCTTGGGGTCACGGTACCAGGGAAATCAGTGTTGGAGCAGCAGACCCCAGAATGCACTTCCTCTGTAAGCGTACATTCACCCACAGCTGATCAGTGAGCAGCGCGCCCAGGGATGCCCCGTTAGGATGGGACGGCAGACAAAGGCAAATGAAGCATGCCCTCAAGTGGCTCCAGACAAGTAAATGCTGAGCAGCTTGCACCGAGGAAGTTTCTGCTTTTACAGTGATAGGAGCAGAGAGAATTATCTTGGCTCATCTAGACTTTCTCTTTCCTAAACATCTCTAAGCTTATTTAAATGAACCAACATGATAAAGACGCCCACAGATATGTTCCTAGGCCCCTGTCTGCGTGCATTATCACGTTTGCTGTCTCTCACAATATCCTGAAAGTAGAAGCTGAACCTCCCTCCGAAGGGTGTATGAACCAAACTTTGCCATTCAGTATGATTACTGTCACTTTAAGGGAATGTCTGGTTCCCTGGACTGCCCAGCCCAGTAAGCACAATGGAACATTTTCTTTGAGATTACCTCACTCCCAGTGAGCTACACAGGAAATAATTATTTTGGTAGTCGCCAGTAAACAGTGAAACACACTTACTTGAAAAATAAGCTCTTTTTGAGCCTGCAAGACAGTAGCTTCCCAAGCAGGGCTGAAGCTAGTTTCTATCCAAATTCAACAATTGTATACGTAAATGGTGCCTTATTCTTGGATGGCCGCTTCCCAGATCCCGGCTACGCTCCAGAGTTCTGCCAAAACGCCACAGAAAACAGTGCTTTCCTTGTATTTCTGGCTGCAGAAGAGGATAGCATCACAGAAAAATTAACTTTCTTTCCTGGGGTAGAATATGGAAATTCCATAGATGTCCTAGCAACAAGTTCAAACGCTGTAGTCATGTCTGAGAAAGGACTCCTGCTCTTACAGGCATCAATCATGGGGGATGCCAGAGAAATAGGGCAACATCTGGAATAGTGAGAGTTCTGGGCAGGATTTTTGAGTCTAAGTGAGAAATCTCTATCTCCATTCTCTGAACTAGCCGAGGCCTAATTTCATAGCCCTTTCTATCTCTGTGTAGCCCCAGAAAGTGGCACCTGTAACGGAAGCTCCAGAGCTCTGAGAGTAATGCTACCTACTGAAACCGGAATGAGGCAATGTTCTCAGCCCAAACTGACTCTATTCTTCTGAAATCCAAAGTCACTGACTTAGGATAAAATCTTGACTACTTTGATGGAAACCCAAAATAATAGTGGTTAAAATACAAGAAGTGGGTTTGCCTCTCTCATCTAACAGTTTGGGAGTAAACAGTGCAGGGCTGTACAGCGGCTTGAGGCTCAGAGACCCACATGCCTTCCATCATGTGGCGGTGCCGTCCCTGCACCCACGTGGTCCAGGATGAGTCACCTTCTTGCCCAATTCCAGCCAACCAGAAGGTATGATGGAGAAAGGAAGGGCTCGCTCCTTGCCTCTAAACGCTTAACTCAGAAATGGCATCACTTTTCTTATATCCCATTGGCCAAAACTTAGTGGAGTGACCAACAGAGCTTCAGGGTTGTTCCCAGCTACATACTGGGGATTCTGTTACTGTGTGGGAAAAGGAAGACTTGATATTGGAAGATACAGTTGTCAATTTTCAGATTATCCCTTTGATGATGGATAAGTTATCAGAAGACACTCTTTTCTTGCAAGGCTGCAAGTGTTAATAGCACTATGTTGCCCTCCAAAATTCCTCCATTTCTCAGACCCCTATGCCGTATCATACACTGGTATATCTCAGGAAGGAAAGGCTATGAGAGCAGAGGCACAGGGCCTATGCACCTTTGTATGGTGAGATCTGGCTAGATCAGTGAGCAGAGCTGTTCCTCCTCCAGGAAAACTCCCCTGCTGGTGGTGCTGGTTGGGTCTGAGTACTGGCACCATTTATTCTAAAACCGAAGACACTGCTCTGATTACCTTAAGACCCAGAGGTTATCCCACGGTGTGAGGATGATGTTGTCTCACTCTGTCTGCTTCTCTGTAGCTGCGGCCCTAACAGGAGAATAATGTGGTAATGAGCCGGGGCACGAAGCTCCCAGGCAATTTCGACTTTGGAAAGTAGGGAAATTTTCTCCAACCCTGAAACTCTGAAAGAGTGACCTAGTCCAAGAAAGGGGCTATATGTGAATTTGGAATTTCTGTGTGAGTTTCTGAGCTCACTTCTAGAAATAGATTGTGAATCGAGGAGGCTTTGGAGTAATTAAACCAGTCCTCTTCTTGGGTCATTTTGGAGTGAGACTCATTAACTTCAAAAGATATAAAGAATTCCTGAGCAGGGACTTCCCAGAGATTTTCATTCATTAAGGAGGAAAGAATGAGGGGCTCTGTGCTGAATGGATTAGAATCCCACCTGGTGTTTACAGCAAACTACAGGATGTACTTAATATCCTGGCATGAATAGGCCATCCCTTGGTGGCAGCAGACAGCACCTGTTTACAGTGTCCAGTCTGGTCACATAAACTTAGTGATACTTACGCTAGTGTCAAGTGATAGAAAAACCACAGGTATGGGAGTTCAGTATCTCAAAGATAGACTATGAGGTGATTCATGAAAGGAAGCCAAATTGGAATAATTCCTACCTAGAGGGATGAAACAAAAAAGTGAATAGGTTTGGTGTCATTAACAGAAATGGTGGTATGTTACTATAAATTGTGATAAAGTCAGCCAAAAAAAAAGTCTTTTGAAGTGAAAAAAAATCCACATTATGAAGAGAAAATCATCTTTATTTGACATAAGAACTATATCAAATAGAAGTATAGAAATTTAATCTCACAGCTTATTTTAGTGATTTTATACAGCACATGTATCATGGCAGATATATAATATAGTTGACACACACAAATATATAGTATAGGATAAATGAATCTTAACAATGATTGTAATGGCAAAACTATTCCAAATTTCAATTTAGGTCTCTAGTCAGAGAACATTAGGACATCCTCTTCCTGTTTCCGCCTGGTCCAGAAGCTGGGACAGAACTCTTGGACGGGGCCCAAGATGTCAGGAAGGAATTATTTCAAGTGCTGCTATGCTTGGGACAGGCAGCAGGACGTGCATCGAGCTCTGCATCGGAATCCATGTGCAGTAATAATAAAGCCTGGCCCACAAGGCTCCACTCTGTTGATTTCTGGCAGTGGACCAGGGAAACTGCACAAATGGCATACGCATAGGCCTGTTTAGTCACTCCTTCCTCACGTCGTGCATCCCTCACATTAGCACTTACCTCATCCATGACTCTGTGATTACTTGTTTGCCAGCCTGTCTCCAGTGCCCGCCTGTGACATGGGCAGGGTTATGAACACTAGTTCTGAAGCTGGCCTGTCCAGATTTGAATCCAAGCTCATGTCTGTGGCTTTGAACAGGTGCCTCAGCCTCGCCGTGCCTCCGTTTCTTCATGTGCTAGATGAAATTAATATAGCGTCTCCTGATAAAGTGGCTGTGAATATTTCAAGGGAAGTGTGAGAAAACACATTCTGCCTTAAGGAACATCCTCAGTGACTGCTAGCTCTTCTTCTGACTATTCCCTCTAGGAAAAAAATGCATCCCATTCATCTTTGCACCCCCAGCATCTACAAAGTGCCTAACTCCTGAAAGTATGTAAATTGATCAGCTAATTCATGGTAAAGTAAATACAGTGGAGAAAAGGTAATGCCCACCCAAATGATCTTAATTCACTCTGCTCCCAGACAGTGGAGAGAATTCTCTGCCTGGTAAGTTTGGGAAAAATAACTAGGCATGTGTGGCCCAGTCCCACCCATCTTCCTCTAGACGATGAGCTGCCCTCCGGGAGCACATGCTGGAGCTGATAATTCCAGCTCTGCCCTGCAGGGTAGGCCTGCCTTTTCCTCCCCGTCTTCCTTTGGGGAGGGCAGGCACGTGGCCCACAGTAAGCATGCATTCCCTGCTTTCCTCCAGGAACAGGCTCTCCCCCACATGTTGGGTGTCATCTGAGACTGGGTAGAGAAGACTGATGGATTCTGGACTTAGCTGGTAGATTCCTAGGTCCTCCCACCTGACTGAACCAATCGTAAACATGGCGTTTTGGCTTCCTCCTGCCATTCGTTTGGATTATTTTCCAGTATGTTCTATTTATTGAGCCCTTTCTGAAATGCTAATACTGGCTTAATAACAAAAAATATTTTGTTCTCATTTTTCCTCTCTAGATCTATTCTTGGCTTTTTTCTCTCTCTCTCTCTTCCTTGCTGGACGTGAGAGGATGACCGCTTTGGCTGCATCATCTGGACTCTCCTGCCCTTGGGCTTCCAGTTGGCTTCCACTGATTGGTGGGAAGAGAGAGAGCCCAGGATATTTATTCTGTCTGCTCCTTCCTTGCTGGGTGAGGTTTTGGCAGCGGTTTCATTCCTCTACTTGTGGCCCCAGCTCCTGTTGGACAGCCTCTCCCGGGGCTACAGCTCATGCTGGGTTTGCTACCACCACAGACTCTCCTTGTCCCTTCAGGCCTAGGAGTAGTAACCACATCCCAGCATTGCTAGTTTCCCACCGGTCATCTTTTTTGCTTTATCATCTTTATTAGTTTCCTTAACCCTGCCCACCCCCCTGTAAGAGTCCCTCTTTTAAAGCCTCTTCAATGAAATCGTTGAGTGAGTGTACCATCTCTTTCCCACCAGGACCCTGACTGGAATAGTGATGAAAAGTGACAGGAAGACCCTTTTGGAGATGGACATCACTAAACACCTGTTTCATACAAAAATATTTACCCCTTTTCTGATTACACCCCACATAGAAGCTTTCTGATAATTTATCTTTCCATGTTATTCTAGCTAAAGAAATAGAAGACAGTGGCCAGACTGTCCCTATATAGAGGTTCTCATGATAGTTCACTGTCTCTTAGCAAATCAGTAAAATTGTGATTCTGCTTTATAAAACTAGTGAATGGAAAGACAAAGGAAGGAGAAGTGGCAGAATTAACTTAGTTTACTTTTAGTTCTATGGCAAAATACAAATCTGAAGGGGTGACATTCTAAAATAAAGAGCTCTAAGATCAGAGCTCAAAGATAGAGTCTGAGATTTACCAGGCAAAGCTTCTGAAAATATATTCTTGAAGCAAACTTGGGCATAGATTCTATTTTTGTTTTCTAACTTG
The DNA here is from genome assembly GCA_029783875.1 of Phataginus tricuspis. Lineage (NCBI taxonomy): Eukaryota > Metazoa > Chordata > Mammalia > Pholidota > Manidae > Phataginus > Phataginus tricuspis. The sequence goes on from JAQQAC010000477.1 coordinate 33,680,168, forward strand.
CTAATCTATTTCTATCTGCCCTTTTATGTTTTAATTGTATTGGACTAGTTACGTACGTGTACAACTACAGATAATTCCTCATAGCCTCAAAACCTCAATACAAGAATGAATTCTGGCTCACAGGATAATGTCAGTAAAAATTAGTGCTTTGAGAGAATACTAAAAGGCAGTGGCCAGACAATAATTACTTTTATGCATAAAAAGTGAAAAGCAAGCCCCCAAACAAAGATCCTTAGTCTAGCATTCCACATCTTTCACATCCAAAGCCACCACACCTGATAAGCTCGACGACCTCAAAAACACACTCCTTCCCGCCACCTGGCAGTGCTCCTTCTATGAAGCGCCTTCCCGGTCCTATCTGTCCATCCCCAACGGACTCTCCAGCCTTCAGCACCCAGAGGGAGCCCCATTCCTCCACAGCACTCCTCGGCCTTGGCAGCCCGCAGCGTTCTCCATCTTCTGAGGATCTCTGGCCCACTTACAGAATCGCACATCACTCTTTATTCCCTGAGCCATTTCACTGTCTCCCTCCAACGCTATTCCTAGGGAATTCTGGCAATTTCAGTATCCTTCCAATACAGCCTGGTGTCTCACAACCTATGTACCCACTTCTACTGAGTTGTCCTCTACAACACTTCAGTCACCCAATCCTACCTTGTCATTACCATTAGCTGTATCCTCTCGGCAATCTCAATTTCAAGTCTTCCATTCTCCAATTACAACCTCCAGTATTTCAGATGACTCCATTACCCCAGCCCACTTACTCGACCAAGCCTACCTCTTTTCTTCATATTCCTTCGTGTTCTCGTTTTCCTCCTTACTCAGCTTAAAGACAATATCCATCACTATGCCCACCAGCTCACATACCCCATAACTCCCTAGACCATTTCTCCTTTCTTCATACGCTGGCCAAACCCCAAGCCTGCTAGATCCAAAGCTCTACTTTCTCTGTATCTATACTTAATATGGCTGGGGACAAGCATACAACCAGTTTGACTACTCTCAATTTACATTTGTGACTCTCCTTACTGACTCTTTTTAAAGCATTCAACTTGGTATTTGTAGAAACAATAATCCTCTTTCATTTTCCTTCATAGGCTTACTGCTAATCCATTAAATAATAACTAAGTATAGTAATAAATGAAAATGGTATTAACAGATTTGGGAGGAAACCCAGCCAACTCTTGGTAAGCATACAATCAACTGGGCAGAACAGAAAAGTTTGGTGTAGAGTATTGGGAGCCTACTAGCCTAAAGCGCTCAGTGCCATGGACTCACAGTCAGGACATACGACACAGAGTATAGAGAATGACTGTTAATCTGGCAAGTTAATTTCCTGGGAGTAAGATAAGGAAATGTTTGCTCTAATTGAATACATGAAAACTATAGATTCTGTAAATTAAAAATCTATAAATAAGATTCTGAAAATAAGCAAAAAGGGATTTACCTCCTGCCACTTCTTTATTGCCAATATAAAGAGTCTGTCTGGACGCAGGTTTGTTGGATTTATAGTAAAGCTATTGAGAAGCCTCAGGCCCGTCCATCATTGGTTAGCCATGCTGCCATTTTGGCCTCATCCCATCACAGTCATCTAACTGATGCTGCAACATAAATATCAGATTCTTCAAAGTTAAGTAGCTTCCCTCAGAAGTAAAGTATCCCCCTACCCAGCAAAGAGAGGCTGCTAATGGCGGTGGCTCTCAGCCATTTTTCGTCATTGCCTTCCCCTGAAGAACCTTTTAGACATTTTTTCTAATTGCTCTGCCCTCCGGTGAAATGTTAATATCATAGACATAATGTATGTCTATTTATATACTGTACCTATATCTATGCATTAAAAAATAATATTACACACGCACACAAACACACACATACACAAACCAATTGTCACCTCCTTGGGGACAATATCACCCTGTTGAGAAGACGTGATTTAGGGCATACGAAGTATATCCTATATGCTATTCTTTTTTTAAATAAAAATTGCATATAAAGTGTACATGATGATTTGATAGACATACATACAATGAAATGATAACTACAATCAAGCTAATCAACCTATCTGCTCACACAGTTTTTTTTTTTGTGCATGTGGTGAGAGCATCTGAAATATACTCTTTTAGCAAATTTTCAGTATTCCATACAGTATTATTAACTATAGTCATCATGTTGTACATTAGATCTCTAGACTTATTCATCCCACATAACTGAAACTTTGTACTCTTTGGCCAACAGCTCCTTATTTCCCCACCCCTGGTAACCACTGTTCTACTCTGTGCCTCTATTATGTAGTTCTTACCTGGCTGTTATCTGTGGCTGACAACATGAATACAGGGGCCACAGATGTTGTGAAGTGGTCTACTTTAGTGATGAAGCTGTCAGTAGAATTCCATACTTTTATTTTTTCATTTCTCTTATTCTTTCTTAACTTGCTATCTGTATTTTTACCAATCCAGCTCTCATATTTTTATTAAAATGGTGAGCAGTTCAACACCAGACTAAGATGAAAATCGTCTTATCATCAAGAGTAGCACAATATTAAGCAACCGTGGCAAATAAGCCTTTCCTTTTCAGATTATTCAGTTTCCTTGACCTGAGAAATAAAACATCTGTGAAAAATACCCTCCAAGGTTCCCACACCATTCCATGTGCCCTCTTACCTCTGTGCTTGTTTACGGTCAGCAGCATATGTGGCATTAAAGCTCAGGGGTCCACATGATAGCATTCAGGGGATAAAGGAAAGAAAGCCCAATAAGAGAAAACATAGAAAAGAAAAGAATGCTGGACTTCTTCCCTAATTAATCTGCAAATTTCAAAGGGAACTCTGAAACACCGCCTTCATAGTAGTATGCTGCCCTACTCTATTATAAAGAGGTCAGTTTGCTTCTCCAATGTTCACCTTCTAATACTGAAAAGTTATTTTAAGTTATTTTCTTAGATCTGGAGCCAGAAAAAAGTAAGTGTTGTGCTGTATATAATTATTTCATAAGCTTCTAAGAGTAGTCTGCCTGACATTTGGAAAACAGTGCAAATGACTATTGCTCTTATTTTCTCTCTGTAACTATTTGTCCTTTCATATTCTTAATGTGCAAGAATGTACACCCTGATTACAGATGTTGGTCGTTTTTTAAACCTCCAAAATTTCCATGCAAAACAGGGTTTTGACTCACTAAATATCAAGACCATTGGGAAACAACTTGGGAAAATCAGACTGGGATTTACCAAAAAACAGCTTTTGCCATTAGCAACCAAGCCAAGCCAAGCAGCTGAAATATCTAGAATGAATATTAATTTATGCCCTTTATCCTGAAGAAAGCAGGCATCTTGGGTTTGAAACCTTAGTTGTTGAAAGAGGAGAGGAGAGGAGAAAGGAAGAAAACATGAGCTACATTTCTTATAGGTATCCAAAAACCTGATAAAGCTCTAATTTTCCTGCCATTTTCAGCTAAAATCTTTTATTTTAGTATTTTTCCCTATACTATCTCTTTTGAGTTAGTAATTAGATTCTCAAGTGATTATTTATATAGTCTGTGTTCCTCAACCAGACTGTACAGTCCACGAGAGTGCCATGTCTATTTTGCTCACCATTACATCCCTATGACAAACATACAGGGCCTGCACGTGGCAGATGTACAATAAATCTGTTAAGGATTGAACAAGTTGGATTGGAGGAAGGATATTTTGATATGATATTGTTCTCAATGGAAAATGATGATGTGAATGCATCTAATTCCTTTATTCATCCATCTTGATTTATTTATTCATCATAGAGCTGTTTTGTTCCTGAACAGAGACTATTAAGACATAGTGCCTGACCTCAAGAGACTCACAGTCTAGAGGCGGAGACTGACCTGTAAACCATTTAATCATGACACAGTGAGATACAAGAAATACTATCTATGCAAGGGCTGAAGAGATCGGTAATAATCCAATTGTCTCCTGTTGAAATCAGAATTTTATCTCTGGAAGACAACCATTGAAGGGTAGAAAAAATAAAAGATTTAGAACTGAATTTGTGTTTTGTTTTTCTTTGTAACAGGATCATTGAAAAATAAAGCCAAACTAAACTAGGGACTTTGTCCATCTAACCCTTTTCAGGTCTTGGTTTAAACATCACTCCTTGAGCGAAGTCTTGTCTGATCTCTCTTCGCACACACACACGCACACACACTCACACACACACTGGGTCAGGTGTCCTGCTGTGCCCGTCCACTAGGGTGGGAACAAAAAACATATCCATCTGCTCCACCGACTATTGTATTTCTAGATTCTAAAACTATCTCTGGCACATAGTAGGTGCTCAATGTTTGATGAAAAACTCTCCCTTGCAACATATTTTTCTTTTTTCAAACTAGTTCATCTCATTTTTCCATTCAATAAATAGAAGAAAATAATTCCCCTTCCTAAAGGATGTTCTTTGTGTTTTCCTTCAAGATGATTTTCTTAATTTTTAAGACATTTCACTGAATAACTGGAGGTAAATTGCATTCTATGCATCTACACACAGTGGGACGTTGGACCCGGAGAGTGCATCTGAGGCTGCTTCCTCCACCCCTGCCAGGTACCCCAAGGACTGGGCCTGCTTGTAGACTCCCAGAATAGGTTCCTCATGGGGTTTCTCCACAACTCTTATTCACATAATTTCCAAAGGATTTAGGCTAAAGAAGGGAGACTTTCTTCTGGGAAGTAGTTAAAGATTAGTGTTCTCAGGGGAATGGTGAAATGTCCCTGTAGAGGATTCACTTTCTCTACCCAAAATTAATTTTTACCCTCTGCTTTACTAAAGGGAGGAGGAAGAAAGAAACAGGAGCTTGGTTTAAGGCTTAAAAGTGCTCCAGATATTCAGAAACAGAAACTTAGGGAGTATCCTAAAAGAGACCACAGTCCTAAGGCCCAAGTTCTGAGGTCAATGCGCCTTGTGTTTGCTGCTTCCCCAGGCATCTGGCAACCAGAGAGAGATATTTTAAGTCATGGCCATGTGGCAACCTCAGAAACCACACCTTTTGAATGTCAGCCTCCTCCACCAACATGGGACAAGTCTGACACAGGGCAAGAAATAAAGGCTGTATTATGAGGATATAGGGCCCCCTGAAATGCTGTTGACTTTTTTTCTTTTTTAATGATTATTATAAGTTTCTTGTTCTTTTATTTACCAAATGTTCTGCTGAAAATTGGAAAACTCAAGTCGAATTTGGATGTTTCCAAATGTCCAGATGTGTCCTAGATACAGCCTAGAAATCAGGAAGAGACTTGAATTGATTTAAATATGAATTTTTTTTCTCGCTGTAGAAATATTTCTTCTGAATTATACACAGTCTTTCACATGACCCTTGGAGGAAACAGGGAAATGCAGTTTTGCTGAGGAGGAATAATGTCAGCACCCATAAATATTGGCTGAAAGAAGATACATGATTAGAGAAAAAAAGTTTCAAATTTTCTCTTAATAGTGTCTTTTTCACACACACAATTAAAAGATTACTAAAAGAAAATATGGAGAGTTTTTTTAAATGTATTTTTTTTTCTGTTTCAGTTGCAACCTAAGAAGATGTAATACTATTATATACCATTTGTAACGACATATATAACTGAAATCTCCTGAGGTCTCCTATCAGTTATTAGTCCATCTAGAAATAGGGCTTGACTGTCCTTAGTTTCCATAAGTTAAACTGACTTAGGGAAGGAGCACCACCTTATTAGGTCCTGCGATGATGGCAGGTGGAGCACCTCTGGATGACCTGGATTCTAGTCCTGGCTCTGACACTTACTACTTATCTGGTAAATAGAGCCAAGAATATCTCTAAGATTCCTCCTCATGCCAGATGCCCACACTTCTGCAGGCCCTTCCAATTGTTCTGTAGACAAATCAGCAGAGCAGTTAGTCAAGGGCCTAAGCCCTGTCCGCCTGGCTACACCACGCAGCTATTTCCTCACCGGAGTTTCCTCACGGAGTCTTGCCACTTCCTCTTGAGCTTAATGAGCCTAGAAAAATCTGCTACTTTGTATTTTGGGTTTTTATTTTTGCAAGGATGAGTGTAAACCAATAGAGAAAAGGAAATACTGAGACATATCATCTAATGTTTTAAAAATAATAGACTTGGAAGTTATAAGCTTATAAATATTATTGAAGCCATAAATTTGAATGAACTCACCATAGCAAGATAAATATAGTGAAAAAATAAGACTGAGGACACATTCCTCTTGATAATGGGGAAGGAGGTGAGTCTAAGTAGAGAAATCCTAGAAGGAGCTGGGAAAAAAGAGAATAGTAAAGGTAAAAACAAAACTGTGGTGCTTTTGAAGAAGCCAGGGGAAGAGATTGCTTTAAGGAATCAGTGGCCAGTGAAGTCAAATCTTTCTTCAGGTCACATAAGATGGGATCATGTCATTAAGTATGATACTGTGGAGCTGCTATTAGCAGTGGAAATTTCCATAGGGTTGTGAAAGCAGGGTCGTAGAGGTGGAGACTGAGTTAACATTTGTCCCTTCTCCATTATGAAAACTCAAATACAATGGTGCAAGAATATGCTATACATAGCTGAACTTAACCACAGCAGGAAAGTAAAGCCAACTCCAATTGATGCTACTGTGGTCCAAGTGTTCAGAGTCCAGACACTGGGACTGGGGTCAGGAGTCCGAGGGCAGGAGACACGGTCTAGGACCTGCATAAAGAAAGGAACTGGAACTGAATCACTGCATAGATCCAGTGTCCTCAATGGGCTGTCCAATCTATAAAAATGATCTAGAACCACACCATCTAGGATGGTAGCTACTAATCAAATATGACTACTTAGTTTAAATTAATTAAAAATAAATAAAATTCAAAGTTTAGTTCGCCAGTCACACGTTTCAATTACTTAATAACTACCCATGGTCAGTGGCTGTCATGTTGGAAGGCACAGATATAGAACATTTCCCTCATCACAGGAAGTCCTACTCGATAGTGCTAATCTAGAAATCTCTGACTACCATTCCAAAGAAGCAGCCAGGAAATATGCTGTCTGCCTCCGTCTTTGGATGAAGGCAGAGAACTCTCCTTAGAAGAAGCTGACATACCAAGGATGTGCCCCTTCCAGGTAGGAGGTAAAAAATTTTCCTACCTGCATGTGTTGGCATCCTCAAGACAAAAGTCAAACACATAGGTTCCCAGCTGAAGCAAGTGCAGAACATCTCAGTAAAACACATCCACAAAACACTCTAAAGTACACACTCACAACCGCATCACACAGGACTCCACAGGAAAGAGCAGTCAGATCTAGAAGTGGACTAATAATCAACACAGAAAGAATTTGAAAGGGCATTTCACCAAAACAGATATCCAAGTGACCAATAAGTGTGAGAAAAGGTGATTAACCTCATTAGTCACCAGGAAATAACTAATAAATGAAAAGTAAAAAGTAAATCCATGAGATACCATTGCACAGCCTCCAGAATGGCTGAAATTTTAAATATTCTGAATACTTAACAATACCAAGTATTAGTGGAAAAGTGGAGCAACTAGAACTCTCGTACACTATTGGTAAAAATGTAAATTGCATATCTATGACCCAGTGCCACTTCTATGGTTGCCCAACAGAAATGGGCACATTGAACATATATCCAGAGGGGGATTCAAAAACACCTACAAGGTGTTTCCAGTAGACTATTTATAATAGGCAAACTAAAAACAACCTAAATGTCTGTCAGTAGAAGAATGGATAAATGAAGTATACATATTCATACCAGGTAATATTTTACAGCAACGGGGACAAGCTACTCCTATCCTCAACTCATGGCTGAATCTCACAAAAATAATGTTTTATTTTTGAGAAATAACCAAGCAAAAGAGTCCACATAAAGTTCAAAACAAACAAAGCTAATCAGTGGTGATGGAAGTGAGGATGATTATTACTTTCAAGAGGGGTAGTGACTGAGAAGGGGCATAAGTGAAGCCCCAGGGGTACTAGTAGTATTCTACTTCTTTATCTGTGTGGTTGTTAATGTGAATTATGTCCTCTCTGTGAAAATGTACCAAGTTGTATGGTTATGATTTGTGCCCTTTTCTATATAAGTGTAAATATAAATTGCATATGGTCACATATATATTTATATGCTAAGTATTATATTAATTTTACATAAAATTAAATTTTTATTAAAATAATAATGACTATATGATTAGCACACATAATGATGTAGGGGACTCACGGGGAAGACAGAGCAGCACAGAGAAGACAAGTAGTGACTCTCCAGCATCTTACTACGCTGAGGGACAGTGACTGCAATGGGGTGTTGGGTGGAGGGGACTCCACAATATGGGTGATATGGGTGAATGTTGTAACCATAATGTTGCCTATGTAAATCCTTCATAAGATTGTATACCAATGACAACTTAATAAAAAATAATTTTTTAAATAATAACAATAATAACGAATTGAGAAATTAAAACAAAGTAAAGTAAAATTGCAGATATCAATAACGTAGGATAGAGTGGTCAGAGTTCAAACATGCTACAGCACTTACGTTGTTCTGAGGGAGAATAGAAATATTTTTGTTAAACCTGGTTGAGTTAAACAGACCTGTTCCAAATGTAAAGGTAACCACTACAGAATGGGAAAAGGAAATGAATTTTTAACATAAAGTGGGGGAGAAATATTTCTAAAGAAAAATTAATTGATGCTAAAAAAAAAGTGGGAGGAAAAGAAAAAGTGTTATAAAATCCCTTAAAAAGGGGGTGTAAATATGTCCAAATAAGTCAGAAATCACAATAAATATAAACATGTTAAACTCACCAATTTAAAAACAGGTATTCTCAGGTTGGATTAAAAACAAAACAAAATTCAGCTATCGGTGTCTTACAAAAAACACACCTACATGTAGTACCACATGTTTCAAGTAAGAGGGTAAAGATATGTGGTCAGTTGGTGGATTGATCTAGGGTTCAAACTTGGTGGGCAAGTGCCACAGAAGGACAAAGCGTCAGAAAAGTCAAACAAAATGCTGACAGCAGTTAAGGGGTAGGCTGCACTGCCTGAACTGGCTCATAAATGATACCAAAGGCTGCTAATAGGGGAGAAATGTAACAGTTGAGGAAACAGAACAGCCAAGAAAATCATAGTCTGGTGGGGTCCCGAATCAAGTGTGATGCCACTGGGAGCAAGAGAGCAAGTCTGATTTCCATCAAATCTAAATTTAAATCTAAATGGGCCATTCATTCTTTTTTTCTTCTTCTTGTCCAACTCTCTTACTATAAATAATCTATAGGGCTCTGCGAGATGCAAAGAAATAATTCACAGCTATGTCCCCCAGAGTCGAAATGTGTTTGGGAAGTTATCATTCTTTAAGCTGTAGTCAACCTTGAATTCTATTTTAGAGTTGTGCAGATGGGGTGGACAGAAAAGCCAGTCAACAGCTAAAACCTCAGCTGGCTCTCCTGGCAACCAGAGCACAGAAATCTAAAAGATAGCTAAGCAACCACTGACCTTTCATGGAACAAACTGCAACACACATTTCCTTCGGTAAAGTTCACTTCTATTTTTCTCCATTGTACACCACTGATTTGAGGGAAAATAACCCTTACAATGTTTTCAGGTACAGTAAGTGGAAACCTTAGTTCTAGGTTCAGAACAGTAAGTATCTAGTGATAAACCCCTTAGCAGGCCTTCATCTACTGAAATGCTTTTATTTTTTAAAGATTCAGCCCACATGCCACATCCTCCTTAAGCTTTCTCCAGTTTCCTCAAGCAGAAGGTATCATGGTTTCTTCTGAATTCCTTCTTCACATTGGTAGTAAAGCTAATATGTCAGTCATTCTATTTATTTTATTTTTTATTTTTTTACAATTTATTTTATTTTAGTATCATTAACCTACAATTACATGAGCAATATTGTGATAATTAAACTACCCCCTTCATCAGGTCCCCCCCACCAACCCTATTACAGTCACTGTCCATCAGTGTAGTGAGATGAGAATCACTACTTGTCTTCTCTGAGCTGTACAGTCGCCCCCGTGCCCCCTCACCCTATGTCTGCCAATCGTAATGCCCCTTTTACCCTCTTATCCCTCCCTTCCCACCCATCTCCCCAGTCCCTTTCCCTTTGGTAACTGTTAGTCCATTCGTGGGTTCTGTGAGTCTGCTGCTGTTTTGTTCCTTCAGTTTTTTTGTTTTTTTTTTTTTCTTTGTTCTTATACTCCACATATGAGTGAGATCATTTGGTACTTGTCTTTTTCGGCCTGGCTTATTTCACTGAGCATAATACCCTCCAGCTCCATCCATGTTGTTGCAAATGGTAGGATTTGTTTTTTTCTTATTGCTGTGTAATATTCCATTGTGTATATGTACCACATCTTCTTAATCCATTCATCTACTGATGGGCACTTAGGTTGCTTCCATTTCTTGGCTATTGTAAATAGTGCTGCAATAAACACAGGGGTGCATCTGTCTTTCTCAAACTGGGCTGCTGCATTCTTGGGGTAAATTCCTAGGAGTGGGATTCCTGAGTCATTCTATTTATAGTAGAAATGTTTACATAAACCCCTACCTCTCTTAAGATCATAAACATCTTTGGACAAGAACCACTCTTGAACTTACTCCCAGGATATAACTCTAGCCTGTACTGAAGAGGGGACAATAACTGCTGACTGTAGACAGTCGGTCCATTCTCAGGATAAGGAAGCCTGATTTTGTTGCCTGAGTATTTTATTTTTCTCCTTTTAGCTAAAAAGCCTCGTTGGCCTAAGGTAATGGTAACAGCTAACACAGGAGGACAATTGATCTTCCAGGACTTGTGACCAAAATCTTTCCACTCAAAAGAGCTGAAGGTCCAACAAAAATCGGATGGTTCAGTTCTGTATCTTTTGATGCTGCATTTTTCTAATTTTTGCCTTAGACAAGTTGGCCCACTCCCTCCTCTTTTTAAAAATGATTTGCTGTAAGTAAATCCTTGAAGAGTCATGTAACCTGCGTCTGTCCTCCAAGTGTACTAACCACCCCATTAAGTCCATGAAGAGAATCCATTATCCTAGTGTGCTTATTACTTATTGCAAAGTCTATCAAAACATGGGCCAGTGTTCACAATGCCTAATGAGAGCCTTACTGAAATACGTTCCTCTCTTTTCCTCCTTCATGCGACAGAGAGGACATCTGGTCAAGGGTCACAGTCTCATTGCTTTCAGGGCATCCTTGTCAGAAGCACCAGGTTACGATTAGATTATTACTGCTATAGCTGTAGTAGGCCTTGGACAGTACTAAGCCATAGGGATGCATTAGTGCCAATTATTGTTTAAAATAATACTAAATGTGTTTAGGCACCAGAACTGAAATCTAAAAGGAAGAAGCTAAGTCTTAATTCTCCAGTTCCCGTCTTCTGTAACATAGGAAGTAATTTACTCTCCAAGTCAAACTGTGAAGCTCTCAGATCAGCCCCACTAGCATCTCGGGTTGGCAGTGAGGAGCTGGCGGGAAACGCGAATTCATAGACCCCACCCAAGTCCTACTGGAGCAGAAACTTGGAGGGGGTGGGGAGGTCAACATTCATGTTTTAACGAGGTTCTGGTACACAGCCTGAGAACCACAACTCCAGACTAGACCGGCGTGTGGTCGGAGGCCCAAGGCGTCGGCATCACCTGGGAGCTGCTCAGAAGCACAGAATCTCAGGCTCCACCCCAGACCTACCCAATAAGAAACTGCATTTTAACAAGGTCCCCAAGTGATTTGTATACACATTAAAGCTTGAGAAGCACAATCAAGAATGAAATTGAGAAAATTAATGATCTGAATAAGTAAATTAGACAAAGACAACACTGGAGCTTACAGTGCACTCTGCCATATTTAATTGTACCTCACTGTAATGATTCCTCATGGCACCTTCCTCATTAATCCTCTCAATAACCTTGTGGACCAGGAATTATCATGATTTCCATTTTACTTATGAGACACAAGGAAACTAGATAATTGACCTGATGTCACAAAGCCAGCAAACAGAAGAGCCAGGATTTGAACAAATGTAGTTTGACTCTGAAATTCAGGCTCTTAGCCACCACCTAGAGCTGTTATTTTTGTAACTCCAGTAGGTACTTTGTCTTTTCAACAACCAATCACGTTGCCTCTCTAGTGGCAATTTCACTCATGAGTAACCAATTAAGACTTGTCCTAAAACCAAAAATAATAATTATCCATTTTAGGTGAACAAATACTTATCGAAGCCTATTTTATAACAAACAACCCTGACCCAGTAAAGCCTATAGTGCTAAGCCAATAAAAGTCAGTGCCCAATAAATATTTGCCGAACCACTGAATCAGTGAAAGACTTTATTATAGTATACTAAGTGATTCAGGAGAAGAAAGGAGGCAGCCGGTCACAACCTGGATGGAGCCTGAGACACTTCCTGAAAGTGATGTATGCTGAGCTGAACCTGTAAAGTGTGTGGGAGGTGGGGGGAGGGGGCAACCAGGCAAAGAATGAGGGAAAGGAGATTTCAGACGTGCTAAAGAGCTTGCGCTCTGAAGACCATGGAGATTCACTAAGGTATTTAAGGGGGAAATAATGATTCAGACACGTGTGAATGCATGTTGCATAAACAGTTATATACCATATATTCAATAACAAGAATGAACCCTCCCAAAGCCATCAGAACTTCAAGTTTAAAACTAAACCATCAGGATTTAGATTATTAATGATCATATCCTGTGGGAAGATAGAAATACGTGTTTTGTAATGGAGGTCGGTCTTCGCCATGCATGGGAATGGAGAGGAAGGGATTAGTACCCTAAATTGCCCGCAAGAGTGAGAAGGGCCAAAAATTGCTGGAAGAAACAGACACTTGGCCTGGCAACCATCAGAAGACGTGGGAAGCCCTCGCTTAGTTCCGGCACCAGCTCTTAGAGTTATAAAAATTGGGAGCCGGAGAGCTAAGTTTGAATGACACACCCATTTTCTCTGTGACCCGTAAGGAACATCCCATTAAGTTATCTGCCCTGAGAATCCCCCAGAAAAGTGGAACTCTCCTTCTTAGCTTTGTCTGCACTATTTTTTTAAAGTAGATTTTCTTGGCAGTATATTAAGAATTATAGATACCACAGGAATAATTTCCATATCTCAGTGTCTCCAAATAATGATAAAAAAAAAATCCTCTCTTTTTCTTTTCTTTCCTTTTCTTGCTTATGTTTTGCTTTATGTCCAAAGAATTCAGAATTTATCAACTAGATTAAGGAACAGTATTTAGGGAGACATCATGACTTGTATCATCTGTTTTGTACATTGAGGTTTTTCCTCATCCAAGAAACCAAATATCCTTATGTTGTTTATTAAGGCTCCAGTCTAATAGGACTTTCCCTTGAGGTGTTTGGTAAAGCACGAATGGTTCACAAGAAAATGCTTCTCATTTCAGTTGCCCAAAGCAAAGTTCAGACTTGTAGGGCTTCCTCTCCGGCAGGATGTGTTGGAATCTGCACTGAGACACACAGCCAAGCACCCCACAGTCAGGAGTATGGGGACAACGTTTTTCCTTGTCCAGATACCACCATGAACTGGGGATCCTCAAAAAGAGATAAGACACCACAAAAAAAGAGAGACGTGACCCAAGAGATCAGTGCAGAGATCAAAGCAGCCCTCCCCCTGAGGGACCCTCAGCTCCCCAGCCTGCCTTACAGAGCATCTGCAGTCTGCTGAGGGCAGAAGGGAAGGAGGTGAGTGGCGGGGTGGGGGAATAGCCAGTTCTCTTCCTGCCAAATGGCACGAAAGTCACTGAGAGAATGCCCACCACCTGCAACAGCCTCATGTGCACTAGTCTTTTTTCATCCATATCTTGGCAACTCCAGTACAAAATAGAATAATAAGAGGTCACCCAAATATTATAACGACAGATTTTCTAAGAGCAGACTTAAGAGTTTGGGAGTTACCTTAAACTAAACCAACATAGCAATTAGAAACCCCACTTCAATTTCTTGTGTAAAGACTGAGTTCAAAGATCAATTCTATTTTTTTGTCATAAAAGCATTAATCACACTGAAGAGAATTTTAGTGAATAAATTTTTTAATTATCTATAAATTTCTACCACTATTATACAAAGGTTTTCATGTGTATGTATTTCCTGCAGGCTTAATTACATAAGCAAGTGAATATTTATATAAACAGCTCTGGGTCTATTTTTGAAACTGCCTATAAAAATGTCTATTCTACAAAATATTAATGTCAAATGAAGGAGTAAGCTTAAAGAGCAAATAAAGGTGTGTCTACATTACACCAAAATTACTATCCATCCCGAATACCTCCACATTTTGGAGACATAAGCAAAGCAGATTATTAAGGATAAGCAAGCATTTGATAAATATTATCTGCTTGGTTTCTCACCCTTTATGAAAACTAGGTGCTTTTGTTTTATCCCTTAGCAGTTTGATATTTTTATACTAATATACTCACACTTAGTTTTCTAATGCTTTTGACCTCTAAGATAAGAAGGTAATAAATGACAGTTGCTATACCATGTCGAACAATTGCTCATCTAGGTGATATTTTTCTCTCTGTGAGTATAGCCCAAACATGGACTGTATGAAGCCATGGTTGTCCCTAAGAAGGATAAAAGATAAATGTTCCTCTTCTGCATTCTTGTGTCAGAAAACAAAGAACTGTTCCCCCTACAAGAGGCAGCCCCACACAAGGTGCTCTAAATTGTTTTTTCCCTTTTCCTCTGGGAGCTTTACAGCCATTCCTTATTTCAACCCCCACCCACTTATCTACACAAATACCCAAAGCATATGAATATCTTCTCTCAACCCTCAGCTACTATTTCATCTCTTTTTCTTCTCTTCATCAGATTTCTTAGACTCTATGTTGTCTGCTTCCACATCCTCATGTATCCCAGCTCAAACTTTGCAATTTGACTTCAAAACCCATAACTATAGACTAAACATTATTTTCTCAAAGGCACCGACATTCTACTAATGATCAAATCCACTAGCACCTTCTCAGTCCTCATTTCCATCAACTTCTATTCCTACCTGAAGCTGGTACCTCATTCCATCCTTAGGCTCCTCCTTTGCACTGTCCACCATCTACTCCTGACTCTAGTTTCTCCTGTCGCTGTTCCTTTACATGCTACACTTTCTCTTATTGTCCTACAAATAAAGGCATTATTCATGGATCTGCCCTTGAGCTTCTCATGTCCCTGAGCTTATTTCTTTGACAACCCTTTGTAGACAAGAGATTCCCAAATGCGCCAGTTGTGATCATCTCCGGGCCCACATCTCTCACTGCTTGCTAGATATCTCCGCCTGTATACATCCCAAACCCAGTATGTGCAAGCTGGACTTAACATTCCTATCAAGACTATTCTTTGTTCCCAGATACTAGGAGAGAAATCTAGGAGTCATCCTTAATTTTCTCCCCTTTCTCAACTCCCACATTTCATTATTATGTCATATATATATATATTTCTACACATTCCCACTATCACCATTGTCTTTTGTCTGAACTGTTCCCAACACCACATGTGGGTGGTTCCACTTGTCCAAACTATCACTTCTGACCCCCAATATACACTATACACTGCTTTCAAAGTAACCCGTTAAAATACAGTTCTTACGTGTTGCTTCCCTGCAAAATGAAGCCCAAGTACCTTAACATGCTATACAAATCCCCATAAAATGGCTCTGTCTCTTATTGCATCTGCTCATGAATCTTCCACTACATTTATACTGGATATGTCAGCCACCAGGGCACCACTTGGCCATTGTTCACGGCTGTTACTTTTGCCTGAAATGTTCCCCACCTCCCAATCCCTCCCCACCCATTAAATCTAGCGAACATTTCTGCCTCTTCTAGGGACCTTCCCTGTTCACTTAGTATTTTCTCCTTTCTCTATGAGACTTAGGACTCTGTCACGTTAAGATAAATAAATGTTTTTACTAAGCTTACAAGTACATGTGGAGATTTTATTTTAGCCAAACTCTATATTCAGGAATAAAGACTACATAGTCCTTACTTCAGGGAAGCTTCTGCTTATGGGGTAGGGAGAACAATTAGTATACTAAATTGTAATCCTGTGTGTGCCTTTCTGTACTAGAAAGGCACACACAGGCACAGGGAAGAAGCCCTTAACCCAACGTGAGACATGGGGGTGACTTCCCAGAGGAGCAACACCGGAGCTGAGCCTTGAAGGAAGGATAGTAGTCGAGGCACAAATGGGCATGAAGTGTACTTCACAAATAGGAAATAGCATATAGAAATGCCTGAGAAACCATGTCTCACTTCAGGAATTCAGGTAAATCGGTTGCCTGGAGCTTTAAGTGCATTGGGGTGGTGGGACATGAAGCTAAAGAGGTCGGCAGGGCCACACTGCAAAGAACCTCGAGTGCTGTATCCGTTGTCTATTGCCACGTGATGCTGCATAGCAAATAATCTCCAAAGTCTCTTAATACATAAATGGCTAAAAACAACAGCCATTCATTACTGCTCATAAGCCTCTGTGTCAGCAGTGGGGCTCTCCTGGTCTCAACGGGGGTCACTGGCATGTCTGCAGTCAGAAGTGGGCATTAAGGAGGCACTTCAGCTGGTCTTAGCAAACATTCTCACGTGTTCGGGAGCTGGCTGGCTGTCAGCTGGCTTGATATGGCCTTGGCTCTTCTCCACATGTTTCTCACATATCTGAAGTAGGTTAGTCTGGGTATGTTCTCATGACGGGGCAGAAAGGAAAAGAGAGTATACCCCATCAGGCAAGAGGACAAGAAGAAACACACGGGCTTTTCAAGTGTCTACACGCTGTCAGGTCGGCTAACATTCCATGGGCCAAAGCCAGTCCTGCGGATGGACACAGAGACAGAATGGAGGTCGCCTCTTTGGCTTGATGTTCTTCAGCCTGGACTACAGTTGCCACACATGCCTACAAGGCTCATCGGTTCCCTGGGCAAATGGCATCTTATCAGAGTCCTTCCCTAACTACCCATTGTGAATTACACCCACGGCTCCCTTCCCACCCAACATTCTCTCTTTCTCCCTATCAGACATGTTATATATTTATTTGTGTACTTGTTTATCATTTGCCCCTCCCATAAAAATTTAAGGTCTGTGACAGCAGTATCTTCTCTATCCTGTTCCCTGATTTATCCTCAGAAAAGAGACTATAAAGTTGGGACATGGTAGACCATTGACAAATAGCTGAACCAGGTAGCTTTGCACTAGTCACACTGCCTATGAATTAAACTTGGGGGTTTTATTCATTCCTTCTCTTTCAGGTGCATTTCTCAAAACTACTCAGGATAAGTTTTAACTACAATATTAAGAAAGTGGAGGAAAATGAATTCTGGAATATTGAAAAGGGAATCAACTTTAGATAACTGCTTTAAGAAAAAGGGAAAGGAAGGTTTCCAAATTCCTTTATTGATGTGCATAAGAATAAAATTAAGTTCCTAATCTCCTTCAAGTCATGTGGATAATTCTGAAGATGGAGTGATGATACCACAAGCTTCTCTGAATGTCTAAATGCACGGCAGGCACTTGCCAACCTGGTCTTTTAATACCAAACAAGTGCCAACTTTTAAGTACACGTATTTAATGTTATTTTTCACACATCATGAAACTATAAGAATGCATTGAAATTCTTGACTCATTCTCCAGGCTTTACCAAGCTGCGTCATGCCCATATCTTCCTCAAATCAGCTGCCTGTGAGTGTCCCTAAAACAAAAAGCAGCCGAGCAGTGCCAGCACACCAGGAAAAGCCCAAGTTCTGCCTTCAGATGCCAGGGCAGAGACATCGGGACAAGCACCCTCGTCCATGAATGCAACTTACTTGAATATAAGACAGTGGTTTTCACACAGTATGCTATGGTATTTGAACCCTTTACTAAATTTGGTAAAATTTACATTTGCTGCCACTGAGTATACATGTTACAGAGGTCGGGCAGAAAGCATCTGGCCAAGAGATAAAAGGTGTAGCAAAATGGCAGACCAATAACAACAACAAAAAAAAAATTCAAGTTTTCTGAAACATGTTAAAACTTTATTGCATGAACATATAAGACATCAGCAGAAGGGCAGTGAATGACTGTCCGCAAACATAGATACAGTATGGAAAGGCAAGCACATGAGCCAAGCTCTGGCTATGGTTACGGTCACGGACACCATGAGATACCGTTTTATCACAACGGGGATGGTGGTATAGTTTTGGATTTTTAAAGCCTTTCATTTGTTCTGCCAATAATTATAACACTTGAAAGTGTACTTTCAAACACAGAGGATTGAATATAGGATATAATACTGCATACTAACTGAATGCTATGTAACAGAAAGTTCTATACTTTGTAGAAGACCTGGAGAATACATACACATTTTGGTTATCTGTGTGGTCATCTGATTTTGGTTACCTGAGCCTACTCCCTCTTCAAGGAATATGGAATAAGAGGAAGGCTTAATTTAGGGACAGATTCTGCATTCCAGAGGCAATTTGCAGAAATGAGTAGTCAAGGCAAATTAGACCGACCCTAAATCTGATGTGTCTATCAGAGAGCATTACGCAAGCTCAGAAGTTCTCTTTACTCCAGTTCGTGCTTTGAGATGTAACTGCCCCTCAGGGCGCCAAAAATAGGAGACGATGAGCATCAGAGTTTTGAAAATTCCCGAAAGGATTCTTCTTCCCGCCTCTCTATCTTCCAACTAGATCGTATCGGCAGCTGTTTTCTTCCCTGTGGTCTTGTGTCTGAACCAGATATGATGTTGGAGCCTCTTCTGAAGAAGCTTTGGCTTCAATAAATTTTATAAGAGGAATGAATGCGAGAACTTCCCATCTGTCAATCATATGCATTCAAAATAATAGCACTTGCCAGGACCAGAGGCTGTGAGGAGGGAAGAGGGAGGGGGAGGAGGGACTGTCATGAATTGTCCCCCTGCAGCCAGTATTGCTCAGCGACAAGTGTTCATGGAAAACAAAAGATCACTTCAGAAAACCAGAGACAGAGAGAAGCCAACAGAAAGAGATCATTATAATCATATTTTAGAGCTAAAACAGCTTGAATTTCATTTGCTGGTGCCTATTTAAGTGTCCTGGTTGTTTCCTACAAACATAACAATTTAACATATCCTTGTATAATAATATAATACTAACATAATGACAAACATATATAGTGGTATCTCTAAGTATCTAACAAGTTTCTTATCTTCCACAGTGCTGGGGATAAAAAGGTGGATGTTCTAACACAGGGAGGCAGCCCGGCACAGGGTTACGAGCACAGCCTTGGCATCCCACCAGGATGAAGTACATGCATTTAATGTTATTTGAAGTCCCAGTCTCGCCTCCTACTGCTGTGTGACCTTGGGCAAGTTTCTTAACCTCTCCAAAGACTCAGTTTCCTCAACGGCTAAATGAAGATTGAAATTTACCTACTTGATGGTTATTGTCAGAATTAAAAGAGAAGTTGCATATAAAATATTGAGCCCAGTACCTGGCCCTAAAAGAATACTGAGTAAATGTTTGTATTTATAGTCAATAAATGGATGAATGAACACTTTTGTTTTCCTTTTAGACTTCCCGTTTTCTCTCCTTATCCCACCCCTAATCTAAGCAAAAAGAAGGGAAGTTTCTGGAAGTAGCTGTGGTGTGCTTGCCATGTCAGATTGCTAAAGAATGAGATGACACTGATTTGCTGGACCTGGCTTCACTGTTGGGTCAAAGACCTGCCACGCAGCTGTGCTTCCTGCAGAGGATTCCTCCCCCCTGCTCCCTCTAGCCTGGCCCCGTCCGGCTTCAGGACTCCAGTCACACAGCAGCCACCATCCCTGTCTGCACAGAGGTGAGTAGTGTGTGTAAGCACTCAGGTACTTCCCTTACTCAGGTAAGTAAGAATTACACAACTTTCATGTAGAGACATAGTCTCCTGGGGCAAAGTCCACAGTGCTAACAAGAGCCAGGCATTGTAGGGTGGGGGATGGGGGAAGTCTTCTGAAAACACTTTGTCTTTTTCTTAATAGACAAAAATGTGAAGTGTTCCTAGCTTTAGATCTTAGCTATTTCTGTAAGATGTTTACTTAAGTGTCTTACTTAACTCTTTCAAAATAACATCAAGAATGACCACATACCACATCACCAGAAAAAATGACAAGGAAACATTATTTAGGTCTATGGGAACAATAAAATCAAGGAGGAATTACACAATTACAGGTTTCCTTTGACAAAAGAACCAAAAGGCCTTCTGCACAACAAACTGACTTTACGACTGCTTTGGCTCCGAAGAAGTGGGTGGTACCGTCAATCCAATGGCTTATAGACTATCTGAATGTCCACACCAGGGAAAAGAAATTTGGTCCCATGCAAAATCCAACTGCTGCTTCAAATGAGATGCTGTTAAAACATTTTTTAAATGCTTCCTAAAAGAATACAGAAAGCAAAAATGCAAAGGTATTTGCCCGTGTCAGAAGTTACAGTTGTGCAAAATGCCATTGAGTTTAGCTGGACTAAAGCACAGTGAAGCACTTCACCCTAAAGGAAATTACAGGGCTGTCATCACGTTGTAACAAGCCTAAAATGAAGGACTGTATTTCTGCTAAGTCTTGAACAAAAAAATGAATCAGGATCTGGCTTCCTTAGAGGAAGAGAGAGAAGTGTGTCTTTGCTTCCATTGAAGAGGATATTCACTTGATCTGAAGACATATACATTTTGCTCATCTTTTAAAAATTCTGCCTTTTTAAGAGAGCTCTTTGACCCAAATTTGAAAACACTTATTATGTGCAGAAGATGTTGCCGTCTTTTCCTCCATCGGTTTTTAGAAGTGCACTTGCAGCTTATAACGGGTTTAATAGACAAGACATTCAAGTGGAGGCAAGAGGTATTGGAAATATGACACATGGGTGACGCTGCCCTTCCTGAGCTGTCTCCAGCAGTAAATGCAGAAACCTTTAGTCAAAATTTAATGAACAGGTCCACAAGATGTTCCCACATTTTTCAGACTCAACCGTAATGTAGAAAATAAGCTTAGCCACATATGCTCAAGAGCAGTTGAGGCAAACCTGAGGAAACCTGACCATGGCCCTGGGGCAAAAGCTCAAGTGGTTGTCACTCTGCAAGACTGGTTACTGGTTAGCAAAGACAAAGGTCACTGTAGTTCAGTTTCTACATTTTCACCTCCTGTTTTTCATTTCCTGGAGTTGTATGATGTAGTTCTTTAGGCTAGAGATTCCTGATGTTTTCTTTTATCCTAATAAAATACCCCTATGGTTACTATTACCCAGCCAGATCCTATTCTTCCCCCATTTCAATACTCAGAGCACCTCTTTCAGTTTTGGAAACATAAAAACTGAATTTTTATGGACAGACATATATCCCAAATTGATATGGTGTAGAGTCTCACACCTAACGTTCATCAACTTTTAGCTTCTGGTTGCCTCCAACCCAAAAGTTGATGTGTCCACTAGAACAGAAAGCAAGAAATAGCCAATGTCATTTTTTTTTTTGTATATCTGTACCTTTCAGGAAATAAAAATAGTTACAGCTACCATTTATCAAGTGTTATACTAGGCACATTGCTAGAGGCTTTAAAACATTATCTTCTTTAATCTATACAAAACTTCTTGAAGTAGAACCTATTATCTTCATTTTACAGAGTAGGAAATTAGGATTCAGAGGAGTTAAGCAATTTGCCCAGCGTCCTAGAGCTAATAAATCAGAAAACCAAGAGTTAACCCAGGCCAATTTAACATCTATTACACAAGGCCGCCTCCCAAGCTCCAAGTCTGCTTGCCCTGGGCAAATATTACACTTATATTTCAAAAGCCAAGGAAAAAGGGAGGAGGAAGCTGCTAAATGGGGGAGAAGCAAATGGACAATTCCGTGGCTGTTTATTTATCCACAAAGTTAACTGAAGGAGAGACACACCGTACAAGATCCTTTGCAGGATTGCACTGTGCTTCCTGCCCTCAGGGAGTTAACATTTTAATTGGAGCAACACAAGAATACAAGTCAAAATCAATTTGGTGCTTCAATAGAGGCACACAAAGTACTGTGTGTAAGAGGGCGGAGGAAGAAGGGATTGTTTTTCTTAATGGCTTAGCAAAGAACGGGAAAAATATGTTTGCCTATTAATCATTAATATCACATCTATTTTAATCTACTTACTAAGAACATTTGACATGGGTATGCCAAAATTAATGTCTATTCATTTTGAATATTCAAAGTCTTTCAAGTTAATGAACTGAAAAATCTGCTTCTACATTCTCAGATGCTTTTGGTAGTGATGAAAACAGGTACAATTTAAAGAGAAACATTTTTTGGAAAGCAAACCAGTGTCACGGACCAGACTTATAGAAAGTATCTACTTCACAGATAAGTTCTTGGTGTAAAGACGCATATATAAGACTGTTAATTCAGTCCTTGCTTATTGTAATAATAATTTGGAAGTGGCCTAATGCCCATCAGATGAGGATTATACTCTGGTATGTCCATATAATGGGCTGCTATGCCGCTCATACTCATTAAAGAGAAGAAAATCTCCAGGACAGTTTGTTGAGTAAAGAACAAAGTACAAGAGAGTATGATATCATTTATATGAAAACACACACACACACACACACACACACATACAAATGGTAAAATAAACAGATGTCAGGAGGAATGCTTACCACAATGTTAACATTTGGAAGAGTTAGGGTGACTTTATTTTTTAATATTTTTCCATATTGCTTAGAAAGTTGATTGATTGCTTCTGCATCAATCTATTATTTTTGTAATCAGAAAAGAAAAACAAGAATATTACCTTATTTTGGGAAAAGGGCAATGTATCTCCTTCTAGACTTACTTATCATAAAATGATAAATTCCAGAAAAAGTATTTAAAAATATATTTCTATTAAAGTAATTGTAACAGCTTGAACAAAACCTTGTCTCTGTTAGATCACAGGTCTGAACTTGCTTTGTGCACCTGCCACCATCAGACAATCATAATCACATCAAAGAAAGTGGACATGTGGGGAGATTTGGCTATCTTGTTAGTCAATGGAGACAGTCAAAAAGAACCAAAGATTCCCTTTAGCATATAGTGTATATTCTAGCAAGGAAAGCCAGTCTATACCTTTTATTCAGTTCCACTCTAAAGGCAATAAGGAATAAAATAGCAGTAACTTTGAGGGCCCTTCTAAAGTGATTCTGCTGAACTTCATGCCAGAGAGCCCAAGTAGCTGGAAGAAATATGCTATACATTTGTTATTCTTTTCTTCTTTATTTACCAGTGATTTTGTGTTTATAAACTAAATGACAAGAGTGTCCAAAAGGCATTTCTAATTTTGCACACATTATAATATACACCTCCAAAACCAAACCAGCTAAAGAAGCAGGCCTTCCAGACTCATTTAATTTAAACTATAAAGAAACGACATCATGTATGTTAGGTTATACAAGTCAGTTGTTAGCTAATGGAAGAAACCAATATGCACAAAGATCCCTGGGCTTTTGTTTCCTCTCATGCAAAACTAGGCCTCTTGCATGGTCAGCATTCTAAGATTCTATGATTTACAGCAAATGTGCTCTTGAGGGTTTGAAAGTTGTATGGTTCTCAACAGACAACATTTCAGAATAAAATCTATTCCAGTTATGGGAGTGAACTGATTATATGAGGAGTATGTGTTTGCTGCATTCCTGTCATTACTAAAAGAGCACAATTATCAATCTCTAAAGCATGGCTAAGTGGATCTGATGTAAACAACCTGATACCAAGTGCAGAGGTGCAATGAAAACATGTA
Source organism: Phataginus tricuspis (assembly GCA_029783875.1). NCBI lineage: Eukaryota > Metazoa > Chordata > Mammalia > Pholidota > Manidae > Phataginus > Phataginus tricuspis. Next base: position 33,703,858 of record JAQQAC010000477.1, read on the forward strand.
TATATCAGTAATGAGAAGTGGAAAAAAACTATCAGAAGGAAATGAAGAAATAAGGTGTTTATAATAATGAAAAGTATACAAAGGGAACTTTTAAAAGAAATCTAATGAATTAAATTGAGGAAAAATAGCCAGAAAATGGAAAGCCAGTCTCCATATCTAAAATGATACAGAGGTTTATGTAATTCATGGTTTTATATTAATTCCCCTAAATTGTCCCAGATCCTCTTCTTTGTCATTTAAACTATTCTTGCTACTTTTAAATAAATCCACAAGTTCCAAGACAAGGACAATCCTTAACTCCATACACATTTCTGTGGTTAAAACCCAAATCATCTTCTACAAAAGCATACAATTTTCAAGTTTCCCCAGGATCAAAATGGAAAGAAAGTTCTCAGACTCTCAAGTAGTTTAGTTTATCCTTTCCTAAATGTTTAGTGTTTGCATCATTGACCACGGGAAATTTCTGGAAATTTCTCCATCAGTAAATCCTCACCTAACACATTTTCTTCCAAGATATAAAAAATAATAACTTTGTTGAACACTATGAAAATCATATAGAGAAGTATGCTGTTGTACAAAAAAGCGGTAGGTTCAGAGACCAGTGGGTTTGCTAGTTTCCCAGAGCATAAGCCTTGGGAATTCACACAGGTAATGAGGGTGTTTTCTTTTCAACTTGAACAGCCCTTCTTTTAGAATAACATTCAGAACTTTGGAGTCCTAATGATCTCAGTTCAAATCTGCACTCTGGTACTAACCAAGGGCATGTGAATTTGGGCAATGTACTTATACTTTTTGAGTCTATTTCCTCATCTATAAAAACAAAATGAGAATGCCCACTTCATGGAATTGTTGCTGACCATTAAATGAGAAATCATAATGTAGAAGATAGAAGGTGTTTGATAAATGTTAGCTCCCTTCACTCCCAGCTCTCCTTTTCTACATCCCTGACCTATTTCTACAGAAACATAATTTATTTTATAATATTTTTAAAGTGCAATGATTATACTCACCTCTGCAAACTTTTTTTATTGAGGTATATTTTACATTCAATAAAGTATGTAAAGTACACAAACAAGATAATTTACATATGTGTATAAGTCCATGCAATCACCACTCAACCAGATATAGAATATTTATAGGCCCCCAGAACTTTCCCATGTGCCACCTCCAATCACTATTCCTCCAGAAGTAACTATTATTCTCACTTTGTTGTAGCTAATCCTAAGTATTTTGAAATGATAGCAAAAAGAAATGACAATACTGTCCATACCAAGGAATGAAAAAGCACTAGTTAAAATGAAGGAAGTAGATCATATTCTACCATGAAAAGATCCCAGAACATACTGCTTTGTAGTACTGATGTAACTGAAAATTGTAACAGAAATGATCATAGAAAGAATGGTAGATGGAAAAATGGAGAAGAAAAATGTGAAGAGTAAAGCTATTTTGAGTTTTTGAAATCCTCACCGAGTATGGCCTCACTTAGTAGCAAAGGAAGCCACCGGTCACCTAAATTGGAAGATAGCAGGAAGCATTGACAGGCCACATATCCTCTGAAGTACATGTGTCCTCTCCCGCTGACTTGGACACCACATCCTGAGCTGGAACTCCTCACAATACTTGCAGAGATCTAGCTCCTCCATCCCCATCCAAAGAGCATAAATGAAAAGCAGAGAGCCCTTCACTGCAGTGCCACACCCACACTGGAGTTCATCGCACTCTCCCTAAAAGTCACAGTCAAATGTACGTTCTTCCAAGCTGTAAAGAAATAAGCCTCAAAGAGCATTTTAGTTGGTGTTAGCCAAAACCAATCTAACGACGTAAGGCTTTGAATCGGAAAATCCTGAACCTATCTAATTTGCACCTTTACGTTCAAACTAACTTTTGGTTAAATTGATTTAATGAGTAAACAAAGGATTTCAAGCAAAGAGTAAACTGGCTTGTTGTTCAAAATAATCCAAAAGCTGGTGGTATGTGAATGCCACCTTCCCTTTCCCTTCGCAGGTACATGTGAATGGCTGGACACACCCACAGCTGTACATAAATCCTTTTTTTTCTAAATGCCAGCATGAGCCTTGAAAGCCTCCTTGCTAATAATTCTCACTTTTATTATCTCACTTGGAAAGCACAATGGAAGCTTCTTTTTCCTCTTGTCCTGTTACTTGCAGAGATGGGGAACAACCAATGTCTTCCTTATAATGACCCTTCTGATATGTTAGACCTTTCTTCTCTAAGCTAAATAACTCCACAGCTTTTTGGCCTGTCCTCTTAGCCCTTATTTTCCAAGCCGTAATTACATTTTTGCTCTTCTCTGGAGTTCTGCCACTTCCCCCACATCCTCCTTAAAGGGGAGACACAAAGTAGCCTCAGTTGGAGTCAGAGCAGTGCTGGGAAAAGCTGACAGGCCACTTCCTGCCTTTCGCCTTCTATGCATCCCACTATCTTACTGGCTTTATAAATAAACAGCACTTACTTAAGTCTATTAGGACTGCCACCGTGGGTTGAAGGCCACCTTTCTCCATCTTGCCTGGCAGCATTTTGATTTTGTCCTATAAATGTCTGCCCTTCTCCCTTTGAACTTTACCCAACTCCAAATATCTTACCCAGTGAACTGTCTGGGACACTTCACATTTGATCCCTACTTTCTCCACTTCCTCACAAAAGCTTTTGCGAATTCAGGAACTGTCTTCCCAGAAGCCAAACCACTGGTGAAGATCTCTGAGATCCTTCCCCATCTCCCTCACACCATGCCCAAGGCAAGTGCTCACACTCTGGTCGTAATAGACACTGTTTATTGGAGAGGTCATGCTAGGAAATCTTACATATGTTATTTTGTTAATTCCTCAGGACAGCCATCTGAAGCAGATCTCAGCACCCCTATTTTATGGAAGAGGATCCTGAAGTTAGCTAGATTAAGAAATTTGCTACGGCCACACAGCAAACGAGTGCTAGATTCAAACGTGGGTCTGTCAAACTATAGAGTCCACTGTGCCGCAGGGCCAGGAAATCAGTGCTCACTGGCATTTGGGTGCAACCCACTTAGAGGATGTGACTCCATGTATAAAGTACAGGTATGGTTTATCCCCAAAATCAACAACTATCATGGGTGCCTGACAGATTTAAGAAAAGGAAAAGGTTGAAACTACAAGAGAGGGCAAGACAGAAAAGGGGGGGAAGAGAGGGCATGGTTGGAGGTCACCAAAATCTGTTCCGTGTGACCCTATAGGCTTTCAAGTGCCCTCTTCTTTCTGGTCGTAAAAGTAATAATGTGGGACAAAGTGTCCAACAGTCCTGACGGAGTGCAGCGCATCTCTTGCATTCCCCGGAATTACGCACCTGGCCAGGAGTAATAGGGCCAGAGAAAAGGTTCCCTAATGAGACGCCTGTGTTTAGTCTGTTGTTTCACCTGTTCATTTACCCCTAACTATTTGGAGGAGTTAAGCGTTATTTGTCCTATTAAGTCTGTAACTGCCTTATCATCAAAATGAATTATATGAAAATGGAGTAGAAATGCAGGGGAAAACTCAAAAGTCGGTTGTCTATATGTGCCAATATAGCTGTATATGTATGTAAACGCCTAAGAAGAGGAGTAGAACCATGCAAAGAACTGCAGCCACGGGTAGTATTGGGGGCAGGGGGGGCTCTCTCAGATAATACCACCCAATTCTTTTGTTACAAGATGTTTGCATATTACATGGTTTAAAATTGTTTTTAAAATGTCATCTGCCCAGAACCCATTTTAAGGAATTTTATTGTTTCTCTTCTCTGGAGTTCTGCCACTTCCCCCACATCCTCCTTAAAGGGGAGACACAAAGTAGCCACAGTTGGGGTCAGACCAGTGCTGGGAAAATAGAAAATTAGAAAAAAAAAAATCTCAGTTCTATGGGCAAAATATTAAAGAAAATACAGTAAAATGATGTAAAGTAAAATGTAACAACAAATGTGCATTTGAGGAGGATTGGCTTTTAAAATTGATTCTCTGAAATCAATTTTTAAGGCTCCTAAGCAGAAATAGAATTCTTAGTTCTCAATCAATGTCAGTTCTACAAACCCATATAATAAATAGGAAGAGTGACCCAAATGTTAAACTTTTCCTCAAGGATTTGATGAAACTTTCTCTACTGTTAAAAAATAAATGTCCTACTTTTTATTACCAGTTCTGAGGAAAGCCGGACCCATACTAAATCAAATAAGAATTACTTTAAAGTTTTTAAACAAATTTCATGACTTTTCTAATAACCTTAACCTAACATATTTCAGTAACATATTCTGACAGAAAACTGACACGTTTATCAATGCATCTTTAAGTGTCAATAACTAGAGAACCTCTATTGTGTAATCACTCTGATTTGGATGTTTATTTTATGGAATAAAGACATTTGCTTAACTTTCTAAACAAAATATTTTCAAGATTTCTCAATAGTCCTTTAAGCCTGATTGCCTCTGTAATCTGCTTGTTTGCAAAAATAAATCCATTCAATCACTTCCTGGCCAAAGTTTAAACTAAAAAAACAGACTCCACAGTTAATCAATAGGTTGATCTGCTGATGCAGTAAAGTGTAGCTAGGCCTGACCAGAAGGCACCCTGCTCAAACAGTAAACAACTTATTCTTGATATAATTCAGCAGAGAAAACCCAACCCAACAATAAAACTGACTCACATGGATTAATATGCAGCTCCTCAGTAAATGTTTGTTGAAATGGATGTCGAATCAAATGTGTAAGGTCCTCCACTGTATATGATGACAATCATTTGTAAATAGTGTAGGTCTACAATTAAGGTAGTGTCTTTTTTTCTACAACAGAATATGCTTTAACGCTGTAGTGTTTATTATTAGGCAGTGTAAAAAATAAATAAATTTATAAATCTAGAGAACTAGTCAAAATGAATGTTCTGTGAATTAATGACTGTCTCTATACAGGAAAGTTTCATAATGCGAAAATTACATAAATTGTTCTACGCAGCCTATATGGAATTACCTTAATTTAAATATGATCTAATTAGGCCACCTTCTGGCTGTCTCTGTATCAGGCTTTTAATTTGTAATAACAGTGTGAGAAGAAAAATGGCAAACATGTATTCTTGGTTTTGTTCTTACAAGGCTGCATCTACCTGGATTATCTACAGGCTCAAAATATTTAGGGCTCTTTCACAGTGGCTTTGAAAAAGACATATAGTCAGTTTGAGTTCACAATCAATTTCCTTATTTGATGGGAACTGAAGGATGCCGGTAAAACACTGAAGAATTTAACATCAGATGAGTTCTACCGCTCCAATTTTGGAAGTAAATACACCCTAAAACCACTGAACCAAGACTAATGAAGCCAGGCAGGCAACAGCATTAGCATCTAATGAAGCAAGAGGGCAGCAAGATCAGAAGTTTCCCCCTTTCTCTGCTAGAATGTGATGAGCAGTCACAGGGATGTATTTTTGACAGAATTTGTGCCTTATCTTCCATTCTTTGCTCACAAGTCTCCTTTGAAATAGATGCAAGCATTGGCAAGTGGAGCATCTTGAAATCATCACCTGAGCAAGCACACTGCCTGAGGTCAAGGCCCAGAGACAGACGTAACAGACAATAGGCAGAGTGATACCAAAGGCCCCAGGCTGGGCCACAGCCTCACCACAGTGGCAGAGGAAGGCCAGGGGCTGAGAGGCTTAGCTACAAATTGCTGGAAACCAGTGTAAGGGCATGGTTGAAGGTGAGGGCCCTGCAGCGAGCCCACTTGGGTTTGTATTCCCACCCTGTCACTTCCTAGCCAAGTAACACTGAGCGACTTTATTTACTGCTCAGAAACTCACTTACTTTGTTTGAAAAAGAGTGGTATTGAATAATGTCCACCTCAAAGTGTTGTTGCAAATCATACTTAATGCTTATAAAGCACTTAAAACAGTAGTTGGCGCATGGAGAGCATGCAGTTCATGCTAGCTACTCATCCTTACAATTCAGCATCCCATGGTCACTAGAGTGTAATGTGTGGATTTATTGTCATTGGATCCCAAGCCTCTTGTCTCTTCATCCTCTGAACCAAGTTCAGATGTCTACCAAGTTAAGCTTTGTAAAAATCTCTTCTACCATCACTTCCCAGCTCAAAAACCTTCAAGAGCTCTGTATACCCAGGAAAATGCCTGAACTCCTCAGTCTAGCCAGCAAGACTACCTAATGCCTGGCCTAAATCTAATTTTCCAAACTTCTATTCCAGCTGGGCCAGTGGCTCTCCGCTTTGCATCATCCATCTGATAGATACTTCTACTTCACTTTTCATATACAACTACTAGGTATACAAGTGGTTAGTAACTATTTGCTAAAATTATTTTTGCATTGGCAGCTGTCAGTATGGATGTTTATGTCTGTAATAAAAGATCCTGAAGACTGTGGTCTAACCAAAGGGGAGGTTTTCACAGAAACTCCAGCCTGACCACACGGATCCTGGGAAACCACACAGGGGTAAGCTAGGGCCGGTAGCATAGAGCTACCCTAATGTTTAGCCTCAGATGCACTCCAGGAATAGATATTATGTACTGTAGCTATTTTTAAATAATATTTCTAATGAGGAGTTGAGAGAGAAATTCTTAGGTGAGAGGTCTAAAAATAAGGCTCTAGAGGCCTAGAGGGTTTAAAAAGCCATAGTTGTGTCCTTGGCTAAATATTATTATCCCACCTGTAAATTTTACCCATTCGAGCTTCTCCCCATATGGTTACCCACTTGAAGAAGAATTTATTATGATTTATTTATACAAAGCACAAAGTAATCTTCTAATCAACAAAAACTTCCGGCCCTATTCACAAAGCGAACTTAAAATTCACTGTTATGATGGCTTGTTTCCTTTACGGGGCCGCTGGGGTTTGGGGGAGACATGACAGAGAGCAAAGCATGCCTGGGATTGAGGAAAGGCCCAGAGCAGCATACTGATAACCCCTGAGGTCGAGGGGCTGATGGAGGGGGATGCTCCCTGAGTGTTTATGCCTAGCTATTCATTGAGGAAGTGAAGGGCAGCCCTTCTGACAATTTCTAAGATGAACATTTTCCTTCTAAGGATGTGTCCTTCTGTTCATGACAACAGAAAAAGGACAGAAAAAAAAAAAGAATTTCACATAATTTTAGATCATGACAGAATGTTTGGACAATAGCTTTCCCTTATATAAAACAGTTTTACAAGCCACTTTCAGCAAATAAATACAGCCCCAAAATTCAGGCCCTCAATATTGAGCTCTCACTGGATAGCGGTCACAGACTGGTAGCCCTTGAGCAAAAAAACAGCTCACATATATGTTTTCTTGTTTCTAATTTTTTTTTTTAATTTAAATGCCTTTATACCAGACGTGTGCTGCAGTTTGACACAGACGCCACCATTCCCTATGGCCTTTACTCTTCCACATTTACATTAGCCATTAGTCCCTGACTACAGGCATTTGAGTTTGCAGCTCCTACTGGAATTTGCCTCTTTGACAGGCCTTTTGTGGATGGACTTAGCCGATACCTCCAGCATGTGTCCCTCACACATACCCTCGCTTTCCTTTATCTCCATACATCATTCTCTTCAAGGATCTGTCAATTTTATACTTGGTTCCTTATCTGAGTAGTCCACTGCAGAAGTCCCCGGAAGCTCTTTTTTTTTAAATCATGCCATGGGAAGAGGCCACCCCCGCTTCACACTCATCAACTCTGCTTACCTCAATTTTATCCACAGGGCTCTGCTAGGCAGATGAGGATTTGAGAAGTCAGTTTCTGCTTTCACGCTAAAAAACCTGGCCTTGAATTTTCCACCAGTAGCTTTGGGCTTCATAATATCTTCAGGATAAGAATTTGCCTTCTCTAAAATGAGACAGAGCTGATGCTAAACTGGAATCTTAGCTGTTCCTACTTGTGAGCCTGTCCTGAAACCCCTCACATCCGCTTTTCTGGTACCACCTGCCTTGTCTGGCCCACAGAGAGAGGGAAGCAAGCTTCACTGCTTTAGGCTGCACCACAACCTTTCGCATTGTGTACAACACATAGCATTCCATTTCTCGGCCATGAAACAGGATAAAGGACAGAACCTTTGACATAAATAGGACTCATCCAGTAAGTAGCCAGAGTAAATGTTGGCAACATATAATTAGCCAGCTGGTCATCTTCTATGTAAATCCACCCTAAATGCCAAGTTTTGAAGAATTAAGTTCTCTAAATGCCAAGTTTTGAAGAATTAAGTATTTTAGCATACCAAGCATAGTTCAAAACCAGATTTTTAAAATATGTTTCCATGTTGCCCCTTTTTCTTCTTAACCAGTTTCATGTACAAACTAGGGGTCAAGTAAATTAGTACCTTAAATGAAAGGCTGCTGAAACTTTTGGCTAGAGCCCATTGTGAAGTCAGTCTAACCTTTTCTTGAACTCTTGCTCAAGAAGAAAACTTCTTGAGTTTTAATTATCTTCGAGGCTGGAATGCTCAGAGCCCATCTCACAATCCAGTCCAGATCCTTCAGTAGGGAAATATTTCCTTTCTGCCTGGGTTACAAAAGATATGCTTGGTTATCCTCCAGACCCACAGCATGCATGAAGTACCTGACAACCTGGTTGTACTTGACGGTGCCCAGTTCTCATCTCTTTTGCCTTCACAAATCCCAGTCTCCTGGGAAGAGAGCTCTGGGGTCTGGGAAGCAAACAGTCTTTCCTGAAGTTTTGATAGAACTACACCCCAGGCCACCCCATCTTTTAGTTCTGCATTTTTGCACCACCTTTTCCTAGTCTTTCTCCTCTACCTGTAATGTTTGTACTCCAACTACACTAAACTCAAATGACGCGGTCCCAGTCAAAACCAGGGCATTTCAACTCATTAATTTTTCCTTTCATCTTCTAATATTCAAGTCTGAAAAGCACCATCGTGTTGGCTGTTCTTGAACAAACAATGTATAGCAGGGGATCACAAATTCTTATCGTGGAAATATTAAGATTCTGTCCTACATCCTTCTCTGGTTAAACAGTGAGCTGTTCATCTGAGATTTCAAGAAAAATGACTCTCAGGAAGGAATAGCTTATGGGAACCATTCCACTTTGGGGTAATTATTTACTGAGATAATTTCCAATTGTTTCATTATTAATGGCTCTTTACAATGAATAAAAGACACTTTGCTAAATTCTAGTTTCAAAGAGAAGTGACAACATGTCTTCTTTTGCTCTTCAAACCCCAGAGCTGCAGGTCGCATATAAAATGTACCATCCAGCCACTTACGAGGATTCAATGTCTGCCAAATATGTTACCAATCCTTATGGGCTTTATTTGTCAGAAAACACCTGGTTAGGACAATGGTAGACTATAGTTCAGTGTGTCTCCCCCAGGTCCTGTTTTGATACATAAAGCCAACACGTTTTTTTCTTTTACAACTCCAAGGAGAAAAACACTTGACTTTTTTCTTACCTACTTCATTTGATGCCAAAACCCCTGATGTGTGCCTGGTGTCAGATGCTGAGAGGCGCCATGAGCCGCAGACCAGCAGATATTCAGGTGATAAACGGCCTAGGACAAGAGGGAAGTCACTCGGCACACCTCCGCAAATTGTTCTTTTTCCCAACTATCCCCGAATTCCTGTCTCCTCATGCCTGGCAACACTGCCCAATTTCTGAAACTCGGTTTCTTCCTTTCTTGTTTTTAGCACCCACCTTCTTGGTTCTCTGTGTCCCTGCCCAGTTTTACAGATTACAGTCTGACCCGGCCCCCTGCTCCTGGCTGCCAAGGGCTGGTAACATCTCAGGTGCCTTCTCTGTTCAGTCATTATATTAAGCTGGGTGCATCCGCTGGCTATTGCCACTTCACTCAGTATCAGATTCCCTATAGTTTCTGTGGTAGGTTGAGTTGTGTCCCCCAAAAAGACATATTCAAGTCCTGACCCCACTGCATAAGAACATGACTTACTTGGAAATGGGGTGTTTGCAGATGTGATCAAGTTAAGGTGAGGTCCTACTGAATTAGGGTCACACTGAATCCGATATGACTGGTGTCTTTACAAGAAGGGGGAAATTTGGACACATGGACACAGACAGACACAGAGAGGCGGCATGGGCAGGTGAAGAGAGAAGCAGAGATTGCGTGATGCAGCTACAAGCCAAGGAACTCCCAGAATGGCCGGCAAACAGCAGAGGCTGAGAGGCATGGAACAGAGCTGCCCCAGGGGCCCCGGAAGCCACCAACCTGGCCAACGCCTTGATCTCAGACTTCTGGCCTCCAGACCCACGACAGTGTGCGTTTCTGTTGAGTTAAGCCACCCACTTCGCTGTGCTTTGTCATGCAGCCCAAGGGAGCTAACACAGTTTCTCTCGCTTTTGGAGACTCTGCCCCTACCCTCTGCCAGGAGCTCTGCTAGGTGCTGTGAAGACCCCCATAAGCGGAACCGTCTCTTCCACCCGCAGACTCACAGGCAGCCTTGTCAGGGAAATGATGTCATATGAGAAGTACAATAACAGAGCCAGGCACGGGATACTGGGGTGCAGGGAGGACACTTACTCCGACTCAGGGTTAAGGGAGGGCATCCTGGAAGAGACAACGCCTGAGATGAACCCTGAAGGAGTCACTCCCTGGAGGAAATTTGCCAGCCAGATGGGAAGAGTCTGCTTCTCCTCCTCCCTCCCACCACGGAAAGCAGCCTCTTCCTGCAGCTAATGTGCTTGAATGGCCAGTTCAAGCCATGTGCCACCATATTACATCTTTGCCAAGGGCTTTTCTGCAGCCTGAAGTTTCTTGCCAGTTTGGCTTCATGAGAGAAAAAAAAAGTCAGTTTCTCTTTAGGCTTGATTCTTAAGAGGGTATCTGGGTGGGTTTTGCCTTTTATTTCTAGAGCTCATTTAATTGGAAATGTTAACATAATACCGTTTTTCTTTGTAGATATTACTGCCCATCGAAACAAAAAATGCTTACAATTAAGTTAAAGAAATTTAAGTGTAAACCCTTTCAGTAAGGAGAGTTTACTGGGTCCTTCCCATTACAAAAGTAATAGATATGAAACAGTAAAACAACTAAAAGAAAAAAGATGCACAGGTGGATTAGAAAATTAGAAAACTAGAAAGATTTTTTTTTTAATACTCTTAGCCCTACTATCCAGAAGCTACCATTGTATTAGTATTTTGACAGATTTCCTAGTAGAATGTTTTTCATGTAGTCTTTATTTTGTTTGTTTCTTCATACTCTATAAACAATCTCGTTTCCCGCCTTTTTCACATGGCAGTATAGTATAAACATTTTCCCAGGCCTTTAGAAACTCTTCATAAACATAATTTTAATGGCTGTAAAATGTTTGGTTGCACAGATGCCCATAGTTTACTTAACCAGGCCTGTATTGCCATTTAGGTTAGGTCAGAACTTTTTTAATAGTTTTCAGATAAACTTAATGAGTTTTTAAATGGAGATTTTAAGCAATTTCATCACAGACTGACAGTTGTGTCATGATACAGGACCATTTTATCACCAGGAAGTTGACTTTAAAACAAACACCACCAAAAAATAAAGATGAAGATGTTGACATCAGTAGCTGTCCTTTCCGCCCCCACCCCCCCCCCCCCCCCCCAAGGATGTTCCCTTCATTGGCCTGTGGCCGCCTATTGCTGGGCCCGCTGCTCTCCTCACCCGCTTCCCTGGCCCAGCTTGGGGTGAGCACTCGGAGGCCTCAGCACCGCTCCCCTCGGGCTGTGTAGTGATCGAGGCTCCCTGTCGCCCGGGCCCACAACTAATGTGTCCGTGCTGCCCCAGGCTCCTGCTTGGCTTCCCGCGTCACGCCCCTGGGAGCTTCCGTTGGGTTCTCCTTGCTGCTAGTCTGGCTCAGGACACTGGCAGAGCCCATGTACTTCCCAAGTCATCATTCCGACCCCAGTCAAGATGTTCTCTAAAAGAGAACTTCTCTTATCCAAGCACCAGAGCGAGTCTCTCTCTCTCCCTCTCTCCCTCCCTCCCTCTCTCCTTCTATGAGTGTGTGTCTCTCTCTCTCTCTCACACACACACACACTCACAACTGAGTCCCTTGGTGCCCCAGCCCTTGCCTGAACCTCACCTGATGCCTGGTGTCCAAACTCCCTTACCTGGGCTTATTCACCTGGATTCTTGAAAGTCATCTACCTTTGTGGACACCCTGCTGCTTCTTGAGTCCTTGAGTCCAGCCATCTGCCTAACTGATGCTTAGAGACGGCTGTGCCCCTCAGGTAAACACCTTGCTCTCCCAGCTCAGACTTTGCTGCTGCACAGACCCAGCCTTCCCTGCCCCTACCACACCTCAGTGTCCGTCTCACTGCCCAGTGCGCAACACCAGCAGCCGTCCACCCCCCTCCCCTCCACTCTGACCAGCTGTGAATGAACAAAATAGCATAACAACCACGTTGAAGGATCCTTGGGACCAGTCCTCGATAGGTCCACAGTCTCTCAATGGCAATTCCCAAATCAAAAAAACAAACAAACTGGAAACAGCATTTTTTTTCATCTCATTTGACTGCAAAACCTGACTGTATCAGTTTTCTGTGGCTGCTATAATAAGTTACCACAAACTTGGTGGCTTAAAATAGTAGAAACTTATTCTTTCACAGTTCTGGAAGCCGGAGACCAAAATCAGTTTCACTGAGCCAAAACCGAGGCGTGAGCAAGGCTGAACTCCCCCTGCGGCTCTGGGGGAAAATCGTTTCTTGCCTCTTCCAACTTCTTTCTGGCGCCTGCCAATGTTCCTTGGCTTAGGACCGCCCCACTGCCATCTCTACTCCACAGGCACAGCGCCGTCTCTCCCATCAAGTGCACTAAATCTCCCCCATCAAGTGCACTAAATCTCCCCATGCCTTCCTCTTATAAGGCTACATTTGATGGCATTTAAGGCCCACCCGGATATTCCAGGATGAACTCACATGTCAGAACCCTTAACTCAATCACATCCACAAAGTTTCTTTTCCATTATAAGGTAAACTTACAGGCTTCAAGCAATAGGACCTGATATCTTTGGGTGGCCATTATTCAGCTTACTATACTGAATGAGGCTATTGGTGATCTTTATCCCTGGCAATGTGAATAGCCTTGTCCAGCTAAAGAAATATTCATGTGTGAGATTATAGGTTGCCGCCCCAGACCTCAGTGAGGGTGTGGGGTGATATGCTGCTTTCCTTGTTAAAAATCAGAAAAATTCTGTTTCATACTGAAACACGTTTGGTCACAAAGGTTTCAGGTAAAGGTCTGTGAACCTGTTTAAGTCCACAATGCCTGAGGCATGACATAAAGTAGGTGGTTCTGAATTCCCCTCCCTCAAAAAACATCAAACTTTGCCATCTGCGTAGCATTTTATAGCACTTTCACATCCGCCGTCTCAGTTAACCTATACATCAGTCCTATAAGTCAAGCAGTTCACAAATCATTATCCTTGTTTCAGAGGCAGGAAACTCCAGGGCTCCATAGTCTGTCCATAGAAAGGACCAGAACCAGAATTTGTGGTTCTAATTCTCAATTCAGTGTTTCCAGTTCATCAGAACTGCTTCCCTAGAGAGAAATAATCTGTAGTGAATTGCTCTTTAAAGCAGGCAATTTGAATAATTTTACTGGTGAAGGTTAGAAACAGCACTTTGAATACTGTCAAATGATAAAAAAGACAGGCCCTGAGCCCAGATTAAACAAAGGAGCCAGGAAAAGTGCAAGAAAATACAGTCTAGGCACTGAAGACAGCCATACAGTTTATAGGGCTTATTGACTTGCCTTTTGATTTCTTGATATTATTTGACTTTCTACTTACACATCATCTAGCTTTGGAATTCAGGGAGAAAATCTGCACTCATATGGAAATTCACATCATGTTACAGGCATGCAACATATCATTTATGCCACATGTCAATGAGGATAATGGCTCTTCCTTGCAGGATCATCATGAGAATCAAACAAGAATATGTGAAGTGCTAACGTGGAGCCTTAGTAAACATGAACTCCCTTCCGTCCTCCCTCTCCTACAATCCTGGACCAAAGAACCAACCTCATAAAGATGGGTCTTCTGAGACTGCCTGTCTCACCCTCCCAACTCCCAGGCTGCTGAGCCAGGGTGGGACCTGCCAGCCCACCTTCCCCAGGCTAACAAAGTCCTCACCCCTACCACCAAGCACACCAGCCCATATGGAACCTACATGCACCCTGGTAAACTTGGGCAGAAGCCAGAATGTAACCCTCTGCTTCACCCCTTCCCCCTGCACTTTCATCCCTATATCCCCATGGTGTTCCACTTCTAGAAATGATAGAAGTGAAAAGGTAGAGTGGGTACCATGCCCAGAAAGCTTGTGTCTTAAATAAAGAGAAGATTGTATATGGTGTTACTAGCTTTTCTGTGTTCCCTAAGCCCTGTATTACCCTATAATTATAAACTGTAAACTCTCCTCAACCTAGGCAACAAATTTCCATCATCTCTTCAACTCTAATCTACACTTCCATTCCACCCAAGTCACTCAGTCCAAGGCCTTGTCATCACCTGCAAATGCTTCCCCTCTGAAATGTTGAGCACCCAGAGGCAGGACTCTCCATATCACCCAGCTGTCTCATACCTGCATCCCAGTTTCTTATGCTCTTTCTTGATGTTTCCAGCTCATCGAAGCGGGTCAACCCCTTATTAATATCTCTTCTCCCTCAATCCAACCTCCAAGCCTCCAGCCCATGTGGGATCACCTACTCTACTCTCCTATCTGCACTGCTCACTTGCACACCTCTTTCTTCTAACTACTTTGCACAAGAACACTAAATTGAGTCATTTCCACAGACTATCTCCACTGCTCATTACCTGGACTGCTAACTTCCAGGGGAAGATACCACACAACCTCGTAGATTTTTGCCACTCAGCATTCGTGTTCAGCCAGCTCAGGTTTGCCCTTATGCCACTACACAATTCTTTTAACTGTCTTAATCAGCAACCTCCTGCATTCTCTCCTTAGCTGTTACTCCAAAGTTTCAACAGTCTCCTTAAATCCCCAAGCCACATTTTCCTCCCTTCACTCTCAGCATGTGGCCTTATCTCTTCATTGAAAAAAACAATTAAAGCAATCACAGTCTGCCTCAACATCTCAATTACAAACTTCCCCACATTTGCCAGCCTCCAGCTTTGGAAAATCCATCACCTCACCTCTGGTTCAAAGTCAATTCCTCTACCTGTGCTCCCGACCCCAGTCCTCTGCTTATACCATCACTTATCCTCTCTCTCTTATACTTCCGTCTTTCCCTGTCTAGCAGTTCTGTCTCTCAGCTCATAAACATTCTCTAATGCCTTCCATTAAAAATACGCATATATGTACCCTAAATCCAATTCTAGCTATCACTCTTTCTCTTGCTTGCCCTTCAGCTAAGCTTCTTGAAAGTCATATACTACTCACTTTCTACCTCCACTCCCTTACCTCTCATCACCTTTCAGTCCTCCTGAATAGGGAGCTTCTAGTTAAGCTTCAATGACTTCCATATTCCCAGCCCTAATGCACATAAATCATCCCTAAGCTTCTAAGACCTCTCGGCTTCATATGATGCTTTTCACCACTCCACCTTTGTGAAACTCTCTACTCCCTTGATTTCT
>JAQQAC010000477.1:33719400-33749970 GCA_029783875.1 Phataginus tricuspis
ACTTTAATCAGCCCACTCTGGTCCTCTTTCAGCCTTCTTTTCACCACCTCACAGGGTGAAGAGTCTGCAAGGCCTATGGGGTGTATCAACTTGAAATCCATAACCTGCCCAAGACCAGGATCCTGGCATACCCAAGTTTTCCAAGGCTTGTATGATTCTCTTGCCCAAATCCTGAAGATGTACTGCACCACCAGTGTGCTCATACCTAGTCCTGAGTTGGGGAAGGGGCAGCTGTTTCCGGCAGTGGGAACAGAGTTTGGAAATGTAGGTTGGGTTGACCACACGTGTGCACACAAGACCCTTCGTAATTTGACTACAGGTATTAGAAGAAAGGTGTAAGCCATGACCAGCGTCTGTTTGTCCCCATGCTGCTACTTTCCAACATGGAACTCTGAGGGGTAGCAATTACAAGTTATAATGAAGCTGTATTTTTCAAGGTAGGGGAA
Source organism: Phataginus tricuspis (assembly GCA_029783875.1). NCBI lineage: Eukaryota > Metazoa > Chordata > Mammalia > Pholidota > Manidae > Phataginus > Phataginus tricuspis. The sequence continues at coordinate 33,719,847 of JAQQAC010000477.1, forward strand.
TAAAACGCATATTATTTAACAGTTTTTTAGCTTGACCTATAACTTTTCAAGAAGTCAGTTGTGCCCATGCAACCTAGCATGGACCACTTCTCCACAGGTCTTCCCCCTCGTTCAATGTTTGCAAGCTGTGTTCTGCAAGCCATTAGTTCCAAGACATGCAGTTCGCATTAGCACATTAAATACTTTGAATGTTCTGCAGAAAAGTAATTCCTTGAGATTTGGACACTTTTTTTTTTTTTTACTATTTGCAATAGTTAAAAAATAAATAAGCAAAGATAGTAGCAGTTTAAGCAACTACTGTTCTGGGAAGTGCCACCCTGATTTCAGTCGGAAGGTTATAGCTAAGGAACTGGGTGGCTCTGGGAGGCCACTCCTTTTTTTCAGCAAGTCTTCCTGACATAATTTTTGCTGCCTTTCCCATTAATTAAGGAGAAACTGCCTACTGTTGTCCAAAGATCCCCACCTCACCCATATTAGCCAAAGACAGCTAAAATGGAGAAAAAAGAGGCCCACGACTGATAGATGCATCCGAGTCAGAGGAGTTTTGGGGGCAAATTTAGCACTTGCAGAGTTTCTCTGGGCTTTGCTGCTTTGTACCTCAATGTTTTGTGGTTTCGAGGGTGGTTTCACCACTGTGTTCTGGTGGCTGTCACCATTCAGCTTGTTGAAGTCCAGAGTTGGATTACTCTCGATGAACCCCGTGACTGATATAAGCCTACCACCAGAGGCAGGAAAAACAAGTTGTATAACAGAAGGGAAAATGAATATTCATCTAACCCTATAAATCAGGCACAGGGACCATTCAGTTCCTTTAAGTTGCTTGGAAGTGATGACTCCCAAACTCCTTTCCTGTTAGCAAGTCGCCAGGACATCGTCCCCAAGGCCAGGGGACCTGTAGCAGTATGAAAAGCCTTCAGAGCCACAAACACAGCAGGACTTCGGGAGTGGGCCCAGGGGACCTGAAAGGTCCTTTTCTCTCTGCCAAGAAGACCATTCCCTGCAGGGATTCCACCCAAGGACCTGCGGTGTTCTGTAGGAATTGACGTATCACACGGGACTTCCTCACACACATCTAACCTTACTCTTCTGAATACCTTTTCTCTGCTCACAAAGTGACCAAACCTTGTATTCTCTCACATAATGAGAAGTTTTTTGTTGTCTTGTTTGTTTTTTGGAAGGAGGCATAATTTCATTATATCATGCTTAAAACTTTCTTCATCTTTTCTTCATACTTATGTCATCCAATTTTATGTTTCTCAAACATGAATCTCTTGAAACTTTGGCTTTATCTCTATGTTCCCACTTTTACAACCGAGCAGGCAAAGCCAGAGTGTTGGTCATTAGCAGATAAACGCTTACATCCGGGGGAATCGGAGACACTCTTAAGACCAGCTGGAAACCATTTCAGAAATGTGCAGGAAGTGTTTCTTTTTATAATCTATATTTCATTGTACGGCCAAGTGACTGGTAGTGGCACAAAGTCTGTGGTTAAAGCACAGTAAATGGGCAACAGAATACTGTGACCAGAGCAGGGGAAAAAAGATGTTGTATTAGAAAAAACACAAAAAGCATTAATAATGTATTGAGGAAGTCACTCAATGTGAGCCTCTAAGTCACTCAGTTATTAAAATCATTCATTATTTATAGACCCATTTTTATAAACAGTGGTTTGTCCTTCCTCCCAAATGTGCTCTGAATGAATGACAGAGAGCCCATGCTGTCCCTCTCGTGCTACCCTGGCTAATACAGAGGTTCAGTCGTTTTCCTAATGGGAAAAAATCAAATTCGTGAAAAATGTTCACTGACTACCTGGCAGAGGGCCTGAGACCATATTCAGAATGTGATACAACACATTTATTTGATTGCTTTCTTTTGCAACACACAGTGAAGCTCTCCAAAATTGGTTTTGCCTCCATTCCAAACTCTTTTGGCACAGCTCTTCCCTAGGTCCTCTGATGGAATAAAAGCATCCACTGCTGGCGTGTTGTCCAAGGAAACAGATGATGGGTGTGAAAAGATCCAAGCGGAGATAATCTAATATGGACGTCATGTGGGAATTCACCTTGATGTGAGTGAAGGTAGCCTCTGAGAACACTACCAGGCAAATCATCCCTGAGGCCACAGAGCAGAAGGCTCAAAGCCTCAACATTGAATATGCTCAAAGTGCATGGTTTAGTAAGCCAATTTTAAAAGCAAAGGGAATGAGAGGGGTAAGTGAACACACTTAGAATAAGGTACAGTGTATAGAAGGACCCCACTCCTATCTCCCAGCCCCCACATCAACCTAGCACACTGGTAGTGTGATTATGAGGACCAGAAATGAGGATGCAGCTAGGGGGCCTGCAGACAGAAGTGCCCTGGGATAATGACACACACTCATTCTATAAGAGAGACACAGCTGCAAGCCCACCCGGTCACAGCTATAGCGTTCCAATTAGCCTGCTGAGCAGCTCTGGGTTTTATATTCATTTTTTGGGCAGAGGGACCAGAATAGGTGTCCCCAATGGGTGGTCACTTTAGAGGTGACATACTGTCAGCCCCGAGGTGGCATGATCATGATTTGATCTTTCCATTCCTTTCTATCCGTAAGTAACATTCTCGTCTTCCCAGCATATATTTCATTTAGTCTTTGTTTAATGTGTTCTATAGATCATTAACTTGTTATCTATATGTGACACATTGTATGAATCCTGCCTGTCTCAGACTATTACCTTACTCATTATCTGTACTTACCATCCTAGGAGTTTCACTAATAGCTCATAAACTGTTAGCTTACTTTCTATGTATACTCAACATTTCTTGTGAGCTTTATCCTTTCCGTTTACTTTCTTGTCTTCCACAGAATAATCAAATACACAGAATTAAATATACAAAATGTAACATAGAGCGTACAAGCAGTACCACTGCTGTTACATATGAACCTTCTCTTGCTTTTCAACAAAGCTCACAGAGAACCCGAGAGGCAGTGGAACAAACCTCCTGAGGCCATTTAGTTGAGCACGTGTAAAAGACAGCCCTTGGTCTAATTCTCCTTGGAAAATTCACTTAGTATAAATCTCCAAGTGGATGGAAAAGGAGCCTGGGATTCTCACTCCACTGAAAGAGGGTATGGAATTAAGAGAACAGAATCTGGCTGAGCTAATGCTCTGGGGACCACAAGATTCTCCCATCTTTGCACTGCGATGCCAGAAACAGTCATTCCATTGCTGTTTCAGTCAAGGCATTGCTGCCACCTGATCTCATGGTTAGGGCCATATGTGCAAGAAGGGGCAGGAAAATCTACAGAAAAAAGAAGAAGATAAGGGGGACCTCTGGCCTATTTCAGAAGGGTCCCCACAAAGCTTAGCTTTCTCACAGCGCAGAGGGTGAGTCCACACTCAGTCTCTGAAGATGCACGTGCCTAAGGTCAAATCCCAACCCTTCAATAGTTACTAGCTGCTGTGTGATCCTAAGCATGTTGCTTAACCTCTCCGAGCCTCACTTTCTTCATTTATAAATTGATAATTAGAATAATGCCCACCTGCACAGGTTGTGGTGAGGATGAAATGAAATGATTCATGTAAAGGGCACAGACACCATCCCGCAGCAAACGCCATTCCGACAGTGGCTGCGGTCGTTGCAATTGTCATTGTTGCTATTATTATTAGCAAGACCAGCTGTAGAATGAGAATAATTTTAGGAATAGCATTCCCAAAATGCATCCCTAAGCTACCAGAAATGCTCCAAATCTCTTCAATGAAATAAGGCCTTTTATTTTAAAATTGGTAAAGGACCTTAAAATTAGACTCCCTTCTTGGCATTGTGGCACATTGATTTAAATTCACACAAAGACTTAAATGTCTATGGCAAATTCCTTTTCTGGTGGATGTATTGAAAGGGATGTAATAAGGAATAGAAGATGCCTGAGAAGGAGAGGGTCAGAGAGGGCCAACTAGAAGCTTTCAGTCAAGTCCGAGGCTTTGGAGTCAGACAGAGCAGGGCTGGATTCCAGACTGTCAGTGTGGCCCTTTTCAAAATCTCTGAATCTCAGCCTCCTCATTCATAAAGTGGGGATCATTGTGGTACCTAATTATTTTAAGTGCTCTTGTTCAGAGATACAACACATGAAGCACGTTGGCTGACACGTAGTAGGCTCTTGTTAAGGGTTGATTTCCCTTCCTGAATGTTTACGGTGCTGCCTGGACCAAACTCTGGTTTTCCCACACTGGCTCCTCCTTCCTAACTAATGCTGGCTTTCCTACAGATCATGAATAGAAAGATCTAGAGGTTTTTAAGATTGGACTTCCATATGAAAAAAATAGCAAATAGAAGCTGTATGTTGATGACACGATTTAACTGAGAAAATCTAGACACTATGCCCCTGCTACTGCTGCTAAGAAATAGCTCAAATCTCTCTACTCCTGGATGAAATTCCAGGTTGGAAGTCTTCTTCAGTTCATCCATCCCTGGCTGATCTTCCCAAGCCTTGGAGCTCCCTGGACTGTGGAATGCGCCAAAAGTCAAGCTGGTCGGCACTTGGAGCCCTGCACTACGGTCTGCGTGGAGTCTCCTCTCAGCCTCTGGGTCTTCCCCAAGAACCTGGGCTCAGTTGAGACACTGGCATTTCAACAGGCCTCTCAGATCCTTGGGGTCATTTCTGAGCCCCCAGGGTTATTCTGGGGAAGTGGGGAGGGCAGGCAGGAGCTATCAGGGCTCTAGCACGGCTAAGGTTTCTGGTTCTACCACTTTGTCACCATTGGACATGTTCCTGCTCAGGTGCCCAGGAAAGAGAGAAGGGTGCCTCACAGGTTTTAGGAGTTAAGGCTTTTTTGGTAGCTCATATTCAAAAAGCAAGAATGAGCTATGCAGTCTGAGAATTCCGAGATTGGGGTTAGAGAGTGGGGAGAAGCATCTAATCAACAAGGTCTCTTTATAGAATAATGGAAATAATACTTTATGTGGCCCCTAATGTGTGTCTGGTAGTGTTCTAAGGGCTCACTTCATTTAATCCTCATAAAAACCCTACAAGGTAGTTGTTAAGTCTTTTCCCCATTTTGCAGTTACAGAAGCAGAGGAGCAGAAAGGTTGAGTAACTTGCCAAAGATTGCACAGCCCGTAAGTAGTAAAAGCAAGATCCAAAGACAGACATTCTAGCACTGGAGTCTATGTGCTTACCCACTGTGCTAAACCACAGTGAAGGCAAACATTTATTGAGCCCTATCTTCCAGGCACTGTACTAAATGCCTGTTTTAGATGGATCGTCTCATTTAATCCTCACAGTGGCACCTTATGGCATTACTTTAATCCCCATTCACAAACCAGTTAACTAGTGTTTGGAGACATTGAGTGATTTGTGCAAGGTCTCAGATGTCTGCTTTGTTCAGTCTACAAAGAGGAAAGCTACTAAGCTGAAAGAACCCCTTTGGCATCCCATACCACAGTGCAAAAGTCTTCGGTTGTTGCTAATGAGTAGATATTAGTTTTTGCAACATCTATTTCAAGGGCTCTTCATTTTGTTGTTTATGGATATCAGGACATATTTAAACAGAAAAGGGTCTATTTGAGGATTTCATGCTTTGTTTTTTTCATTGTTCATTCTGTTCATGCTGCATCATACCATGGTTTTATTTGCATTACTTCTACCCAGATGTGGAAGACATTAACTGATGAGGTCTGTGTTTATGTCAGAGAGGGAGGGAACTCCACTCTTCCTTAGAACAAGAGCCCTTTCTGCTTCCTCTGAGTAACTGAAATGTCACAGCTAAAAAGTCTCACCTACAATAGGTAGATCTAAATTGCTTACTGCCCAAAAAATAAAGCAACTCTTAGATTTCCATACTACTGTAGAGTTTTTCTTTCTTTCTTTCTTTCGCACCTGGTATCTTTGCATCTGGCTACAGTCACCTCCCAGGCGTGCTCCAGCTCCTCCTGTGGCTCCCTCAAGACTGGGCAGCTGGTGGTACTTTTGGTTTGGGGTTCACAATAGGGGAAGTTTGGGGAGGAAACAATGTGGCAGTCTGTGATTTCTTCTTAAGTCATATTCACCATTTTCACTGTTTCTGAAAAGAGTGAAATTAAATGGAAGCAGGTCAGCCGGGCCTGACTCTGACATAGGAGCCTGAGGTAAGTCCCACTGGAAGACACAGCTATGCCTGAGTGATGACAGAGGGAAACTTCATTCTGAAAAGCAAAGAGAGGTGTCGTTTGGGATGGGAAAGAGTTTCTTGGGTGTTTTCCCACAAGATCCAGTGAAATGAGTCAGGTGATCACCTACAAATTACTGTTGTTTCCACTTTATAAATCCAAATCTCTGCTGAGTCCCGGCCTCTTTGCTCAGATCCCCACCCTAGCCTTGGCCACCACAAGGACCGAGCCATGGCTACCAGAGCCCCAAAAAGCTCAACATCTCAGCCTGCGGGGAGCCCATGTTCATGTGCTTAACAGTCATGTGTCCTAGTCCTAGAGACGAGACTAGGACTCAGAAATGCCCTGGAAAACCAATGTGCTCTTGAAGAACAAGAAAAAAAAAAAGCAGGATCAAGAAATGGTCTCGTGTTTGCAAACCTCTTTCTCTCCCCAGGCCTTCTCCCTTCTCTCTCTTTTGTAGATCACCTTCTCTGTACTTCACTTCCTGCAATAAGGCCTCTTTCTATTCTTTGTTGCTGTTCAAGTCAAGTGAAAGACGATTATCTAAGGCAAGGCCCAATGGGGAACGCAGAAGTAGATCTGACAGACCTCTTGCCTTCAGGCGGTAGACAAACTCACCGGGGAGATATGGCAAGCATGGTATTAATATTTTGTGGACAGCCAGGGCCCCCTGACTTGATGTTCGTTTGATGTCTTGTACTTCCTTCTCCAGAGGGGCTGTTGGCATGGAGAAAGAAACATGGGCAAGATTTCAGCCCCTACTCAACCTGTTGACCAGATGTTCTTGAGCAGAGCACAAAATTCATGGGGGACAACCCTAGAGACAATAATAAAAATGTTCAGTCCAAGTAATCCACTACCAATAGGCATGGTACCAAAACTGTCTAACAGCCAATCAGGAAATGGAGAAATAAATGCTGGTCAGTTTTATTGGGAAGGCTTTGTGTAGAAGGGGGACTTTGGACTGGTGGGGTAAGAAGGAGAAGGTCCATTATGGGAAGGGCATTCCAAAAGGAGAAAACTGGACAAGCAGAGACGTAGAGGTGAGAAGGACCATCAGTCCCCTTACTTCTTCAAGCCCTGTCTCCCTCCCATTTGCTCTTATGTGCCTTCATTTAAAATATTCCATCAACTTCCTCAGCTCCATTAATCCTTGTTTTCCCCCCAAAGATCCCCTTAATAAAGGATAGGCAGGCAGTCTGTTTGCCCGAGGAAGCCTGTTCTGGTTCTGTCAGCACTAAGCCTCCTAAGTGGTAAATAACTCACACCATCTCCATAGTTACTAACCTCGATCATGTCATGAGCTTCAGACACACAATAAAAATAAAGATACCTAAGGCTGCATAAACATTAGACTTTGTGAGCTTCTGTGGTGGCTTAAGCCCAGGCAACTCAGTTACTACAGCCTGGTTTTTCATGGTCATTCTTTTATTCTTTTGTGCATATATCTGGCATAACTGGAGTTAAGTGAATGGCTGAAGTGTAAGAGACATGAACCCAGTGTACTCATAATCACTGGATAAATAGAAATAACATTGATATAAACATATCAATGAGTCATTTATCTGCTAAAAGCATGACTAATATATTTTTTCAAATGAATTTTATTTTTGAATCTCAGCTCTGGTTAGCAAACTGACAGATGAAAACATAGCAGGTTGCCAGAATATTTACATGTTTATTTCCTTACCAGTCCAATACAGATAAAGTAGCAGTTATGGAAACAAAGAAGATTGTCCAATGTCTTTTTCCACATATGAACCTTTTCTACAATATCCCTGCAGGACTATTATCAAATCTCCACTGGAAGAGTTTCTGTGACAGAGTTCACCCAAACCTTAGGGGGCTACCCCTTCTATTGTTGGAAAACACTTACTGATGTTTTTTGAAAATCTTCTTTATATTGCATTCATTGCCTTCTGGTTCACTGACACCCACTGGTCCTAGGTTTGCCTTCTAAAAGAACATAGGAATGGAAGCTTTAAGTTTTCACTTACTGAAGGTAATTGAAAGAACACTAAGCACAAGTCAAGATACCTGTGTTCTAGTCCCATCATCCCCAGTCAACTACCAGGCTACTTGAAACAAAGTGAAGTTGACTTCTGAGAACCTTAGTTTCCTCATTTATACAATGAGCAATATCTGCCTGGTTTGCCTCACAAGGCCAATGTAAGAATCAAGTTAAATAATAAAAATGAAAGACCTATGAAAATTGTGAGGTGCTATATATAATTCAAGGTGTTACCATTATTCACATTCAAGCCCTCTAAATATTTGAAGACCACTGGAATTCCATTGGTGTTGGCTGGCATGATAATTTCTAGATTTCTTTTCTATGCCAATTTTCCTTATATAGAAAGTCAATTCCCATTTGTCAGTCTCTTTTAAGCGTGGCGCTCAGAATAATACCCCACATATGGTAAAACCAGCAAAGGAGAATGGAATGATTCCCCTCCCAGGCCAAACACAGCTTTACTGCTGCCTCCAATGGCTTTAGTGCTTCTAACAGCCTCTTCAGATGGTTGCTATACACTACATTAAGATCACCTAACACCTCTATGTCTTTTTCACATGAACTGCTGTCAAACCAGGTCTACCCTTTCTGGAACCAATTAAATGTTAGGGTTAACATCATTGAATAGTTTTACATTATGTCCATTGAATTTATTTCTGTTGAACTTCATCTTATTGATATTGGCTTGATTATTGATGATTGATTTCATCTCAGTGTCAAGGAATAGAATGCTATTCTATTATTCATCAGCTACTTCAAAGGGCCTTTGTTGTCTTGAATGGGGGTTTCTGCATCAGTGTGTGACAGGAACTTCTGAGAGGCCCCAAAATATTCAGTAAACAAAAACACTTGGAGAAAGATCTATGTACCACAGAAGGAAATCTCCCTAACCAAGGTCTCATAACTAGCATTCCTGTGGTGACAGAATATTGTTTTAATAAGATTTTATTATTAAGATGATTGATCTAGCAAAGTATTTTTAGCATTAACAGACATTTCCGTTTCTAGAGAGTTGCAGACATAATTGCAGCTCCCAAGTTTGAAAATATCTTCGTATGTTCTAAGCATTTAACATGGATTTAAAAATTTTTAAATACTTTTTCAATAAAACAACACCAATAGGTTCACATTATCCATCATGTGAAACAGGAGTGATGAGACTTTTTCCAAAGAAGAAGCCGATTACTATACCTGAGAGCAGGGATACAGAGTACTGGGGTACATCAAAGATGCCACTTCATTCTTGTTCTTTTGCTCAAAAGGAATTAGACAGATCAGACAAGATGCCCCTCGCCTCCACAGGTAGGAATTAGGTAGGAGTCCTTTGGTTGCAAGTGCCACAACCCATTGTCAAGTGACTTAGGCAAAAAGGATCATTTATTTGTTTATGTGGTAAATGAAATGCCCGGAAGTTGGTTGCAGCAATTCCACTCTGGATATATGCCCAGACATGTACGAACATGTTAAAGGCAGCACTGTCTATGGCATCAGAGAGAGCTCGAGTCAATCTAGGAGCCCCAGACGTAGTCAGGTCAGTGAGTTATATACAGTAATACCATTAGAACTAAAAGTATAGTGTTAAGTTAAAAAAAAAAAGCTTAGTGAAGTCTATAATACAATGTCATTTATCAATATTAAAAACATATATAGAACCATACTGATCCATCTTTAATAAGCACTTACCTTTGAAAAATATATAAACATATTTAGATAAGTACCTATAAGGGGAAGAAAAATGGGAGAGAGAATGAAGGAAGAAGGGGAACAATCATTTTTAAAATGAGAGGTGTCTTTTACAGACCAATGTGGTGTATGCCAAGAATGGCGGGGTATGATTAACTCACCTCCATGTCCCTGTGATCCAAGAATTCTTTTATAAATTTTTCATCCAACAGTGTAATTATGAATCACATAGTCTATATCTCTCACTAACTTCTCTCTGGATTGGCTTCATTCTCCAGCAAGATTTCTCTATATGAAGGGAAAGATGATCCTAAGAGCAACAGGTTCACATGGGGTTTACAGTTCATGATCTCAGGAGGAGAAAGACATCCAGCATTCCTACCTCTTTCTGGACAGGGGCTGTGCTTCCAAAAGAACATAGGAATAGAAGCTTTAAGTTTTCACTTACTGAAGGTAATTGAAAGAACACTATTGGACCCATCACTGTCACCTGGAAAAGGGTCATTCTAACTGGTCAGCCTGTTCATGCACCAGCCTTTGTGACAGGGGAGGCAAGGCCCTTTGATTGACAGCCCCTGTAGTAGGTACCACCACTCCCTATAGCAAAGTACCTCTAGCACAATGATGGGGTCCAAAGAAATCCTAAGCAGTCCAAATGCAGAGATAACTTTACTCCAACAACAACAACAAAAATGTTTATTAACCTGGCTGGATTCTGGAGAGTGCAATCAGGAAATAGGTTTAGTTTATTTTTCTCCCATGCTTGTGCTCCAAACCTGCTCTGTCAGGTCTCCTTTTGCTGATCCTAGATAATATCTTGAGCAAAATACATAACTTTCTAATTGCTATTTACTTTTGTAACACTCTTCTTTCAATGTATCATACAGACTTAATCTTTAATATCCAGACTTCATTCCTTCCTCTTCTTCAAATTTTCCTCCCCTACATCGGTCTGAATAGGTCCCAGTAAGGAATATAAGTAACCTGAATAGGTCCCAGTAAGTCTGCAATAAGGAAGTGGGCACAGTCTTTATCCCAACCACACCCAAAGCTCGTTTGTTGTTCCTCCCCAGTTGAGGTTGGAGGAGAAAGGAGAAGTAAAAAAGCAAAAAGTTCTTCGTTCTTTAACTGGTGCTATTTTATTTGGCCATTGGTATCCTCTGTGAGGCAGATGTTCAAATATCAGCTCTCTCCTGTGGGAAACTTAGATCTGTCCCTTAAAAAGCCCCCACCTCTACTGGGGATCTCCAACACTTTCCTGTTCCCCCAAGGGGACAATATCTTCTCTTGTTGACCACTAATGATTCTCTCTTAGCTCTTGTTCAGATAGCAATCCCACATACCGACAGTATTCTTGGCCAGGGTCTTTTCGAGATGGCTGTACCTCCCATGGTATTCATGCTAGTCCTCATAAAACACAATCCTTACCTGCTTACTGTGAAATCATAGCTTGCTCCCAGTACAACCTCCTCTCTCCTCTTTGCTACACATGGGGCAGCTCCAGCCAGCCTCATGCTGAGGCAAGGAACAGACTCCATATTCTGTGCTCATAAACTCCAGAAAACGGAGGTTCTCCCGAGACCACAGAAAAATGTGTACATTAATGTTCATAGTAGCACTGTTCATAATAGCGCAACAGTGGCAACAACCCAACGTCCATCAACAGATGAATGGATAAACAAAAGGTGGTATATCCATACAATGGATTTTTCTTTAGCCATAAAAAGGAGTGAAGCTCTGAAATACGCTACAAAATGGATGAAATTTAAAAACATTATGCTAAGTAAAAGAATCCAGATACAAAGGCCCCATAGTATGTGAATCCACTTAAGTGAAACGTCCAGAATAGACAAATCCATAAAGAGAGAAAGCAGATTTGTGACGGCCAGAGGCTGGGAGAAGGAGAAGTGGGAGTGACTGCTGGTCAGTGCAGGGTTTTTTGGAGGTGATAAAAATATTCTAAAATTAGATCGCTGTGATGGTTACACAACCCTGTAAGTATCCTAAAAACATTGAATTGTAAATGTTAACAGGGTGGGTTTGATGGCATGTGAATTATATCTCAATAAAGTTGTTATTTTTTAAATTTTCCCAAGAACTCTTCCTGAAGTTGGGTGGGGGACAACAGGTCATAGGAACATCTCCTAGCAAGCCCTGGTGTTGATCTAGCTCTTCTCAATAGAGAGTGGAGGTACTTGGCCCTTATTTTTTCTCTGCTCTGGAGTTTCAGCCTGAAACCACAGGAAAGTCCCATCTAGTAGTTTGATACTGGCTCCCATATTCAGGCTCTAAGAGTAATCAAGATGCCTTTAGGGTCCTCACAACCTCCACGTGGACTACTCACTTTTCCAAATTCTCATCAGAAATTGAAATCTCTGTCTCCACGGCTACAGAAATTATCATTGTCTATTCAAAAACCAGGGTACTTTACTGCTTTGTGATTTCAGAAATAAAGGAATGATACTCACTAAATCACGAATGGAGGCACTACATGAAGCCCTGGTAGCTTAACCTCACGGAGAGGTCACCTTCTTATTTTGCTCACCTTTTAGTGCAGGTATTTCCACTGCCAAGGATTACAAACAGTGTTGTTATAGCTTTAGGGGGAATATGCTTTATTCATCCATAATTTTATTAAGGATCTACTATTGCAGGGCGCTTGGGTGACATGGGTGAATAACATGCGCAGCATCCTTGCCCACACTGAGCTGACCTTATTTCAGATTCAGTTAAGAAGTGTTCCAAAATGCCACCATGCTTCTGTCAGCGATTGAGATGGTCAAGATAATGACTCTCAAAGATACAAAATGACTTGCATTACATAGTCAGAAAAGGCATCTAAGCTATTAAAAACATAATAAAACATAGACACACACACACACACCACTTTGTAAGCACTAGAACTGAAATTCTTCCAGATTATGTGTTACAAAACAGATACTCTTGTGGTCACACGCTTTACTGACTAAGTATTAGTGCCATAACATTGTACTAACACAATGAGAGGAAGAGAAAGGCTTCCCCTTCTCAAAATGTCACCACAAATTGTTATGCAAAGATAAATAAATCCATTGTTTTTTCAAAAGGCATTCACAGTTTTGCACTTATATAAGTAGTTAGTTGTACTTTGAGGTTTTTTTTGTTTTGTTTTCAAAATTCTAATAGTTATGTTGATATTGAGGTAGGCTATGCATGTGTGGAGGCAGAGGATGTATGGTAAATCTGTTTCTTCCTCCCAATTAGGCTGTGAACCTAAAACTTCTTTTTTTAAAAAAAAAATCTTAAAAATATCTAATGTTTACCATGTTTCTATTAGCCATCATGCATCAAAACTTTGTGGTTGATGTCCAGTCTGTTTCTACCTTAAAAGGACTTGATGTCTGTCTCCCAACCTGTAATTCCTTCAAATTCACATTGACATGGATCAAGCACTGTTCCAGCCAAGTCTTGCCACCTTAATCTACTCTAGAATGAATATTACACCTTTCAAAACCAAATAATCTCTTCCTACATCCCCAGTTTCCTTGCTCCCCTAGCCAGCACCAACCCTTACTTTAGGACTGAGTGGCCTCAGTTCTTGGTCCAAAGGAGTCCTTTATGTGTGTGTGTGTGTGTGTGTGTGTGTGTGTGTGTGTGTTTATGCATATTCCTCACCCGTCGGGTTCAGTAGGGGAGTTAAATATGACTGTACCTGTTTAAACATCATCCAGACTTAGAACCAGAAAACAGCCTATGGAGCATCAAATCTAAGCCCCTCACTTTTCAGATGAAGAAACTGAAGTCTGAAGAGATTAGGTGGCCAGACTAGAGGCACAGAGTTAGTAACCAACAGAGCCAGAGCTTTGAGCAGTGATGACTGTTCAGTGGCCCCTCCACTATGCTGTCTCCCCACTGCCCATTCGCCTTATCCTCCTGCAGTCTTTCTCTTTGCCATTATTTCCTTATCTGTAGAATAGGATATAATAACAGCTCTACCCACCTCACAGGGCTGTTATGAGAATGAATGAGGTAATGAATGTGAATATGCTTTAAAACCCTTGCATATGTCAGATGCTATTTAATGTGAAAATCATTTCAATCAAGATAATAAATGCATTCTGTAAAAAATAGTTAATAAAATAATTCACAAATGAGAAAAACTCTACAGATAACGTTTAGCACTTACAATTAACTTTTCAATTAAATCTAAGTACCAAATAGAATTGAAGGGAAAATAAGATTGTCTTCTATGCATGGGGCTAAAAGAAATCAGCAGGTGCCTAATGGAAATTAGGCAGCTACATGGGCCTAATCAAAATTAGGTTATGTCACTAAAAGCAGGGGATTATACTGGGCCCTCTGTTCCCTTTCCACTATTGCCTCACTTCCACAGCACCCCAGTCAGTAATGGAGCTTTGAGGTTATTAGCTTAATGGAGATGATTAGGTTTTCTTATTCCAGAAGAAAGTGGCCATGTTCAACAGAAGTGAGCCCATGGAAAGAGAAATTCTTAGGGTTAACAGTTAAACTGTAAGTCAAGTTTTAGAACACTTGGAGGAAGCCAAAATGGGAATGGAGGAGAAAATAGGGGAAGCCCATGGCTTCCTGAAATGTTTAACCTGCACACAAACACTAAGAATGGAAAATACGTAGGAAGAACTGAGTCAAAACCCAGAACTGCAATATTATGATTTCATTAACTGAGGAGTAGTGGGAAAATATGCACGACAGGTATTGAGCAAGACTTGCAATTCAGGGAGATAAATTAGTAAAGAAATTCCCTTAACTTGGGCATCAAGCAGAAAAAGTCCCCAAGCAGCAGGCTTTATAATCAGCAACCCTCTCCTGAGCACACCTGTTCCTAGGCACACCTGCTCCTATACACAATTATTGATTACAGCTACCTCCTAATACACACAGCCCCAAAATCCCTTTGAACCAGCCACTAAATTGAGTAGGTCCCTTCATGAGCAGCACAGAGAAGGTCTGACTCAGCCCTTCTCCCTTCCCACCCTCTTTCTACCATGAGGGAAGATTAAGTGGTGGCAGAACAGCCCCTAAGTGAGATGATAAGACCAGAGACTAAACAAACACCTGCCTCTGAAGGCCAGACAAAGGCTTGGGCACTAGGCACTTAGGAGAGACCAGCCACAGGAGCAGGGCAAAGTGTCTGGAGAGCAAAATAATACTGGGCAGGCAGGTAACTGAGCAATGGAAGAAAACGCAGTGGGGAAAATAACATTCAGAGATCTAGGCAGCAAGGGCACACTGGCAAGATCAGGGCAGACCTTCTGCTCTGGGAGAACTGAGGGCTTGACCGGAAAGGAAGGCAGGGACTTTGGATACAGGAAAATAGAACAAAGATTCAGTCACTGCAGCAAAGATAAAAGGCAGAAGTCTGGGCCAAGGAACAGGGCAAAAGGCTCATTTCTGGAATAAAGCATGAGATCAGGACAGGCTGGCCTGCATTAAACAGAGTGGTCCTGATGCTCAGCGGTCAGACTCTGGCCTGGCTTGTTTCCTTTTTCTATTCTTCTGAGAAAAGGTTCTCAAACCTGGGACAGAATCGTGTAGAAACAAACATTTGATCTTGCTAATGGGACTAGCTTCTCCTATTATACCCTGTGTATATCTCTACTATTGCACTTATTTAACAAACACTGATATAGCACTTATTATATGTCAGTTACTTGCCCACATATTTCATAAATATTAACTCCTACCACAAACATATGAGGTAGACACAACGATACTCTCCATTTTGCAAATAAAGAAACTAGGCATAGAAAAGTTAAGTAACTTGTCCAAGGACACACGGACAGGAAGTGGCAGAGCAAGAATTTGAGCACAGTCACTCGGGCTCAAAGTCCATGTTTCTGTTTATTACTCCACCACCTATTTTGCTACCTTTGTCGTGATTCATCTGTGTGTCTCCTCCCCTCTAGAGTCTAAGATATGGTCCCTGGTATAGAGAATGCAGTCACCTTTGCATCCCCAGTACCTAGTATAATACCTATAGTTCATAGTGGGCCTTACTAAATGCTTGATGGATGGCTGAATAAATGAATGAGTGAACAAATGAATATGTGCCTGTCATATCAAACACACAAACACAAGGGCAACAAGGGGACACTGCATTCAGTTACCGTGATCTGCAACACTGTGACAGAGGCAGCCAGGATCCAAGACAGGGAGGGGCTAATGGAGCTGTGGCGGGGAGGTGCTGGGGGTATGGCTCATAACAGGAGCTGTGTGGGTCAGTGCCTTAAAAAAGCAGCTGAGGTCAGAGAGGCTGGGCACAGGAAATGGTTATACAATGACCGCTACTTGTAAGTGACCCACCTCCCACTTGCTATGTGGTATTTTTGAGGTTCTACCCCACACCTGAGGGAGCATACAGATTTGGTCAACTACAGTTTGTGAGTGGAAATGACTGCTCCCATATATTGTCGTCAGCAGTCCTTTAGGACTGGCATACAGCAACGTCTGGGTGAGAGCAAGCTATAATAAACACAGCTGGAATTCAACCATCAAAAAAACAGAGCGATATTAAAAACAGAACTGATCTGCCAAATACCGTAAAGGCCAGAAAGGTCACTCCTGAAAAAAGTCTTCGTACTGTCTGAGTTTTCATTGGACCTTGTTTGCTTTCATGCACAGATATGAGTACACAAAGGAGTTAAAGTGGACAGATAATATCCACACATTTCTCACTTGCTTATAATTCCCTCTCCAACCAGAACCATCAAGCTAGACAGTGAGTCAGTAATCAGTTGGCATCACTTATTATTTCAAGAGAAGGAGAACACAAGAACAACTAATATTTATTAAGTACTTATTTGGTGCTGGCTTTTTTTTCTAAGTGCTTCATGTATATTAACTTATTGAAACTTCATGACAATGCTCATTTTACAGAGACGAAGAAAGAAGCACAATGAACTTAGGCAATTTATCCAAGGTAGCATGCCAAATAATTGGTAGAGGCAGGGTTCAGACTCAAGACAGTTTGTCTCTAGAGCCTGTGCTTAGAACCACAACTCTCTACAGATCATCTGTTCCGAGTACAGCGAGTAATGGAATGGCTAGAATGTGAAACCGGCTTCTAGCAGCCACATCCAATCCACCTTTGCATACACATCTGGAGCCCATGGACTGTATATGTGCTCATGACTGTGCTAAATCTCCCAGAATGCTTATCCTCTAGGTTTAATAGGTGTTTGGGAATGTAAGGATTCCAAAGACTTCCACTGACATACAGTATAATCTCAGGATAGAGCCTTCCCTAATCATTGGGTGAGGCAAAAATGGATCCAAGAAATATTCAAAATATGACAAATAATTCAGCTCCATGCTAGATTAGCAGAAACTACTATTTCAAGTGACTGTTTGTTCAATCCACTCCAACTCTTCCTGGGCTCCCCAGTGCACTTTCTTCAGACCAAACTTACTCAAATTAAAGGAGGCATCTAGAGGACTAGAAAGGCTTTGGCATCAAATTTCCACCTTGGCAAGAATCCAGAGTAAGAAGGCTCTCCTCAGCCCATGTGGACCAACCCCTTCCAAAGCAAACAGTTCCCATAACTGTTTACAGCAGAACAAGCTTCTTCCTTTAAACAGGGCGAATGTGGAAAATCACCCAGCCAGACACTCCTTGTGACTTTAGCACTTCTGCAATTCAGGGAGGAGGCCATCTCATCCAGAGACCCAGCCCTCTTCGAATGGAGAACGCGCAAGTTCTCATACATCAAATGTCCTATTAGAGTCTATAAAGATTTGATTGTTCTCTAAAAGCATGTTTTTTATCATAATTACTTAAACAGTGACTATGTTTAATATCTCCACTTTAATAGCACCTCCTGGCCCAGACTACAAATTCCCCTGCTTTTCTGTGACCCTACCCAGAGGAAATTCATAAGCGTGCTCCTCCGGCCCAGCGCTGGCAAGACCAGGGAAAGAACCTTGGTTGAGCTGTTTCCCAGTCATTGGCTTTCACTGTGGATTCTTCTAGATTTCTAGTTATAATTAAGGATTACTACATTATTACTGAAATACTTTGAGAAAACCAGCAATATAGCTAAATTTAAAAAAAATTGCAAGTATTCACAGACCCAAGTCTGAAATTTGGTAAGCCAAAACAAGATATCTGGACGCTATGTAGATTAATAGATAGCTTTATGAAACACCAGAGAAGGTAACTGTAAGGAATACGGCTTGGGCTGACATATGGGCGATTTGAATAAATGTACATGGATTTTAACTTTTCTCTTTTTTTCTGGTTTCCCGGGAGTCAGACATCCTTATGTAAGCATAATTGAGCATGTACTGTTTTAAATTCTGAAATGATTAGGCCAATTAAAATAATAGTATTAAATGTATTGGGAATAGCAAATCCATGTTTAATTTTTATTTATTTGTTCTAGAAAGGGAAAAGGCCTAACAGTATGCAAAAGGAAAAAAATAACCCATTTACATCTCCATGTTCCTACACCATAAAAAGATAGGTGGGTAGAACAGCCATCTTTCAGAGGGACTTACTTACGTTTAAAATAAAGTAGGATCACACAGGGATTAATTCATGATTACTCAAGATCTGACAACTAACGATCCAGGAAAACGGGATGATCCACTAATGACCCACTGGGATAGGAAAAGGCCACTGGGCTGGAAAAATCATCAGAGCCCCTGGCTGTGCCCTTCTTTGTGTGCAATTAAGAATGAGAAGCCCCTCTGGCGGCCTCCGCTTCTTTTTGCCCTGAAATTAAAGGACATCAGCGCTGCTATCACGTTGGTTAATGTGCTGGCATATGTCCGCAGCAGCTGCACAAGCATCCAGAACACTCCCGCCCCACAGATGAGCTTGTGTATTCCTAATCCCAGGAATCAGGGTGCTCTGCGTAGAACTACAACCTCTGCTGTATCTGTATGGGAAATAAACAGCACCAACTCCAGGCCCCAGAGCTTTCAATCTGTTTGTCATTCCAAAAAAGTGGCAAGACCTCAAAACGCACACTTCCGTGTACATCTTTTAAATGAGGATTGCTTGAAATGTAAAGTGTATTTCACTCGACTGTTGCTGCTTCTATTCTTTTGTAAAATAACAATTAATTGTGAAGCACCTTGGCTAGTTTTTTTAAATAAAAGTTTTAGTTTTGAGCAGAGGGAAAAAAAAAAGGAAGGGATAATTTTATAATTAATGCTAGATTATTTGCAATTAAAAACAGAATTTGGAAGCATATGCTATGAGTTTTTAATACTCTAATGATTATTATTAGCATATGCTTACTTTATTAAAATGCCTAAAAATCTTTTCCATTCACTATCATTTCATATTCTTACTTACAGAGCACTATAATAATCACTCTTAATTACATGATTATTATGAATTTTTGACACTATATGATTCTTTTAGATGATGTTGAACAGTGATGATATGTATGTATAGACTTCAGCTTTCTCTCTTAGGTTAGGTTAAATACATCCACCACATCAAACCAAAGCCACAAATTTCAGTTTAAGTCAGTTGTGTTTGTTTTCTATTTATTTATAAACGCTGCCACCTCGCAAACAGGATTTGAAACTGCTGTTACAGTCAGCCTCACCAGTCCCTAGGAGTCCACCGGTTGGGAGAAACCAGTATTTCTGGTTCCTTACGGCCTGTGGAACCTCACATGTGCTGATTCATAGCCATTAGAGACCTGTGCAGACTGGCTCAGATAACTGCCCATAGAACCTGCCATTCTAACTTGCTTCATTAGCCAAGAGTGGAGTCAACCAAAGTTGTGAACTCTATAGAGGCTGTGTCTGTCTCATGGTATGGAGTAGGCAGTCACTACCACCAGTACCCCTCACTCTACCAGGAAAAAAATATATCTAACTTCAGATCAGTTGCTCAGAGACATGATGTCCTAGATTCTGACTGTCAGCTGTCAATACAGTCAAAATAACCACACTTCTGCCAACTCACAAGAAACACATCTGTGTTCTGTCATCAGTGTACTTTCTTCTCATACAGACAGTTTTCCAAATCTAGTCTTCCCATTCATGTATTTCTACTGTTGATTAGAAGCCAGAGATTTTCCAGGGAATCCCTACTAAATGGATACGTGGATGATCAATGTTTTGATAGCACAGAACACAGTGTTCCTTCTAGGCTATGAACTTGTCACCCCTCATTTAACTCTGGATGATTCTTATATAAGAGCTTTTAGAGAGAGGGAAAAAAGTATGATTTCATAAAAACTGGGGTTGGTTTTGCAAGTGACAATTTTGTCCCTTGAGTAAGAATCAAATCAACATGCCAATTGAAACATGAATCTCCAATCTTGGCATATTTTAGTTTTTTGAAAATACATGCTCACTAAAGGAATATCATAGAAAAGATATTTTGATTAATTCTTAAATATTCTCATGGTTTCAGATTTGAATCTGCTCTTGGCTTTCCCTCTTCAAACCTATTGTGAAGTCTTAATGGTGCAGGATAATCAGAAGACAGTTCCCCAACCATTTACTGAAGCCCAAGAGGTTTCCAGCTCAAAGCCCCACCTGAGAGTCCCCGGTCCTCTCTCTGCAACCAGCCTTCTTCATGACGTTTGGCAAGATACCTGATGGAAAGAAAGGTTGGCAGTGGCAGCCGCTTCTCACATTGATCTGGAGTTTCGCTGTCAGCCTTCTGTTTTCTACGCCATTCTTTTAGCCACCGACAGCCAGCAAACTTCTCCAATAGCTTGGGCCTTTCAGGGCTTTCAGGGAAAAATTTTCCTCTGAAAAGAATATCATGTCCTTCACCAAAGCAACTCTATATCCCAGACCTAGCGTGACCGACACCTGACACATGCTGATATTGAGATATGTGAAGTGAATGAAGGAATTCATGAATGAGTGATCTCCTTCTCTGTAACTTCTCCCTTTCATCTCCAATCCCCTAAAAGACCGTTCTTTAATTCTAAATACCTGTTAATGATATAGAAGGATCATCAAATTGAAATGGGGTGGGGGAGCTCTTCAGGAGCAAGATAAAGTCAAATGGCCTCACACTGACCCCTTACAGTATTGGGACATTCCACTCTCAGTAGAAATTTCAATAAATAAAAATAATTATCTAATTTCATTTCAATAATGTTTCCATTGTTTATTCTTTTAACTACAGTATCAATGTTGGATATTTTACTTTCAACAGATGTCAGAAATTATATCTAATTACCCAATCTTTAGGAACACATAGGCTTTTTAAAAATAGTGGCACAGAAATGTTGTCTATCTACTTATCTTCGATTTAACCAGAGAAGAAAAATAGACTTTTTTAAAAAAAGAATGAAATTTACAGTGGTGCTGGAAAGAGCCAATAAACAAACCATATATTCCTCTGCCCCTTTATTCCCATCTAGATCTGTTTATCCCCATAGGACAGATTTGAAATAAAAATGAAACATGTATGCAGATAGGGTTTGATAGGTAGACAGCAGTATAGAAATAAAAGACCATTGTTGCAATCACACTGTTTCCATTATTACCAGCTGGTTAATCCTAAAGACATAGACAAAAGGGAGGTTTGCCATATAATTTTGTAACCATAGTCCCATTGCTTAGCCTGCAACCACTCAAAACACCATTAAAGAAAAGAGGTTAGAGTCCAAAAAGAAGCACAGAAGTCAGGAGGAGATATCAGCCTCCAAAACAGAAAAACCCATGGCTAAAGTAGCTTCACATACAAAGCCCTTTAAATGGAATCTTCTCTGCTTTTTTCCATCACCTACTACAGACATCCCCCACTTTCGTGCCTAGCCATATGTAATTTCCATTCTTGTCTTAACTAGTGTGAATAATGGAGGACAAGTCACTCAATTATCTCACCAAAGGGTTTACATTAACATGTGTGAGAAAGACTCAAATAACGTCACCAAATGGTGATATTCTTTAATGTTTAATCCACTGTGAAGTAACACCTCTAACTATTGCATTATTCCCCCGACATTAAAGGGCAAAGTAAGTGTCTGATCAGGACAACTTGTGATCTTTGTGTAATTTGTTGTGTATACTTCAGCATAGTTTTAATAATTAATCTGGCTTCTGCCCTTGCCATTCTTCTGAAGCTTCTCTCTTAAAGGCATCAATCACCTTCTAACCACCAAATACCATTTCTTCTTTGGTCTGTGTCCTACTGTGCCCTTGTGGTAATCCTCAGTGTTACACATCCTCTTTCTGAAATCATCTTCTCCGCCGCACTGCATCTCCACCTTCTACAGCCTCTCCTACCTCTTCTAAGGCCATTCCGTCAGAATCTTAACACCACTTCCTCTTCTTTCTCCTATCCTTTAAAATCAAGTTTCCCCAGAAAGTTCCCCTAAAAGCTCTTTTTTTCTCCCTATGGTTTTTCTTTTTTAGGTGATCTTATCCCCAGCACAACTTCTACTATTATCCTTGCATGTCCATTCACAACCTGATTTACAAATTCTCTCGAGAAAGGCTCCCAACTACCTCCAGGATGTCCAGGTCTCATTGCTTTCTCAAATTTAACATTCCTCCAGATTTCCAGATTTCCATGAATGGGGCCACCATCTTCCTAGACTCCCAGATTCTCAGAGATTTACACTTATTGCCTCCATTTAAATTTTCCTAGACATTCTTCTGCTCCAGGCCACCGTGACACATTGCTTGTAAATTCACTATGGAATTTAACATGTCCTTCCTTGGCATTTAACATTTTCTCCCTTGTAATTTAGACAACTATACATTTATCTTGTGTTCCCTACTAAATACAATAAGCTTCTTGAGTAAAGGACTGTATATACCCTTCAGAGTTTAGACATAATAGGTATATTTTATTTGAAAATGTAAAATTGAGCATTCATTGATACATTTTATTCCCCTATTCCACTGTCCTTTGTCATCCACAGTCAACAACACTTGAGTTCAAACTGTAATCTCAATCCTCTGAAGAAAACTATCAAAGAAATATTCTAAGTAATACCACAACATGCAGAGTTCTTGATGTACTGAATTTATTGTGTGTGCAGCCCACATTTTCAGTCATTGATTTCACATGGGAAAAAAAAAATCTCTGTTTGGAAGGGACAGTGTGGGGAACCAAATGCACATCTCACGTAAAAGCTATTCCCCTAGCTTGCTTCCTCAGTTGTGGAATTCCCTTCTCCTGTTCCCTGTAATTTACTTGTTCTGTGATTATTACCACACTTGGTTATGTGAGCTCTGTATTGTTAAAAGCTGCACTCAAAACACTGCAACTTTAATTCAGTGACAGCACGTACCTCTGAGGGTGACTCAGCGTGGTAACGATGCCCACACTCCCACTTTTGCTGACACCACCTTGGGGTTGGTGCTCACTGAGCACAGATTACAAGTTTGAGGTTTAAGGGTTTTGTTTTGTTTGATAACAGAATAAGCAGCACAATGGAAGGTAACATGGTCAAACTGTGTGACATCCTGGCTACATTCCGATGCCATATGCATGGCTTTAAATCCACCCATAGGAAGACAGCAGATGTTAGGTTTATTGTAGCCTGGGGAACTGGAAAGAAGCTTGCGCCAACCTGCACTCTGACACAGACAGAGGTTTATAAAAATGTGAACAAATCATGCCACTGGTCTCTTCTTACTTAAAGAGCTATAAACAGGTAAATGAATATAATCCTACATCCACCCTAAGGATTTTTCCAGATTCACCATTTTATAGAAAATATAAGCAATTCATGCCTGAACCTGAACTTTCAAGACCGTCACCCAGCTCAACAGGTATTTTTTTTCTTGCGTCTGGCCAGTGGACAGTATAACACTAACACATATACACCAACATCATTCAAGTGTGAAATTTTGGGTTTACTAGGTCAGTCAGGAATGCTACAACCACAGAATTAAAGATGCATTTAAAACTCAAGTTTGATTCACATCTAATAATGGTTGACAACATCTCAAGCTAATGTTTGAACTATCAAATCTCCAGCTAATAGTAGCCAATCGTTGAACCTTAGTTGAAATAGAGCTCTGCCTGAAACAGTGCTGCCAGCTTGTTTTCAATGAAGCAAAGTTGGGATAATATCACTCATTTGGTTACTCCTCCCTGTTCCCTACAGTCTAAGTCCATCTCTATTTCTACCTATTCTTAACCCCTCCTTCTTCACACTCCCACATTCCAACCAACTGAAGGGCTCACTCTTCCTCCATACACCTTCTCATGGAGTTTTTTTTTTCATAAATACATATTCCTATGTTTTATTCAATAAGCTTTATTGTTTTGCTTTTCACATTTAGTTCTATGATTCACCAGAAGTTGAATTTTGCATATGGCATGGGTTTAGAGTCAATGTCCGTATTTCCCATAGGTTTGCACCAGAATCATTTGTTCATAAGACAGTTTTTTCCCCCACTTCACAGTAGTGATACCTTTACCATAAATCAGGTGACTGTTTGTGTTCATGAACAAGTTTGTGTTCATGTCACTTAAATCTTTATATATATTTATTGATTTTTGTATTGGTTTTTATTATCAGTTACTGAGAGACATGTTTCAAAACATTCCATTATGATTATAGAATTGGTTATTTTTCCTTTTAGTTCTTTTTTTTTTTTTAACAATTTATTTTATTTTAGTATCATTAACCTACAATTACATGGGCAATATTGTGATGATTAAACTACCCGCTTCATCAGGTCTCCCCCACCGACCCTATTACAGTCACTGTCCATCAGTGTAGTGAGATGAGAATCATTACTTGTCTTCTCTGAGCTGTACAGTCACTCATGGAGTTTTTGCTTCTACATATTCCATGTTCTATTGTCTGATCTCACTTTCAAATTTCAGTTCAAATGTTACTTCCTCCATGGAGCATTCCTTGGCTCTCCGTCCAACCAGGTATTTCACATTCTCTGTACCTCTCAAATAACTTTCATTGCTTTCTACTTTGCATTTTTTTAAATTATTTCTCCTACCTTGATTCCCCTGCTGGCATGTAAACTTGCTCAGCCCACAGAGAATTCTTTTTCCTTTCATCTTGACAGCATATGCTACAATTGTTGCATATACCTTGGAATGAAAGCCAAATACTTCGCAAGATACAAATGAAAATGGAAAACTCTCAGGGACTTGACTGTACTTGACTTTGCAGGTCAACAATCTACAAATCCTCCCCTGGGGTTAACAGTCTATGTTGATATGGTTAGTATGGCCTCTCATGATGTCCTCTTCTCAAAATGAGCCACTCCGCGTTTGTTATGTGCCAAGCTTCTCCATTGTTAGTGGTTGTTCTTCAGAATACAGACGTTTCACTAAACAATTTCCATAAAGCTGTGTTCGAAGGAAGCATGAGGCATATGTTTTGTAAGTTGTAATGAAAAAGAGCAAAAACCTACCAGCAAACAGTAGTTTCACTCTTTCCATTCTAACGCAATGCCAGCAATTCTAAGCAGCCAGCATGTGGTCACTAATGTTTTGCCAAGTCTTCTTACATTTATCAGCTCCACTGATATCGAAGCCAGTCAGCATCGTCATCTACTATTTATTCAGTTGCCACAGAATGCTTGGCATCACACTAAGCACTTGATTAAAAATGCACCTTAATTGTTGAAAGCACAGTCCTTGAGTTCTTGGAGTATGCTTTTGAGTCCATACGGGTGTAAAGTGTCACCAATAAGTTACAAGACTAAATTTTCACAAAGGAATCAGGAGTTAGATTTTTAAAGCAGTCACTTTAGAAGGCAATATAATTCCAATGATGTTGATATTACCTAAAGTTATTTATAATTCCTCTTGATTTACTTTTAAAGTCAATTTATATTCCATATTCATCATAATATTTTACCAGAGTTTATCATATTTACCACACTTTGTTTTGGTTTAACCTCCTGTGGAATCATGCAGCTTGATTATCCAGAACTAGCTCTGGATGACCATTGGTTATTTTTGAAAATCACATCCATCTTCAAAAGATGAAGATTTTCCACTGAGGGCACTTCAGAGAAAATGTTAGAGGCCTTGAAGGCTGTTCTAAACGTATTTTGAAGAATAGCACATAATTAGAGTAAAATGTATGATCTTACTGGGGAGGGAAAAAAATGAGAATGTTTGTGTTTAGACATATTTGCTGTATAGTCACACTTAACCATGCTTCCCAAAAGAACTATAAAAGGTAAATAGAAAAATCATTTGGGACTTTTTTTCTTACATTTATGCATGCAGCTTTTCAAGAAAGTATTCAGTAATAATACATCCTTCTAATAAAAATTAACTTATGTGGAAACCACATCATTGGATCTGAGGGCCAAACTGGACTCAGCAAAACCCTCAAGCACACTTTGTTTCTGACTTTTCAGCTGACCTAGTGGTATATAAGGAACCTACCTGGGATGATCAATCTGAGCTATGAACATGCTAAATAAAACACCTGCAACCGGAAATACTCAGAATTATTATTATAAATATCATCTTTCCACAAATAATGTCTTAAAACATCTCCAATAATATAAAGGTAAAGAGTTATTTAACAAAGAGCCCTAAATAGTAGTGATTATAATAGCTCCATTTACTGAGCACCTATTATGTACATGTAGCACATAATTTAAGGTAGCTATTAACTGTTCTCACTTGACAGGTGGAGCAAATGAACCTGGAGGCACTTACTACATGGGCAAGGTCCGTGCTGTGCAGCTAGACACAAAATGGTCTTTCCTGGGGGCTGATTTCCGTAAACCCATCTCAGTTTTCAAGACTAATTTGAGTGGTAGTAAGAGAAAGAAGGGAAGGAAGGAAGGAAGGAAAGCAGAAGGGAGTATCTTTTTTCAATATCCTATTCAGAGTTCAATAATTCCATTTTCAAGCTCCAACCCATGTAAATGCTATTAGTTCTCTGTTTTTATTGAGCCTAAGGAAGTACACAGTCATTTGCCAAAGTGAGAAGAGATTGTGGTTGGTACAAAACCATGCTAACTCCATATAATACAGTCCCTGCTTCCTAGAGCTTATATTCTGCAAGAGAGAATGTCTGTCTGATCACTAACATATCCCCAGCATTGGCACAGTGCTTGTCACAAATTGGGCCCAATAAATATTTGTTGCTCAAAGCACGTTGAAAGAGAATTTTTTTGAGGGAACTATGGGCAAATTTAGGGATGGGGCTGCCTGAAATTATCAGAGAGCAACAGAAACTACCCCTACTCAAAAGAACCCCTCAGGGACAATTTACCAAGTGGAGGTCTAGTTGGTGATTCGGTTTCCCTTTGAAGAGGAAAGCACAGCAGCCATTCACATCCTGGTGCCCATGCTGCATTAGGTCTACATCTTTGGGGGGGAGAAGGGATGTCAAAGGAAGGAAATGGGAGTTAGAAAGGATAACTGAGAAGAAGTAGAGAAAGATTCTTCTTGTTCCCCCTCCTCCCCACTCCACTCCAGCTTTTTAATGAATTGTCTTCTTAAGCAAGATAGTCCTTTATAAACTAGCTGGAAAACATTCTAGTTGCATCATCAATGCTACAATAAAATGACCCAGTTTGTACACGACCTCAGATATAATTTCTGCTACTTTTATGCACAGCTGCAAATGGGTATTCTTAGCCTAGGTCCATGTTGTGCAGCTAGACCCAAAATGAAAGTCTTCTTCTGGAGCCTGATTTCTGTAAATCCTAATATTTTTCTAATTCACTAATTCACTACTTGGTGTTTTTGCCCTGGCTTTAATTGTATAACAACATCTATGTCTTAAGTTGTGATTCTCATCAATTATTTTTCCAAGTGCGTGAGCTATAGAAATATAGATAAACATACAACATACTACAAAACAACTACATGCTTCTAAATAGGAATGGGCTTTTTCTAAGGCTTCCGCAGTGTCATGAAAAAAGCGATGCTCTTACATTCATAATTCTCCAAGTCCAAGCCCTGCTATTTATTATGTGTTTGATGGCCTTGGGCAAGTCACAGCCTCTTTGAACTTCATTTTCCTCATCTGTGAAATTTTATAATAACGTATACTTCTCAGAGCCTTTGGGAAAATAAAGTTGCTAACATATGGGAAAGTTCTTTGTAAGCTATAGAGTTCTGTACCAATATCAGGCACTGTTTTTGTCTGAAGACAAAATTATAGGAGTTAGACTAACTTGGGTTCCAATCCTGGCTCCACTGCTTGTGAGCTGTGACATTAAACCATTATATAATCTGAATTTCAGCTTTTTCATTTATAAAGTAGAGAAAATAATAAAGATCTCACCTGTGTATTGTAAGAATAAAACAAGAAAATGCTCCTTGAGAAGGGCATGGAACACCAAAGGTACTCAGTGAATGTTAGCTTCCTGCCACAGGTTTAAATGCCTTTATTTTCCTTAAAACAGGATAACTTCCTCCATTCTCTCGCTCAGTAATAGCCAAGGTGAATCATGACATGACAATATGATGAAACAACAAAGCAGCAAATCAGTGATAAGACATAAATCATGGTGTCTTCACACCCAATGATAATCTCTCATTGTGCTAGAACCATCACCAGCAAATTGCATCAAATGCCAAATAAATACCCAAGGAAACAGCATGAAGCAGTCGTGGCAAGGTGACGTAACGTGAGACGCTACCACAAAAATATGAGGGCTGACCCTGACAATATCCTTATTTATGCTCAAAGACATCATTGCAAAATACTTAGGCAAACAGGGTACGTACAATTTGATTTTTTGAAATTTTAACCAGCAAATGGTTTTGGCTCCCAAGACTTTGTGGTGTCCAGGGCCCACAGTACACCAGCTATTGTGTAATTTATTTAGCATTGCTTCTTGCCACAACCATTTTCTTAAATGCATAATATTGCACCATCTACCACTAAGCTCTACTGTGTACTGTGTGTTATTTCCTAGTTAAGGATGCAGACAGCCTGTGCAGTAATGATGACTGATGTCTGCTGCATGTCCCAATGAGAAGGAAAGTGCGGAGGAGCATTAACTGCAGCCTACACGAGAAACGTGGTAATTGGTATTGCTCACTGCACTGCAAGTCACATCTTCCTGGAATTATAGAAGAGGCAGTTAAGAATAATTACCTTATGTAAAATTGTCGTTTTGCTTTTTCTGACAAACATTCCTGTGCAGCGCTGTTTTTAATTATTTTAAGCATGTAAATTAATGGCAATGTAATTTATATCATCTCATTTCAGTTGGGGCATCACAATACCAATAATAATAATAGTTCATGTTTGACCTTCTGACATGGACTGCTTTTCATTTTTAGCTTTGATTTAAAAGTTTTTAGACTTTTTCTATCTTGAGATGTATCAATCTTCTAGTCTGTATTTATACCTGCCAGCTCAAAACCAGTGATTTTAATGGCAATGATAATAACTGTCCTTGAAATAATGAGAAACAGTTAATGAATAAAAGCCAAGCATTGGCTTTTGGTCCACTCCCATCATCTTGCAGCTTGACCTCTCAGTAACTCACTACTTTCCTCTAAAATGAAACACAGTAACTATCACCAATTAAGAAACACCAGGCACAGGTAATACAAGTGACTGTACCAGGTATCATGCAGATTTTGCAGCAGAGGCGTTCACCTGCCAAGCCTATGCCTACTACTTACAAAAAGGGGCCTCTGCTCGGAAGAAGAAAAGCTTTCTACTCCAAGTTACTCTTATAAAGCAGACTTACTAGAAAGCATGAGTTCTTTACCTATGTTCTTTGACTTACCCAACTAATGAATCAAAAAGTAGACTCATAGACACTGAGAGGTGACTCGTGGTTGCCATGGGGGAGGGGCTGGGGTGGGTGGGTGGGGAGGGGAAAAAGGGGCACAGCAATTCTCAATCATAATGTAAGTTGGTTACAGGCATAGTAGTATGGCATGGAGAATATAACCAATGATTCTGTAACATCTTTCTATATTGACAATTAAGGCCTGTTCAATAAATTACAGCATACCAACCCAGTAATTCCACTTCTAGGAATTTACTCAAAGAAACAAAATCCCTGATTTGAAAAGATATGCACCCCTATGTTTATCATCAAAATATTTACAATAGCCAAGATATGGAAGCAACCAATAGATGAATGGATTAAGAAGAGGTGTTACATATACCCAATGTAATATTATTCAGCCTTTAAAAAAAAACCTGCCAGTTGCAACAACATGGATAGATCTAGAGGGTATTATGCTCTGTGAAATAAGCCAGGCAGAGAAAGACAAATACCATATGATTTCACTTATTTGTGGAATATTAACGCAAAGCAAAACAGAATAAACAAAATAGCAGTAGACTCATAGACACTGAGAGGTGACTCGTGGTTACCGTGGGGGAGGGGCTGGGGTGGGTGGGTGGGGAGGGGAAAAAGGGGCAC
>JAQQAC010000477.1:33755418-34036996 GCA_029783875.1 Phataginus tricuspis
TACATAGGCATACCTGCTTCTTACTACAGGTACATAGGCATACCTGCATCTTCAAAGCGCTGGCCCACAGTGACGAAAGTCACTCCTGCTCACATTCCATGGGCCAGAGCAATCACAGGACCACACGTAGCTGCAAGGGAGCTGGGAATCTAGACCTTGGTTCAACCGCCATGTTCCAGCAGCAGTTCTAAGCATGAAAGGGAGAATGGATTTTGTTGGACAGTTGACCATCTCTGCCAGAGCACTTGAAAACAATTTTTGAAAACACATTCAATCTTTGTTTCAGGCTTCTCACAAAATCAAATTGCTATTCTCTTCAGTACTCTAAATATACTTTAATTGCAAAAACACTACAAAAAATTATTTTAGGATTCTCTTTTCTTGTAATTTTTTTCCTTTTATTTTTGTTACATCCTTAATTTGCACATATCATACTTCTAAATGTGATGGTAAGTGATTCAAGGATCACAGAATTCCTTTTTAGACTCAGAAAACACAAGAATCATTCAATGTTGACAAAAATGGCCTCTGACTCATTTTTCTAGCTATAAAGTCTTATTTTACACCATGTCCACAGCATACATTGAACGTATAGTAGGAAAAATAATGTCAGCCAAAATCCAACTTAATCCATTTGGAACACTCACTTATTCAAACTTCTGCTTTTAGCTTTCACATCAAATTCATAATGCAATAATATTCTGATAAATGCTTTAAGCAATACAAAAAAATTGTTTACTCAGGAATTAAGATGGAAAATAAGAGCTCATAGGTTGGCATTAGAGGTGAGTTCCTAAAAAGTAGAAGTAAATGGAGACAGGATCACAAATATGAGGGAATAATAGGATTTCACTTCTTCCTATTTGGTAAAGAGATTAAGCAACAATTTGGGTGAATTCTCTGAATCTGTACATTTTGCGTGTTTCTGTCGTAAGTAACCTATGGTCATAGGTACATTTGTATTGTCATTATTATTCTAATTAATAGAAGTAGTAACTAATAATAATTAACTAATAGCTCACTTTGGAAATGTGAAACTATTCTGTCTAGAATGAAATTGCTTTATAGTGAAGTTGGACACATTTAAATCATACACATGCACACACACAAACACACATATCCTTCTACATATTAAGGAGTATGCATTATGCAACTCAAAAGCAATATTCTTGAGTGGAATAAATGACATTTGACTTTAGAGTCCCCATCTCCCCCTTCTTACAAAAGACTCATTTGAGCCTTCCCCCTCCATACAGGCCTCTCTGCACCTCTTCACCTACTTTGAGGATTCAGTAGCTTCCCCCAAATCTGCCACTTCGGCTTCTTGATTAATTGGCCTATTACCCTGGTATGAATGAGTTTTAATCAATGTATCTCTTCAGCTAGGCATTTGTATTTTATCTCTAATTGTCCATGAAAGGAATTGTCAAGGAAAAGAATTTCAGGCATAATCAAGCAGGTAAAGAGATCTTAATGGGGTCAGGGAGAGTCTGAATCACCTATGCTCACCCTGTATGAAGAACTAGTTATTTTCCTGTATGTTAAGTGTGTCAGAGTCCCTGTTAGGCAGAACCCTTCTTCCTGGCCTGAAAGAAACAACAGTTTTCGACTGAGTAAAATTCCCCTGATAAGTAGAGGTAAGTTCAACCAACTTACTCAGTCTCCCTGAGAAAGGGGGTCACTTCTGTGAAGCTCCAAATCAGGCCAGAAGCTGAGGCCTCCCAATTTATTTGTGGTCCTCATCAGATTTCTCAGGAGTTGGGGGGGGCCAACCATTTGGTCAGTTGCTTGAAAAGCTCTTGGGGAAACAGTCTGAGGAACCAAGTCTGAAAGCGAAGAGGAAGGTCTTTTGAATAGCAAAAGGGCTCTGCACAGATGCAGTCAACAAAGAGGCCAGGCTTTCTAGGAATGAGACTTCAACAGGGCCTTACACTTTGTTAGAGGAAATTCATGTCCCAGGCTCCATCCAGTGGATCAAACTCTTTTCTGGGTGAAGCACTGTGTAACCCAGTAGACCTGAACTTTCTTTGGGTAGGCCTGAAACTTTGATATCAGAAATATCCAACACAGGGGGGGGCATGGGCACCTGCCCCAACCCAAAGTTAAACTCTAAAACCATCCCACCATATCCCACCCATATGTACCATGACCTCAGTTAACCTGTATGCCTCTTGCTCCCTCACCCCATGCCTGGCCTCACCTTAGATGCTATTGCTCTGCTCCCACCTGCAGAACTGTGCCTGGGCCAATTTCCTAGCCATGTTCTTTATCAGCCTGAGGACAGGGAGACGCCAGCAGTGACTACTTTCTTCCCCTTTGCATGACTTTCTGCTCTTTTGGGGAAGGATGCTAGATGCTGTTTCCCAGGGTTCTAGTCTGAAAAGATAATAGGATCAGAGGGGCAAGAATCTCATTTCACTACTAATACCCAGGATGAAGTTCACTCTGTCCTCAGGGGCCCTCGGTCTGTTAGAACTTCTCCCTTCTCCCTCCTACACAGCTTTGTCCTCACCTTTCAACTCTAAATTTACCCCTTCCCTTCTTTTTCCTAAGACTCCCAGATATAGACCATGGATTCCAGTATGTTTTCTTTAATTCCAATTAGAATTTAATTATATATTTAGATGATAAGCCTTATATTCCTAAATCTTATACCCTCTATACCATTTCTACTTTTTAGCAATAAAGGCTTAACCATCTTTAAATGTGACTCATTTTATTTGCTAATATAATACTATATTTATATTATCGTTATACCTTTTTAGACTGAAATAATTTGTTCATAGGTGTTAGTCCTGTAACATATGCTTTCTAGGTGTTCATCCTGTTGGATGTCTTGACTTTTATTTGTGTGATTTAGATCAATCACTTTAATAGACATTTTAAGCAACTTATCAGTGGGAAAATAAGTTTTGTGATTTTTCCAAGAAATCCAGAAAAATAGTACTTACTTTTTTTGGTTTATATGGTGGTGAAATTATCATGGAGCTTTTAAAAATGGGATGAAATTTTAAGAGGAATTTGACAATGAAAGACTTACTTACCTGTCTTCCTGCCCCCCAAATTCCCCATGCCTTAAGCCAGACTATTTGTCTCTCTCATAGGTCCTGAGTCCAATCTTGTTTCTTGCCATGGGGGATTTAGGAAGCCTGAAAATTGACCTCCCACCACTTATGCTCTGTCTGGACACATTCCCCAGTTCCAATCATTGAGTTTTGACCTAGTTCCCTGTAAGCTAGTTTCCCCCATTTCTTACTCCCACTTCAATAGCTAAATCCCCACCTTCACCTCTTATTTTCCATGAAGTTTCTACCTTGGTTTCTATTTCAGTTAGGTATGTGTTTGACTATAAGCAACAGAAATCCCAATACTGGCTTAAACAAACAAGTGCTTGTTTTTGTTTTGTTGGTTTTTTTTTAATTATAAGATGTCTGGAGGCAGGGTGTCTAGTGCTGGGACAGTGGCTACACAATGTCAGAGACCTAGCCTTATTCTCTTTTCTTGATCCACCATCGTTAGCATGTTGCCTTTGAACACTACACACTGATGCAGCATGCTGTGTGCTTACCATGCTCAAGACCAGAAAACAAAAAGAGAAAAGGTTCCTGACAGTAGTGCTTATCCCTATTTATCAGAAAGGAAAATATTTCCCCAGATCCTGCCCCTTACTCCCAACAGACATCCCTTACTAAGTCTCTCATTAGAATTGAATCACATGGCCACCCTGACTGCCAGGGAGGGAAGCTGGGAATGCTTTGAGGCAGCAAGCAGCAATATGTGTTGTAATTCCCACTCTACTTGTTCTAGGCCTGGGATCCGTCTTGCTCTTGTCCTCCTAGGGACTAAAATAGCACCTTGAGCCCATATCCAGGGCAGCGCTACCCACTTCTAGGCCTCCCTACTGCTGACCACCTGCCTGGGGTCCTACTCATTGCTTTGACATGACTGCGTGGCTGTTACTGTCAGGAAACTGACCAAATGGCTTTCCATCACCTTAACTGACCTCATCCTCAAAGAACCCACTCTAGGTCAGGTGCTTGCTCTTGAGTCCCCACAGCCACCCTCAGGCCAAGCTAGTGGGTAGGGCTGAGCTCCCATACTGACCGTTGGAGACAAGTCAGCATTTCATTCCTAGACTGCCTTTGCCCTTCTGTTCCTAGACAGAATATACCTGACACATGATACGCCCGCAGTAAGTTTTTCTGAATGAATGTATGTCCAGGTCTTCGTGAAAGAAATGGATTAGAGTGAGAGAAGGCTAGGCAAAGCCAAAAATGCAGAAGGAATCATCTATGATAATTCTTTGTTCTATCTGACTCTCAAGGAGTACATGTTTCTATGTGATAAAAAATTTGCATGTAGATGATTTGTTATTCCGTTGCTATGCAGCTTAGAGAATGCTGGAGGAAAACCTTTTCTCTCCATTCTTGGAGGCTTAAGGAAAAAATCAGCACACACGCTCACATTGCACTGAGAGCTAGTGACTTTTTTTGTTGTCTTCCATGCATGCAGCTTTAATGTCACTGATTCTATGAAGCATGATATATAGATATGGGTAAATCCGTGGGAGATGTACATAGCTTCTCTTCTAGAATAAGTTTAAGGAAATATGATCTTACTAAGGAACGGCTTTAACAAGCCCTGTTATTTACTTAAAGGTCATAGTCTGGATAATATAAAAGGAAAGAAAGTTTTTGTTACACAAATGAAAGAATAAGGTATAACAGGAAAGATGATAACAATATTTACGAAAAATATCTTTGACTTATTTTGACAAATATCCTACATGGATAGCCCTTCAAACAGAAAAATACAGAAGAGGCCCTTTTGGTTTCCTATTATTTGTTGCGGTAACAGCAAAGAAGCTCTATTTTATATATATGTTTTATGTATTTATATTTATGATATATATGGTCATCCTACATGACCATGATATTCTGATTATAACTTTTACTTAACATTGCTGTCACATGCATTAATGTGTCCAAAACTGAGGCAGAGGAACAGAGAATACGAAATCTCTGGACAAAATGGGAACTCCTGTATTTCCTTTTGTCAATTCATGCCCTTCTAGAAAAAGGAAAAACAGTTAATTATACAGTGAAAGTTATTCAGGGGTTGCAGATATATCACTGAGGAAACTATTGGTAGTGACTTGCCCCACTCTTTACTAAATTATTTTAGGGAAAGAAAAAAATCAATCAGTGAATTAAATGTAAAAACAAATGAAGGGATTTATTACAAATCACCTAATAATTCTTACAACAGAATTGTAACTATCTAAACTACATTCTTATCAACATTTTTTAAGGCAGTATAAATGTCCTCTTAAAGGACAAAGTCAGCTGAAATTTTCTAACTTTATGAATTGACCCATATTATAGGTGCTCATACTTCTAATGAATGAATTTACATGCAGGAATTAATCTTGTATTAATGAATGCAAACTATAGAAGTAATTCCATGCACCCATTTCTTCATGTCTTTGATCTTTGACTTTTTCTTCTTAGAACTGATGACTGAATTGGTGGAAGAGAGTGGGTATTAGACAGCTTACTTGTAATTGACTCTTTTGCATGAAGGCTTCAGGCAAGATTCTCACCCCACTAAACAAGTCTGGGCAGTCTGACTGTGCGGGAGGTTGAGGCTTTTGAGGCATTATTTTGTTTTCCTCATGTATTCCTCTTTCTGGTTCTATATTCAGGAAGGTAGAAGGCGCCCTGCTTCTTTGCCTTAGGGGAATATTAACATGTCACAAGGAGGAAAGCAGAAGTTGCCTGCAAGATACGTCCCCACATGGTTTTATTTCCAAGTGCCTAAAGTGCCCCTTTCCCCCCCCCCCCAGCCACCCCCTACCCCCCCAAGTCTATGCTAGATTCCCTAGAGGGAAAGGAGTACTGGGTTTGCCTCTGAGGGAGGGTGTCCTTGAGGAAAATGACAAATGTCTGTGCACCTGTGTTCTCCTTCCCTGGTAGTATCCTGAAGAAATCGCCAAACATGTGTACCTCATCAAAGACTCCCATACCCAAGGGTTGAATGAAAAAATGAAAACAGCGACTGTGAGAACTAAGGCAGTGGATGCCTCCATGGAACCTAATGTGGGCAGATGACTGAAGGAAAGTCCCCGGTGATTTGAGGGTATGTAAGGCTTTGTCCTTCCTTGCCAGGAAGTAGGGGACAACTGGGGAGGGGAGCCCCAGGAATGATTCAGGTTGAATTGCTAGCCTACGTTTTGGAAGGGGAGACTCCAAGTCGAGATATGTTATTCATTGCACACTACAGTTTGAGGATTGAGATTCATTGCCAGAACAACTGGATATGGATGCTAAAAAGCACAGAAAGGAAAATATACCTCCTTTCTCTACTGAAAAAGGGTCATGGTCCCTTTTGCCAATAAATGATGTTCTTTAGGGGAAAAAACCCCAGTTTTGTTTACTGCAGTGAACTACACATAAGAACTAGCTGTGTTCATTTGGGGGTGTGATCCTGAGACGTATCTGAAGCACTTGGTGTACCAGTGAACATTAAGTACACAGTCCTAAATCATTGCTCAAACCTCCCCTGTTCTTTCACGCACTCATTTCATTCTTCCCATTCATTTGTCCCAAAGCTCACAGACAACATTCATTCTGCCTGAACATACTGCCTGTTATGTGTGCCTATAGGACACTTCTACTTACCTCTAATAATACTCAGTGTCCAACTTTGGCACTAGGCTGTAAAGTCCATCAGAGAAGAAGTTTGGAAAGAAATTAGTCTTTCTAGAGGACTGGTATCCCCATTATTTGTTCAAATTCTAAATAGAGTGTAATTACAGGAACAGTGAATAACAATATTAACTGCTTTCTATGCGAGCCAGCATTGATGTTGGTATGGCTTTTCCCCCCAGAATTAAGGCCCAAATGGATACTGCATTATTACTAAGGTAGAAAAGGAAAGGGGAAAGTTTGTCACAGTACTTTCAGTTATTTATGAAAGACAGTTAGGTTTTCTTCCTAATATTGGTTTATCGTGAGTAAGCAAAGCCATAAAAAGAAAAGCTCATGGTTTTCAATTTAATTTATTTTCAATGAGACTAATCATTAGAGCAACAGGATTTTCCTGGGTGTTTAAAAGACTGGGGAGACAATTTATTACAGCTATATATTGGTTATATATGTATTCTTAACAAAAGATAGCAATATAGATATTTTATGCTTGCTTTCTTTTCCCTAATTAAGGACTAATTCAGGTGTTTGGGACCACTTTTTAAAAATTAGACTATTTTTTAGAGCAGTTTTAGGCAAACAGCACATTTTAATGGAAAGTACAGAATTCCCATACATTTTTCTTTACCACCTCCCCTGCCCCTTCCAAGTTTCCCTTATTATTAATATCTTGCATTAGTGTTGTATATTTGTTACAATTGATGAGGCAATATTGATACATTCTTGTTAACTAAAGTCCATAGTTTACAATAGGTTTCACTCTTTGTGTTATACATCCTACGGACTTTGACAAATTTGTGATGATATGTATCCACCATTATAGTATCATGTAGAGTAGTTTTACTGTCCTAAAAATACCCCAGGCTCCTCCTACTCACCCTTCCCTCCCCCGGGAATCACTTTTTAGCCTACTGATGGGTATATCGTTGGTGCTCTTCTGGATCTTACGGACAGTACTGTTCAGAATGGGACTCTGTTTTGTGCCATTGTTAGAATTGCTGGGAAAAGGGTATCATTGCTCAGGCAGAGAATATTGTCAAGTGTTTTCAATGCTGATTTGGACTTAGAATTTACACTTCCACTTGAGGCAAAAAAGGCAGAAATAATTTCAAAGACAGAAATAGAGTCACACCTCAACATAGTTAAGTTTTCCCTCAGAAGAAAGCAGCAAAGGTGTTTAACTCATCCCTGTGTGCATTTGGAATAAGACATTCTCCTTTCATGACAGCAACAATAAAAGCATCTGCATACACAGCTATAATATTTAAATGTCATTAAAAATAATTCTCCTCTTCTGTATAAGATTAAAATTTTATTAAATAGGTCTTACACTTAGTAGGATTTTTTCATCATTATCTTATTCAACTTCTTGCCTTTCGGTAAATCACACCTAAGCCATTTTCAGAAAATTTTTTTTCAGAACTACCATAGAATTACAGTATACAAAGTTCAGAATTCATTTCATCATTTGACATCCTTATGGTGAAAAATCTATCTGGGCACACCTACACTTCATTATGTGATTATATGCTTATCCCCACTTTAATCTGAACTCTCAGGGAGAAAGAACTCTATCTCCTGTATTGCGAATTTTCACAAATATTAAGGTTGTTATTAGGCTTTCTTCCGTTTTATCTCCTCATGGTCAGGTCTTACCTTCCATTCTTAAATTATGATTGTGGAAATGATGAGAGAACATACAACATATGGATGACAACTTAGTATCATGAATTTGTCTCCCAATGTACCAGACTATTTTTAACTTATGAATATTCACAATGGCCACTGGCTGTCCTCCAAGGAGGATTGATTACACCATAATATTTCTGAGCTTTTGCTTAATGTGTAATTTAATCAATCCTCTGTAGATGTGATTTGTACAACATGGTATGGTTCTTGTCCTCATGAGGTTTATCATTTACTTGGAGTGAACCCCAAACCATAAAATGGGAACATAGGTGTTAAGTGCATTGTGCAGACCTTGCATAGTATAAATATTCAGAGAAGGAAGCCTTCTCTGGCTGGTTTGGGGAGTATTTCATGGAGAGTTCTAGAGGTGGCTGGGAAGTATGGGCAGAATTCGGGTGGCCAGGATGGGAGGTGAAGATAGTCCAGGCAAGGAGATCAATGAGAGCAAAGCCACAAAAGAGAATGCGGTGACGTGGGTAAGACAGGATGAGAGGCCTGCCGGACGGCAGCAACACTGCGAGGCGGGGGCAGAGAGGAGGGCATTGTGAACAGCTTTGCAGCCAGGCAGAGGATCTAATTTGAGACAGTACCAGGCAACAGGGAATCATTACAGGCTTAAAAGCTCTCCTAACTATTTTAACCTGACTCTCTTGTTACAAATGATAGAAACAGTCAGTTTGGGCAAGAAGAAGAATCTATTGGCTTATATATTATCCAAGCCTAGAAAAGGAGAGGAATACAGCTAGCTGGTCCTCACACAACCCAAGCATGGATGCAGATACCACTAGGATTCTCCCTCTGTTTTCCTCATCTCTGCTTTTCTCTCAGGTTTGCTGGGACATTAGAACTATTGTCATCAACATTTTCTGGTTTGCCTTTTCCTGAATCAGAGAATTTATCAGAGAAGAATTGACTTTTTCTCTTAATTCTAGTTAAAAGAAAGAAAGGAAGAAAAATGCTGGGAATGCCTCAGCTTATCCCATTCTGGATCACATGCTTTCACCTATAACCAGGGTAAAGAGATACCATGATCGACAACAGCTGATTGAGTAGGAAGCTGAGTTGAGAGGAGCAGTTCCAAAAGAAACATACTGTCTGTGGAAGAGGGAAAGAGGACAGAACAGAGGAAATAGCAAATGTCCTCTAGAGTGACATTCATTGTTTTCATTATTGTCATTCTCTGCAATCAAAAAGTAATACAAAATGATTATGAAAACTGCAAACACAAAGAGGTAAAAATTAAAGTCATCTGAAGTTCTTAATCTAGAGATAATCAACCTGTTAATATTCAGGTATACTTCCTTTCAGTTTTTGATGCATATTTTTGCATATCTATGTATGGGTGTTGTAGACAGAATAATGCCCCTGCCCTCAAAAGATATTCATGTCCTAATCTCCCGAACTTGTGAATATGTTACTTTACACAGCAAAAGGGATTTTGTGGATGTAACTAAGTTAAGCATGTTGAGATGGAAAGATTACTCTGAATTATCTGCATGGGCCCAACATAATCAACGCAGCACTTGTAAGAGGGAAGCAAGAGGGAATCAGAGAGAAAAATTAGAAGAGCTACACTGCTGGCTTTAAAGATGGAGGATGGGGCCAGAAGCCAAGGAAGTCTCTAGAATCTAGAAAGCACTCGAACACAGATTCTCTCCAGAGCTTCCAGAAAAGATGCCACTAAGTAAACATTGTAATCTTAGCCAGCTGGGAATGCTTTTGGACTTCCAACCTCTAGAACTGTACAATAACAACTTTGTGTTGTTTTAAGCAATGGAGTTCATGGTAATTTGTTACAGCAGTCACAGGAAACTAATATAATGGAGATATAGATATATATATATAATGTATATATTTTTGTGGGTTTGGGGTGTTTTTTCCCCAACAAAATCAGAATCATACTCTACTTGATGTTTTGTGATGTGCATCTTTCAAAATAAAAACATTGTAATTTTTTGGTTTGTTTTTAACAGAAAAATGGTATAGTGAAAGTGGTCCTGGTAGTACCAGAGATTGGTTAGGAGTATTATGCAGGGTGTTTAAAATGGAGAAGAGGGAGACAAGTCCAAAGACTTTTGTAAAATCCTAATTTGAGGTGATGATCATGAGCAGGATGGTAGCAGAGAGAACAGTGACAATTAGGGACATTTGAAAAGCACAAGTGATGGGATTCAGTGACAGCATTTAGATGATGTCATGGGTTCTTTGGCATCCATCTGTTTACTTCGTTTATTTTTCCATGACATATTTTTCAAGTGACTTTTCCCAAGCAGTTCAAAGAATAATACAAATATGACTATGGGGCAGCAAAGAAAGAGTCATTTATTAACTCACTCATGAGTCCTCTAGGTTAATTATAAAAGAAAAAAGTATTTAATGATTAATATATAATAGCAGGGGTATCTAAAGTTGTTTTCAGTAAAGTAACAGGGATATGAAATTTCTAATTATTCCAAAAAAATCACATTTTGCCTATAGATTGAGCATATAAATTTTGACCATAAAGTCTGGAAACCTAGATAATATTTTACTTTTTATAGATTAAACACCCTTGATTACTTCTAGGGTATTTCCTTTGATATAGATCTGAGTTACAAATCATCTGAAGCAAAGACACAGATGGATGCCCAGGGGTTGATAGAAAGACTGTATCAATACGCCACATTCATTGCAGTTTTGCACAGTGCATTGAATTATACATTGCTAATGAGGAACAACACATTAAACTTATCATGCAATGTCATGGAACACATCATGTTTTGTAATATCAATAAGCCACTTATTTTATATATAATATACATGTGTGTGTGTGTGTGTGTGTGTGTGTGCATGTTTCCAGTATTTATTTGCTATGTTTCAGGTCTTTAAGATCACCAGGTGTTTATGTATACCTCCTCAGCCTTGATTTCTCACCTTGGATGCAGTCTCTTCAATTCAACAAATATTTATTGGGCAGTTGCTATGGACTGTTTTATGTCCCCCTCCTGCCTAAATTCATGTGTTGAAGCCCTCACTATCCCCCTATCTGAAATGATTTTCCATTTTTACAGTGGCAACTCTAGACCTTACAATGGCCCATACTAAAGGAATATTTGATGGGGGTTTATGTTTCTGTCCTGTCCTTTCCCATTGCAGACATTTTTGAGATGAGCATAACCTTTTAGTTTATTACTTGGCACTAAACGGAAGTCATTCAGCCTTTCAATTAGTATGTGTAGCTACTACTAGTACTAGTAGTTTAGTTACTGAGCTTAAAAACTGGCTTAAAGTAACACTGTAACGTGTATAATCAGATAATTGCTGGGTTGCAATTGGTCGAATTCATTTTGATCTGATTGTGGATGTCAGAACGCTCACAAAGGTGCAGGTTGTGATAACTGCTCTTGCATAATAGTTGGTGTTTGTTCTAAGTAAATATCTGGAAATGTCCAGCCGTACAATTTTTGCAGATAAAATGCCCCCCAAAAGAGCTACTTAAAAAAAATCTAACTTTAAAAAAGTTACAGATGATGTAATACTCTATTTGCTACATAATTATATTTAATAGGACATGTAAATTCCAACTGTGTGAAAGAAGCAGAAATATTGACAGACAACAATCAACTGTTCCTCAGTTATGTTTGACTGGGAGAGGTGAAATATGCCTAATATGGGCCATGCAAGGCCTTTACATTATTGCTCCTGACCCTGTTTCTCCCCTTGGCATTTCAGATTCCAAGAGCCAGTTAAATCTCAGTTTTTCCACAAAGTCATCTTAACCTGCCCCAACCTCAGGCAACTTCTCTCTTAATTGAATGCAGATATCCTTAATTAACTTTATTTTCTATTAAATAATATATACTTTGTATGTTACTTTCCTCAACATTTTGTTTTAGAGATTGATCTTTATAAATATCGACTTAGTTCATTCATTTTAATTGCCAATTAAAGAATCCAAATTCATCATTAAACGAAAAAGAAATGCAAGAAAGTGCCATAATCATACCTCTATGCAATAAATATTTTGGTCTTGCTGTATTTCCATCTAGGTTTTTCCTGTGGTTTCTTCACAAGTTCATATTGTACATAATGTTTGTAATTTTTTTATTGATTAATATATTGTGAAACATCTTTTCTTATCAAAAACCATTCTTCTCGAAATCATCATTTTCTTAATTTCATTGCTGGACATTTAGAGGATTTTCTATTGTTTGTCATCATCCCACAATATCCTCACAAATCTTTTGTTCTTACTCCTTGGGATGAATTCATAGAAGAAAAGTTGCTTGGTCAAAAAGATGCACATTTTAAGGCACTTTAATGTCTATTGATAAGCTGCCCTCCACAGAAGGTTGTAACAATTTATATTCCCATCTGCTTGATTTGAGAGTGCATTTCTGCCCATCCTTGCCAACAATGGGTGGGATAATTTTTAAAAATCAGAGACTATGTCTTGCATTTTTCTAGATTTCCTTGAAGTGATTCAATAGAGCTGGGAACATAGTAGACACTAAACAAGAAGTTCTGATAAATTAATTAATAAGTAGTGTTCCTTCCAGTACTCAAAACTACTGATTTTTTTTAAGTAAATAATTATTCATTCACTCAACATACTTATACAACATGTGATGGTCTCTGGTCAGCCTACTAAAAATGAATACAGTGTTTAGAAATGAAACAAATACTTTGTGAATTACTGAAACATAAATTAAGATTCCATAACTAGTTTCAAAAGTAATGTATATAGAAGTTATTCTTAAAATAAAGTGTCCTATAGTCCTAAGAGGTCTCTTGGGAACAAACAATTTGTCTCATTTTTCTAAGAATAGGAAGCACTAAAACTTCTCCTCTAGGGAATGGAACTATGAGTTTAGGATATAAAAACCTTCCCTTCCATTAACTATTAGAGTCCTCAGAATCAGGGGAATTGTGCCAGAGAGGACATCTGTTTCTATCAGTTCTATCTGTTTCTATCAGATATGTTTCTATCAGTTCCTAAGACTTTCTTTTATTCAAAGTTACCTCAGGGCTAGGGTGACTAGATGGATGTCCTATTTAGTTATGTGTTTTAAATGTTACAAGTCTCATGCTCAGCTATCAGAAAGATCATACTAAGGTAATAATTGGTCCCACTTTTCCAAAGAACACATATTTTCACCTCAGGTAAGGTAGTAATCATTAAAAATTAGCATAGCTTTAAAAATTACTGATTTGAAACCTCATTTAAAAGGATGTATGTCATGATTCTTTTATAGTATTTTTCTCCCTATGATTGACTGATGGTGCTAGAATGGACTGTGTAGTGGGAACAGCAGAAGATATGTAATAGTCCAATATCTTCCAGTAGTAAATGTTTAACTTAAGGCAAGTCACTTCTGCTGGAGCTATAGTTTCTCTACTATAAATCAAAAATGGCTTAGTTCACCATTTCCCAAAGTGTGTTCTGTGGAACACATATCCTATGAGATGTTGGAAAAAGCATTTCATGGTTGAATACGTTTGGAAAATGCAGTATATAATATCTACTTCTTAGAAATTCACAGTGCACATTAATATATTAAAACCACTGAAAACTTCTCTAGTTTAGAAACCCATTGAATTTCATTTAACCTAGCATTTCTCACTTATTTGATTAAAGGAAAACTTTTTTGGGGGGGAATCATACCTGCTAAAATCTTTTGGAACTTAGAGTTCCAAAGAACGCACTTTGGGAAATAATGGACTAAGACCCTTTGATATGCCTGGAATTACAGTACTACTCTGTCTCATACAGGTATTCAGCCGGTCCCCTGAAATCTGCTCCTCCTTCTGGCGTCTCTGTTTCAGAGAAGGCCACCACTATCCAGTCCATCTCCCAAACCAGAATCCTGAAGATCACCCTAGCTGTCTCCTTCTCATTCATTCCCGCATATCCAGTTATACACCAAACCCTATAGATTCTACCTCCTTAATATGCCTCCTATCCCGTCCCTCCTCCCCGTTTCACCACTTC
This sequence comes from Phataginus tricuspis, assembly GCA_029783875.1. NCBI lineage: Eukaryota > Metazoa > Chordata > Mammalia > Pholidota > Manidae > Phataginus > Phataginus tricuspis. The sequence goes on from JAQQAC010000477.1 coordinate 33,769,786, forward strand.
TGTTTTTATGGAGACGTGCAGCGTCTCTCCTCTGGGCAGTTACCATCATCCCCTAATTTACTGCTGCTCCAGTCTGGCCTGCGTTCTCCAAAACACAAACCCATTTGTTGGGCCTTCAAACACTCTAAGGATGTTACTATTTATTATGTTTCCCAGAGTATCAAGTTCAAATTCCTTAGTTTAGCACAAGCCCCTTTGTCAGTGAGGCCCTTCTTTCCCTGTCCCTGCCCCACCTCTTTGACCCTGGTGAGTGCCTGTACTGAAAAATGGAGATACTTGCAGAGCTCCGAAGGCATTGTGCCGCATGGTGCCGCCACACCTGCACAGGTATGGTTGCCTCTGTCTGAAGGGCCAGTTCCCTCCTTCATCTGGTTAGCTTCTCCCTGTCACCAAGCATTCAGTTCAAGAATCACCTCCACCAGAAGCTATCCTAACCCGGGAATGGACTCTGTACTCCAATAGTGACTTCCTTGCCTCTTTTACCAAGACTGTGTCTTTTCTGAGGGCAAGAACCACCTTGTCATATCTTATCTTTGCATGCCCTAGGCCTTGGTTGGAGCTCAATAAAACCTTGTTGAATGACTGAATGATTTCATGTTTTAAGGGAACTGATGAGAACCTGCTTACTTTTCTCAATGGCCGAAAGTGACTTTGTTTTCCTTTCTAATTAGCCTTGACCAACCTAACCACTGTGAGGAGAGGGAGTCAGCTAAAAGCTATCTAAAAAGTTCTCATGGGTCTATTTTTTAAAGGAGGTTTCAATGAAGGGAATATCTGTCTTGTATCACTCAGACTGTTAATACCATCTGATGACAATAAAGATTTATTAGGTTTGACACCCAGGTGTGTCTAATATCAACAAACCTGGTCATAAGGGAAATGGGGTGACAGGCTATAGACAGATAAGGATGAATTATCACTTATCAAAATGTTTGCATTTATTAATATAAAAATATTGTGCAAGGTATATGCTAGATTTTATGGAAGATGGAAGGATGAATAAACTTGTATTACATTCATTAGGGAAGATCATAACTTATTGAAATAATTTTCATTAAAATTAATAAATGATGAGTTCCTCAAGAAAGGAACAGAAGGCTACAGGAATTGGTCAGCAGCACCATCTTCATTTATAACCTAGAACACTATTCTGTGCAAGAATATTAAAGTACCTACTAAACTTAAAATACAAAAGGGCCGTTACATTTCTAAAGCATAGATACCTCTAGGGGGAAATGCAGCTAGTCACTATGTTGTATGGTTCTAAATACCAGTTGGAAACAGATTGCATAGCAGTTTGGAACAGATTGTGCAAAAAAGACTGAAACCACTTGAAAGTCCTCAAGAATATCTGAAAGAAGGAATGTAATTAACCAAACCAGGATTTGGCCCCAGGACAGAGAAATGAACACTCTGGTTCTTAGAAAGGGAGCCAGGATCTCAGATATGTACTGTCAATTCTTTATCTGTGAAAATTCAAGATACAGATACTTTTACTTTGCAAGCAGATGGGAAGACATGAAAAAGGAATGCTCACTGCAACTAATTTCAGGTCTCACTCCCCATATGTCAATAGTTGTAATGCTGTCAACAGACTTGCTTTGCATTTAACCAGGTAAAAATGACTTGATTCTATTTTTCTCCTTCCTTGGATCAACTTTAGGAGAAGGGCAATATAAAGGTAGAAATTAAAACTCAAGTCTGACTAAGTCAAGCCTGCATCAATATAAGTAATATCTGAGTAATTTAGAGCTCGGTGATAGGGAAAAATGCCAACACTTTACTCCTAAACAGTTTCAATAAGGGGGTGCCAGAAATTAAGCAAATTTCAAAGTTAAAAAGTAAAGATAATTGAAATGTCCAGTTTCTAAAAGCTTCTCAATATAGTGCAAGAAACTGCAGAGAGTTGTTGGCCAAAATGAGATTTCCTAAAATAAGGCTTCACAGATTGCCCGACAATGGTCTTTTAAGTGCCTAGGACAACATCTGATGTGTTACTGGAGCCTCTGAACACATGCATGGCATAAAAGGGCACGCATACAGGTCCTTGACAGATCTGCTCGGTGCTCCGGAGTGTCCCAGGGCCCTCGGGCCGCGGCCGCTGGGCCTGCTTCCAAGGGGCGGCGAGCGTGGGTGGGACAGCCCGGGATTTTCCTTCTTCACTCATTCATTCTCTGATTCACCGGTTCCGGAGGCGGCTCTCGGGACCGCGCGGAGGAAAGGCGGAGCGCGGCTGCCAGCCCCGGCTGGGTGCGGCCGGCCTGAGGGAGGGTGAAGCTGGACGGGCGAGGGGCGCGGGCGGCGGGAGGGCGGGCGCCCGGGAGCGGCGGGCGGGCGCGCCGCCTGCGCCGGAAGTGAGTGGCGGGCGGCGGGCGAGGGAGCGAGCGGCCCCTGCGCGAGTCGGCCCGGGGGCCCGCCGCCCGGCCCTCGGCCCCGCCTTCTGCATCTCGGCCGGACGCGGCGGCTCTGGGCTCCGCCGCCGCTGGGCTCTGCGGCCGCCCCGCCCGCCGTGCGCGCCCGCCCCGCTCCGCCCGCCTCCGCGCGTCGGTGCTTCAGTCAGTCAGTCAGTCAGTCAGTCACGGAGCGCGCGGCGCGGGAGCTGCGGGCGCTCACGGCGTCTCCGGGCAGGGAGCGCCGCGCCTGGGGAGGAGGCGGCGGCTGAAGGAGCGCGAGGGGCTGCCGGAGGACCGGGCTGCTGCCGCGGTGAGTGCTCAGCCTCGCCCTCGGGCCGCCGGAGGGAGCCGGCCCGGCGCGGGGCTCTGCGGCGCTGCCGCCTCCATTTTCCGGCGGTCCACCCCGTCATCCCGGCGCGGTGCGGGCGGCAGAGCCTGGGGCGGGGTCGCTGCCGGGCGGCCGCGGCGGGCGGGCCCGTGCCCGGGGAGGCAGGCGGCCTGCCGGCGGGTGGGGGTCGGCGGGCCTGGCTGCACCCCGCGCCCCTGGGGGCCGCGAGGAGGGAGACAATGCGGTGCGGAACCGCCTGGGGCGGGTGCGGTTGGCCTGGTGGTCCGGGACCGCGGGGAGCAAAGGCTTTCCCCGACTACCCGCAGAAACCAGCGATTGGATGTCGGGGTTCCTTGGGTTCCGGTGCCCTCCGTCTTTCATAAATGAATTCAGCGCCCCGCCTTCTGTGCCTTCTTTCTAATTAAGCAGACTAAGTAATTGCTCCATTGCCTTTGAGCCTCATCTCATCTCATCTTTCTGTGTGTGTGTGTGTGTGTGTGTGTGTGTGTGTGTGTGTGTGTGTGCGCGCATTCCCGCCGGAAATCCAAACTGCAATTCATGGGGCCAGGCGGGGAGGAAAGGGAGGCGGTATAATAATAGTATTAGGATCCCTTCGTTTTAAGACAGTTTGAAAGATGTGGTTTTCTTATTCAGACAGTGTTTTAAGGTGTCCCGCAGTGTGAGCTGGAAACCGCATACGCCTTATTGCTTATAAGCACGAAGACGTGGATTAGTATGAAATTGGAAATTTTGGAAGAGTGTTAACAAGTGTCGCATCAGATGTGCCTTGTGTGTGTGCAGTTGGAGAAATCTGGGAGAATTGAAAGGTTCTTCACTTAACCTCCCAATAAAGGCTGATATTGTCTGCAGCGTTTCTCTTGGAGATGTGGATAGCTACCTGTGTGTATGTGAAGTCCGCTGTGTAACAGTAAAGGTAACGGGCTGGGAATGGTGCGTGATTGGCTTATTAAAAGGTTGGTAGAGAGTCTATAGGAATATTACATTCAGCAAATATTTATGGAATACCTACGATCTGCCAAGCAGGGTGGAGGACACACAGTGAACAACTCCTGCAGCATAGAGTGGTGGAAAGAGCTCTTTGAAGCCAGGGAAACCAGCGGTTCCATAAGCACTGGAATTGGCTGGCAGTGGTGTTGGATAAGCTGTTGAACTCTCAGCAGTACGTTCTCTATCAGTAAAATGGGAATACCACCACCTACTTTACCTCGCCAGGTAGTTGTCAAACAGATTAAATGAGATAATGTATGCAAAATGCCTAGCACCTCGGTTGCCACCGAGGTGTTTAACAAACGTTCATTTCTTTCCTTCCTCACCTACTGCTCTTGGGATTTTATTGGGGGAAGGTGGAGGAAGAAGTGAACTAGGTAATTGTAATGCAATGCATTACATAATAAAATGTCGAAGTAGAGGTGCAAAATAGGGACGCCAAAAGGAGAGAGATTGATTCTACATTGGGAGCACTGAGGGAAAATTCTTGGAAGCTGCAGCATTTAAGCGAACCTTTAAGGTTGGGTAGGATTTCAGCTGATGTGAATGGGGAGCGGAGGACATTGCAAGTAGAGGTGGTGGTCTCCTCTGAGAGCGAATTGGGGAGGAGAACTGAAGGGGGAAGGGCAAAATAGAGACTCCCAAAGCCTTATAGCTCTTGTTGAGTCTGACCTTCAAAGATTGTCTCTGTTATTTTGCTTTTTGTATTGTGATTTTCCCAGAAGCCAGATCGAGCTCTATTCAAGTAAGCATAAAAATGTCTACAAAGCTTTAATGCATGATTTTTTTATTGGACATTTTGTGTTATTTGGACTACTGCTCCCTTCTGTTTGCATTTAATAAAGAATCATTTGTAGATATTTTCTTGTGATGAATATTAGCTGTATTCGGTAGAAGAAGCAGCTGATTTTTCAGATCCGGAGGTCTCACTAGGATTATGTAGTACATAATTGGAAGGAGTGGAGTAGTGGGCACATACCAGGTATGCCTCAAAACTGCTATTCATTCACAAATGTTTTAACACTTTATTTTCTGAAGAGGTGTTCTTACCATTGTCTTTGAGAATAATTAAGATGGCTTTTCTTAGGTTTTGCTACATTTTTCCCACCCTGTGCATAATTATTTATTAGATTAGCATGGTGGATGACTACCACACTGTTCCTAGATTCTTGGACACATATTAAAGAATCCCATGTCCTTGCCTTGGTTCTGTACTTGAATGTCTACATTAGTATGGTTAATCTCAAACTTTTTCTTCAGGAAAATTAATATTAGTAAATCAAGATGAGTGATCCCTGGCAAATCAATTATCTTGGACTTTCAATTCCTTTACCAATAAAATGAGAAATTTGGATTAGACACTGGTTTTCAGTCTGTTTTACTGAACTCTAGAATTTTGGAGAGGACCTTCAGAAGTTTTGCAAATGTTTGACTTAAATCTCATTAAAAATGTATTTTCAGCCTGGAATAATAAAAAGTGACTACATGACATGCACTGTTTTAAGTGCTTTATGTGTATTAATTTATTTAATCCTTGCCATAATGCTGTGAAGTAGGTTCATTATTATCTGAGAAAACAGGCACAGCCTACAGAGCTATAAAATGGCAGAGCTAGGTTTCCAACCAGGCATCATAATCCTTAAGCTTGTATTCTTAACCACACATTCCTGTACTGCCACCATAATAAAATAACACACTCAAGTGTTTTTTGGGGGTAAAATATATAGCATGATTTTATTTCCATTTTAAGCATTTCCAAGTGTACAGTTCAATGGTATTAAGTACATTCACATAGTTGTATGGCCATCTTCACTATTATCTCCAGAACTTCCATCATTCCAGACTGAAACTACTTAAAAAAACTCCCATCCCTTCTCCCTCTAGCCCTTGGTCACCACTATTCTACTTTCTATTTCTATGAACTCGAGTACTCTTGTCCTTCCTATAAATGGAGTCATGCAGTATTTGTTCTTTTGTATCTGGCTTGTTTCACTTCACATGTCTTCAAGGCTCATCCATGTTGTAGCATGAATCAGTGTTTCATTCCTTTTTAAGACCAAATAATACTCCATTGTATACATATGCCACATTTTGTTTATTCATCTGTAGATGGATGTTTGGTTGTTCTCACCTTTTAGCTATTGTGGGTAATGCTACTCTGAACTGTTGGCATGCACATACCTGTTTGAGTCCCTGCTTTCAATTATTTTGGGTATAAACCCAGAACTGGAATTGCTAGATCATATGGTAATCCTATATGTTTGATTTTTGAGGAACTGCCTTACTGTTCTCTACAGCAGCTGCAGCATTCTACATTCCCACCAGCAATGCAGAGTTCAAGTTTCTCCACATCCTCACCAACACTTTTTTGTTTTTTGATAATGACCATTCTAATGAGTGTGAAATGAGATCTCATTGTGTTTTTGACTTACATTTTTTTATGATTAGTGATGTTGAGCATCTTCCCATGTGCTTATTGACCATTTGTGTAGCCTTCTTTGTAGAAATGTCTATCCAAGTCTTTGCCCCCTTTTAAAATTGGTTTGTTGTTTCGTTGTTGAATTATAGGAATTCTTTATATACTCTGCATATTAATCTCAAGTCAGATCCATGATTTACAAGTATTTTCTCCCATTCTGTGGGTTGCCTTTTCACTCTGTTGATAGTTTCCTTTGTTGTACGAAAGTTTTTCATTTTAACGAAGTCCACTTTGTCATGTCCAAGAAATCATTGACAAATCCAATGTCATGAAGCTTTTTCCTTATGTTTTCTTCTAAGAGTTTTTATTCTGAGCTCTTATGTTTAGGTTTTTGGCCATTTTGAGTTAGTATTTGCATACAGTGTTAGGTAAGGGTCCAACTTCATTCTTTTTGCATATGGATATCCAGTTTTCCCAGCACCATTGGTTGAAAGAACTGTCCTTTCCCCACTGAATGGTCTTGGCACCCTCATGTATAAAAATGAAACATTTTAACACATTGAAAACCATACTGCTACATGCTTGTACATGCTTAGTTTTTTGGGGGGGGGGAGCAAATATTCCTTAGTATAAAGCTCCCCTTGTATCTCTGCTTATTTATGAATTTTAAATGGTTTTTTGATAAGGAAAGTTGTAGTTTACAGTAGATTTTTTTTAATTTAGTCTATTCATACAGAATTTTCTAAACAATACATTACTATGGCCCATGCACTGTGTTTAGTTAAACAACAGGCAAAACCCAAGCCCACATCTTAAGGGTTATACTCATCCTGTGTAAGTAATTTGTTTAACTACAAAGGAACACATACCACTAAGTCTTGATCATATTATAGATGTTTTCATAGCTCATTGGAAATTTTGGGTTTTTCTTGTTTGCCTTGTAAGCAGTTGTTAGATACTGTTACCAACTCATTTGGAAAGAAAAAAATTCTTATTTAAAAAAATATTTAAATCAGTCAGTTTCATTGAAGCATATCCTGAAATTGCAAAGTGAACCATTAAAAACTGCTATCAAAACAAAACAAGACTGCTACTATTTGTAACTACTTATCTGGGCAAAATCAAAACAAATTTTATAGTAGTAAATGTGTTGCTTAGGTGGTCATAAAACTAACTAACATACCTAACCCTCAATTTGTCTCTTCATTTGAGTTTGTAATAAGTTAATATAGTATATTTGAACATAGAAGAGTATTAGCAACACGTTAGCCAGTTTTATAATTTGGGATGCTGTGTAAGAGTTCATCTGGAAAAGTTTTTTTGCAAAATATTAGGAAAACCCCAGATTTTATGAACTCTAAAGTTTCAGCCAGTGCTCTTATGGCTATTATTTTAAGATATGATATTTACCACACTTTGAGGCAGATGTTTTAAAATGTATCACTCATAATTTATAAATTGGCTTTTTAAAAAGTATATATTTTTTATTAATAAAATACATATTGTTTCTCTGCTTTAGGTAGAGCAAGGCATAATGGAGAAATAAGAGACAAATAGATATTCTCCCTTCCAAAATAGAGAGGATGCCAGTTTAAGTGTCGGATGCAAGGAATCAGGAGAATGTAAATGAGTTAGCAGAGTCTAAAAAGAAGCAGAAGACACTGGGATTTTAAAACAGGTGAAGAGATTAGATTTGAAAAAGAAGGGACAAGTTATCTGTTTAGATGCAAAGAAAAGCAAGATTGGGAGGCCCATAATCAATGTCTTGTCATTATGTAGCACTTAAAATTTAAGCTCCCTGGTGAAGAGTGGTGAAATCTAGAGAAAATTGGAACTGTAAACATATTAATAGGTCCAAATACTGTAGAATTGCAATAAGTGAAATTTTCAACAGTGCTTAAAAATTAGATGCTTTTTTGGAAAATACCTTTAGAAGGATCTTACTAAGTTTGATATGTGAAGAAAAGTGTTAGCTAGGTCAGTATAGCAAAACAACTAATAATGTGCCTTGAAAATACAATATATTCTTTATGTATCCCCGCTTGTACTACCTCTGTCCATGTTTCTCAATTGTGGTTTCTTTTTCCTAATTTTTCCTTTCAAAATTCAACTTACCTTTGACACCCAGATCCATTGCCACACACCTCCTTTGTGAAGCTGTTTGACACCAAGCAGAATTAATTGCTTTCTTCTTCATTCCTTTAGACCTTATTTGATTTGCCTTATGTTGTAGATAATTGGATACTGTCTTAAATCTGAGCTCTGTCTGGAGTATTGGATCTTGTTTTACTCATCTGAAATGCCTCTTTGTCCCTAAATATAATATAAATTCAATAAAAAGTTTTAGTGAGAGCTATTATTTGAGGAATTCTTTATAGTTGGTATTTCATGTCCTGAAAGGAGTAACAAAAACCTGATAATTTTTTTTATTTATAAAGAATAATTATTTCTTGACTTATTTGGCTATTTCATATCATAACAAATTACTTTAGAGACTGACAAGGGAATCATTGATCCCCCTTATCTGTGATAGTGCTTTACAAGTGTTAGTAATGGCTTAGAAACCCTTCTGTTTACTCTTAAGTTTCTAAAATAAATATATATATTTTAAAGCAAGAACAATGAATAAACTGCATTATATTTGAAAAAATCTTGTTTTACTACTTAGTAAAACAGAAATTCCAAAGTCTGGATCTTAAATCTGTTTATTTTGATACTTGGTTTTAATGCTTCTCTTAGCTAAAAGGCAACTCATGTAGGGACATATACCCAAAAAGAGTAAGTGCCTCTGTGGCTCTACTTTCTAAGTGGAGATAATTATTGTTTAATTTCTGTGCATCAGTTATGCAGATATGTCTTGTAAAGTTTGTTTTTCCTATGCAAGCCAATGTGAGGATTTGCATTTATATATTTTTAATGAATGTGTTCAAACCTCATAGAAATCTATTTTTGGAAGGCATTTGGAAAGTTGGAAACTGGTTTCTCTGTTTTTAATGTGCAGGTAGGAGTATTTTAGGGTGACAAACATTGCTTGTCTTTGGAATATGGTTATTTTCTCACTATGCTTGAAAATGCCTCATTCACCTGTAAGGTACAGATAAATGAACCATGTTCTTATTTTTGTTTTTAAAAACAATAGCTAGGTAAAAAATAATAATAATAAATAAATAAAAATAAATAAAATAAAACAATAGCTAGGTAGCACACTGCTAACAATCACTTACCACAGAAAGTCAGCAAATTTACACTATTTGTGTAAAAGATAAATATTTATTAAACTCATCTTTAAATTTGACATCTCTATTTAAATACTTTACTATGAGACAACCAGTAAATCTGTTCAGTACAAAATACTTATGGTCATTTTTCAACCACATCAAAACATCGTGTAACACATGCACTCTTCCTGCTTCAACTTCTCTTTCGCTGCAGTAGTTGCTTTTGAAAATTAAACCTTACTCGCCCGCTCCTAACTTTGTTGTGTTGAGGTCAAGGCAGCTGCTTCATGAAGGATTATATAATATAGTTTTTACATAAATTACTCTTTCTATTAAGGAAATAATTTATCATTGAGAATGTATCTTCTCTGGAGCACCAGTCTCTTGAAGCAGTTTCCAAAATAGTAGGTTCTTTATTTCATTATTGAAAAAAAGTCTGGCAGATACTGTCACTCTTGCCTCAGAATACTCAGAATCACTTAGTACCAGAATACTTTGATTAGCTTATATGGTGCCTGAGTATCTGACAGGTGGTCATAATGAAGATGCCACTGTCATTTTGTATCTTAAGGATACATATAGTATTGCATTAATTACATAATACTTAAAATACATGTATGTATTAAAGTAAAGGTTAAACATAAATAGAACTCCTAATATGTTCTTCTTACACCCCAATGGATCATCACTCATACCTCTTGGGATATGATCACTTACATTTTGGAAACCACTATACATTTTTACTGAACTACTGTTGTAATGAGCCTTTCATATTAAGTTTCATTTCATAGTGTATAATATTCTTATATAAAGCCATCTTAAAAATAAAGCACAAGACATTCTGATTCTCTAACTGGAAAGTAGTGTTTTGGGAATAAAATAAAATTGAGCAAAGTGAGACCTAAATAAAATTTATTCTTCATCACAGTTGAAGTAATTGGCTTATTTTAGAAGCATAAATTTGGATTTTGCATTATGCTTTCAGGAATTATATAAGGTAAGTTAAAAGTACCCATTAAATATTTATTTAGTTATTCACTAGTTTTGATAACTATAATTTTTCCATGTCTTCCCATGACTCTGCCTTTTTTCCTTTCTCTTCCTCTCATCTTCCCATCCCGGAAGCAGCTACAACCACAGTTGCTTCACCACAGGTTAAGTTTTGCCTGTTCCGTAACTTTGTATTAGTTGAGCCATATGCATGTACTTTGCCTCTGACTTCTTGCACTCAACCTGGTGTTTTTAGATTCATCCATGTTATTGCATATATTAGTAATTTCCTTTTATTGCAGGGTAATACTCAATTGTACAAATATGTAATCTACCCAGATTGTTTATCCAGTTTCCTGTTGATGGGCACCTAGGGTGTTTCCAGTTTGTGACCACTATGAAAAAACTGCAATGAATATTTTCGTACAAGATGTTTTTGTGGACAAATGTTTCATTTCTCTTGGATAAAGGAGTCAAATTGCTAGGTCATAGGTAGATGTTCCCCTTTTCAAAAACTTGGTGTTGAAGAACAATATATATTTACAGAAGTGCACATATCATAAGTATACACTTTCACAACTTGAAAACTGGTGTATAATCAGTACAAAGATGAAAAGTAGAAAGTTACCAGCATACCAGATGTCCTCCTCATATCTGCTCTATATCCCTGCCCCCATGGGTAACCACAACCTTGACTCTGAACTCTAATTCTGCTATAAAGTTTTTTGGTTTGCATGTTTATTTAAAAAAGTTTTTCTACCTTATTGAAATATAATTTCCATGTTATAATCTGGTCACATTAAAGTACATAATTTGGTAAGTTTTCATGCAATCATGAAGGCATCACTGCAATCAAGATAGCAAAAATTTCTGTCATCTCACAAAGTTTTCTCATATCCCTTTGCAAGTCATCCTGCCCTCTACTCCGTCTCTGGGCAACCTGTTGCTGTAGGTTAGTTGGCATTTTCTAGAATTTTATAATATGGAATCATACAATATTCTCTCTAATTTGGTTTATTTTCACATGGAATAACAATTTTTTTTATTTTTCCATATTGGTTGGATTTGTCCCTTCTATTGCTAAATATTATTCCATTGTATATACCACATTTTGTTTATCCCTTCACCTGTGGATAGATATTTGGACTGTTTTCATTTCTGGCTTTTACAAATCTGCCCTGACATTTGTGTACACATCTCTTTGTGGATATATGTTTTCACTTCTCTTGAATAAATATGTATGAGGACATGCAAGGTTATATAGGGTAGGTATATTTTTAATTTTTTAAGAAAATGGCAGACTTATCCAAAGTTTTATCATTTTACATATCCAATAGCACATATGTCGGTCTTTTTCATTCTAGCCACATGTAATGTATATGTGTGGTATCTCATTATAGTTTTAATTTGCATTTTCTTGATTGCTAATAATGTTGGAAAACTTTTCAGGTTCACATTAGCCATTTGGGAAGTGACTGTGCAGGTCTTTTGTCCATTTAAAAACTTGGGTTGTTGATAATTCTTTTATTTAGTTGCAGCAGTTCTTTATATATTCTAGCCATCAAGTCCTTTATCAGATACATTTGTGAATATTTTCTGTTAGTCTGTGGCTTGCCTGTTTTGTTTTCAATGTCTTTCAAAGAGCAGAATTTTTACATTGTTCTTCATCAAAATAATCAATTTTTCCTTTTATAGTTAGTATTTTCTGTTCTAATCAATCTTTGCCTACACCAAAGTTGCAATATCTCTACGTTTTTGCCTAGGAGCTTTATAATTTTAGCTTTTATATTCAGTCTGTGATCCATTTTGAAGTAATTTTTGTTTCTGGTATGATGGAGAATTTGAGGCTCCCTTCCTCCCCATATTTCTCTTTGTTCCAGCATAACTAGTTAAAAATTGCTTTCCATTTTAATTTGTAAATTATATCTATTTAAAGGTGGAAAAAAAACCTTTGCGTTTCCACCTTACCTACCTTGACTTTGACATCCTTATTGAAAATCATTTGACAGCATAAGTGTGGGTCTATATTTGGACTGTCCATTCTGTTACATTGATGTAATAATTCTCTATTCTTCTACCCTTTCTATTTGTCTTAATTACCTCGTCTTACAGTGAGTCTTATAAGTCAGGTAGAGTAAGTCCCTCAAGTTCTTTTTCCAGATTGTTTTGGCTGCTCTAGGTCATTTGCTTTTTCATATAAATTTCAGAATCAGATATTAAGATATTGGCTGTAATTACATTGAGTTCAATATGGGGAGAATTGACATATAACAATATTGTATTTTCTGATCTATTAACATGGTGTATCTATCCATTTATTTAGGTCTTAATTTCTCTCAGCAGTATTTTATATTTTTTCAATTGCCATAGACTATGTTACATAAACATTGCATGCTGTCCTGTTTGTGTCATTTCTTATCATTATTTACACCTGCTTATTTTTATGATATAAATTAATATTTAGTATGGAGGTATTCCATATGATAACCTTATCTAATCCACAGATGAAGGAACCATGGATTCTGATGTGACAATGCTAGATATAGAGGAGACTAAGACATATCTTTAGAAATAAGACTGAAGTTTACAGCTATATAGTTATTGGCATAATTCTTTTTTGCTTATATGGGTATGGATATTAATATTTAAAGAGGCTTATCTTTATTATAACATAGTCCAGTATTTTTAGAATCATAGATAAAACAAATTATGAGTTTAATTAGGGCATAGATTTTTACCAGAGGATTTTGAATTTACATTTTGTAGTTTGCCCTTTTCCCCCTTTCATTAATATTTATGGGAATATACAACACTTAGAAATGTGACAGAAGAAAATAAAACATAGTTCTACCACCCAGAAATGACTGCAGTTAAAATTTTTGGTATATTTTCTCATATAAATGTGTGTATATAGCTCATTATTATATGTACAATTTGATTCTGCTTCTTTCATTTAAACGTGTACTGCTAACAGTTTCCCATGTGTTAAATGCTTTGTGCATAATTTACATCTGTGTTATAATCCAGGATGGACATAAAACACATCCCAATTTAACCAGTTTTCCTTTTCTTGTAGGATATTTAGTTGCCCACCCCTGCTTTTTTTTTTAGTATTTGGCTTTAACATACTTGTTCACAATCTTTGTCCGTGTTTTGAATTTCTTTTTAAAGTAAGTGTTTTTAATTTTGAAACATTTTAAATCAAAGTATAAAACATAATAGACATCTGTGTACTCATCACCAGTAATAATCGTTTGTATTTTACTTCAGATAATTTGTTTCAAGAGATGTAACAGATACAACAGAAATCCTCCCCAGGTAACAATTTGTGTTGTTCTGGTGCATGTTTTAGAACATGTAATACATATGTATCTGTAATATTTTACACATTCCTGTTTTGTGCTTTTGAATTTTATATAAACCATAAACTTTATTTTCTTTTAAAATTTGCATTTTTTTGCTCAACCATATCATTTGACAGTATTCATGTTGTTTCTTAGAGATCCAGATCCATCTTTTTTCAGAACGAGCCAGTTTTTCCATTCCCTTTCTAAGGGATAGGATGCCACAGTGAAAATCTTTGTACATTTCTCCTGGTGTTTGTCTCTTAAGTGCTTGGGAACTTAGAAGTTGTATTGAAGGATCATATATAATACCTGGATGTCTCTCCAGAGTGGTGAGGAATGTGTTGTCCCTACAACAGTGTCCCATGGCTCCTCATCCTCCCAACCCCTAGTTTTATCAACTTAATATTTTTGCCTACTTGATGGCTATGAAATGAATATTTTTTTCTTCAATATGTTTCTAGAAATACAGTTACTAGAATAAGGAACATGAGGCCAGGTAGTCAGTTAAACTTTTTATCCATGGAAATTGTATTCTTTTAAATGTCCATTAAGAATGTTTTTCAATCACATATTAAAGCCTGTAAAGAGTTTTGAATAAAAGCATTGGTGTTTATTCACAGTGGTGTAAAGTGTTCTCTTTAAAGAAATATTAGCCGCTCTGGCTGTAAGACTTTGATAATGAAGAATTGCCTAAAATGCATTAATTCCTATGTTGTGACATCTATGTAGATAATTTAGATGATTTGGCTAATAGAACCCATGGTTGATTTTACTTCCTGTGAGTTTTTTGGGGGAACATTTAATTTTTTGTTATCATGTGTAGTCAAGTAAAAATATAATGTCCAGTTATATTTCTTTCAACAGATATTTGATGAGTGATTATAACCAAAGAGTAGAAATTATTTACTCTGAAAATGCTGAATGTGTCTTTCTTACATTTGTCTTCTTTAATCCCCTGTTCCCTGCCTTCACCACCCCACCCCCGTGTGTAATGAAAGCATTTCAGATTTAAATACTGTAACATGTAGGTACATTAACTTTAAAAGTAAAGAATATAAAAAGTATTAAAGTTTTATTTTCTTGTTAGAAATTTTAATAAAACTTCCTGAGGGCAGGGGCCATGCTTACCCTTTAAATAGCTGTTCCCTGTGCTTATCAGCACAGTGCCCAAACTCATAGTAATATTTAAGCACCTGTTGAATGAAAATATTATTTCTTGGTAAGAAGTAATAATCCTCTTCAGTGAAAAATGACTATTTTTATAGTATAGATATGCATAGAGTTAATTCTGCTTGAAACTAGAATTCTGTCAATGTTTATTCTTATATAGTAATGTTCAAGCTTTGGTCTTGCTGGTCTTCTGAGAGAGAAGCATATGGGTGACAGCAGCCCTAAAGTGGTATTTTTTATTATTGAGAAACGCAACTCCTCATCCATTTTTAACTGAAAAGGAAACAACTTTTTAACGTAAGAATTCACATGGAGCCCTTCTGCATGATATAGATACATTTACCCTGTGGGTGTCCAATTCCCTCTCCACAGTTTCTGACTTTACTTCCTTATACTCTCATCTCTTTCTGCTCCTGTGACTTTGCAGAAACAAAGCTCTTTATGAGCTAAGGGCTAATAAATTTAGTGACTTTATTGACTATTTGGAGGTTTAAAAGGGAGAGATCACATTATACATAGCCCTTTTACTATCTTAAAGCCTCTGTACCTCATCTGTGGTTGCTTGCTTCAGTGCTTCAGACCTGCCACCCTTTTAGTCCCTACAGAGCTTTCTCCAAACTTGAGTCTAGTTCCCCACTCTCAGTGTATCTTTTCACAAGGAATAGCACTGTGTTGCATTATCTGTTGCTATGTTATGGATCACCGCAGAATGTAGTGGCTACAGACAGCAACAATCGTTATCTTAAATGGTTCTGGAGGTTGACCAGGCTTAGATAGTTCTCTCTGAGAGTGTCTCATCCAGTTGGAGTCAGAAGTGACTGAAGCTAGAGTCATCTGAAGGATTCCTCACGTACCCGTCTGGTGGTGGTTGCTGGCTAACAATAACTTTCCAAGAGAAACAGATGGAAGCTGTTAGCATCTTTAATGATGTAGCCACAGAAGTCACACAGTATCACTTCCTCCATAGTTGCAGGACCCCCCTCCCCCCCCCCTGATTCCATGGAGGAGAACATAGACTTTACTTCTCACTAGGAAGAATGTTAAGGCAGATTGTAAGAAGAGCATATGAGATGCAGATATTGTTGCAGTCTTCTTTGAAAATACTGTCTTTCTTGCCATATTGGATAGGTTTATTCATCCCCAGCAGAAATTCCGGAGAACAAAATTTTATCCATCTTATTTATTTTTATTTTTATTTTTTTAGCACTCAATGAGCTTTTATAAAGAAATCCCACCTGTAACAACAAAGTACATAATTTTACATTTTTTAAAATATCGTTAATGTACAATCACTTGAACAACAGTATGGTTACTAGACCCCTATTATCAAGTTGCCCCCACATACCCCACTACAGTCACTGTCCATCAGCGTAGTAAGATGCTATAGAATCATTACTTGTCTTCTCTGTAAATACTGCCTTTTCTGTGTCCAATCCCCTCCCCCACTACATTATGTGTGCTAATCATAATGCCCCTTTTTCCCCCTTATCCTTTCCTTCCCACCCATCCTCCCCAGTCCCTTTCTCTTTGGTAACTGTTAGTCCATTCTTGGGTTCTGTGAGTCTGCTGCTGTTTTGTTCCTTCAGTTTTTTCTTTGTTCTTATACTCCATAGATGAGTGAAATCATTTGATACTTGTCTTTCTCTGCCTGGCTTATTTCACTGAGCATAATACCCTCTAGCTCCATCCATGTTGTTGCAAGTGGTAGGATTTGTTTTCTTCTTATGGCTGAATAATATTCCATTGTGTATATGTACCACATCTTTATCCATTCATCTACTGATGGACACTTAGGTTGCTTCCATTTCTTGGCTATTGGAAATAGTGCTGAAATAAACATAGGGGTGCATATGTCTTTTTGAAACTGGGCTGCTGCATTCTTAGGGTAAATTCCTAGGAGTGGGATTCCTGGGTCAAATGGTATTTCTATTTTGAGTTTTTTAAGGAACCTCCATACTGCTTTCCACAATGGTTGAACTAATTTGCATTCCCACCAGCAGTGTAGGAGGGTTCCCTTTTCTCCACATCCTCGCCAACATTTGTTGTTATTTGTGTATTGGATGGCGGCCATCCTAACTGGTGTGAGGTGATATCTCATTGTGGTTTTAATTTGCATTTCTCTGATGATTAGGGATGTGGAGCATCTTTTCGTGTGCCTGTTGACCATCTGAATTTCTTCTTTGGAGAAGTATCTGTTCAACTCCTCTGCTCATTTTTTAATTGGCTTATTTGCTTTTTGTTTGTTGAGGTGCATGAGCTCTTTATATATTTTGGATGTCAACCCTTTATCGGATATGTCATTTATGAATATATTCTCCCATACTGTAGGATGTCTTTTTTTCTACTGATGGTGTCCTTTGCTGTACAGAAGCTTTTCAGCTTGATATAGTCCCACTTGTTCATTTTTGCTTTTGTTTCCCTTGCCCGGGAGATATGTTCATGAAGAAGTTGCTCATGTTTATGTCCAAGAGATTTTTGCCTATGTTATTTTCTAAGAGTTTTATGGTTTCATGACTTACATTCAAGTCTTTGATCCATTTTGAGTTTACTTTTGTATATCGGGTTAGACAGTAATCCAGTTTCATTCTCTTACATGTAGCTGTCCAGTTTTTCCAACACCAGCTGCTGAAGAGGCTGTCATCTCCCCATTGTATATGCAAGGCTCCTTTATCAAATATTAATTGACTGTATATGTTTGGGTTAATGTTTGGATTTTCTACTCTGTTCCACTGCTCTGTGGGTCTGTTTTTTTGTCTTGATTACTGTGGCTTTGTAGTAGAGCTGAAGTCAGGGACCATAATTCCCCCTGCTTTATTCTTCCTTCTCAGGATTGCTTTGGCTATTCAGGATCTTTTGTTGTTCCATGTGAATTTTAGAACTATGTGCTCTAGTTCATTGAAGAATGCTGTTGGTATTTTGATAGGGATTGCATTGAATCTGTAGATTGCTTTAGGCAGCATGGCCATTTTGACAATATTAATTCTTCCTAGCCAAGAGCATGGGATGAATTTCCATTTGTTAGTGTCCTCTCTAATTTCTCTTAAGAGTGTCTTGTAGTTTTCAGGGTATAGGTCTTTCACTTCCTTCGTTAGGTTTATTCCGAGGAATTTTATTCTTTTTGATACAATTGTGAATGGAATTGTTTTCCTGATTTCTCTTTCTGCTAGTTCACCATTAGTGTATAGGAATGCAACAGATTTCTGTGTATTAATTTTGTATCCCGCAACTTTGCTGAATTCAGATATTAGATCTAGTAGTTTTGGAGTGGAGTCTTTAGGGTTTTTTTATGCACACTATCATGTCATCTGCAAACAGGGACAGTTTGACTTCTTCCTTGCCAATCTGGATGCCTTTTATTTCTTTGTGTTTTCTGGTTGTCATGGTTAGGACCTCCAGAACTGTGTTGAATAAAAGTGGGGAGAGTGGGCATCCTTGTCTTGTTCCCAGTCTTAAATTATCCATCTTATTTTATCTGAAAAAGTTTCATTACAAATGATGAAGTCACAGATTCAAATGCCATCACCTTTAAAAAGGACAGTTAAAAAGTGGCCTTTAATCCTATTTTCACTTTTCTTGTAGGTTTTGAAATATACAAGTATACAGATTCCATCCCAGTCTCCCACTAAATCAGAAGGTACTGCAGGGACCACATGCATATATTTAAAAAGCTTCATGGCAACTAGGGAAGAGATTTCAAGCTTTTTACTTGTACTTCACATGCATTAACCACCACCATCTCCTGTTGATCCACTGCTTTGAAACTTCCCTCCTCTTTGTATTCAAAATATATAATATCTGTGGAAAATAATGGTAGTCTATAGTACAATGCTAAGTAGTTAAGTATGACAGTAAATAAAAAACTGAGATTTAAAAGTAGAGTGTGTGTGCTACAGTCATCAAGGTAGTTTTATAGAGAATGTGGGTCTTAAAAAATGGAGCTTAGATATGTTTTGTATTGCTGGGAAACTCTTCTACTCAATTGGTTGTGAACATTATCTGTAATCATGTAAACAAGTATCTTGGAGATGGTTCAAAATGGGTAATTTTGCTCTAAAATGTAGGTATTAAATATAATGGATCTCTTTTTTGTGGAGATGTTTCTATTTTGCATATCTGTTTCTGAGAAGGCATTCTTCCCTGTGACAGTCTCTGAGAGAATACTGTTACAGCGCACCATCTATTTATATGTCACAATTACTAAATCTGATTTTAAGTAAATCTGCTGTAACTCCAGGGGGAAAATCCTGGGGCACTATACCTTTGAAACCGAATTCAGTCAAAGGGAGAAATAAAGTGGGAGAAACCAATTTATTGCTTACAAGCAGTCGTCCACTTCTGCTCTCCCTTGTCTCTCATGACCCAGCATAAATGAACTGACCAGCACCATAGACTATTGGTGTCCAACTTCAGGCCAAATTTCAACAAACCATTGTACCTCTTTATCATGCCTCTCCCAATAGGGTTATATGATATGTGAAACATCCACTTTATTCCTAATTGCTGCACCCATTCTTGTAACGCATGTCCAGTAAAGTGGGTGTCTTGATCGCTCTCAATCACCTGCAGCCAGCTATAGGCTGCAAAGAGATGCTCTAGGCCCATTTTGGCCCTTTGCTGATCTGCATGATATACAGGAAAAGCAACCAACAGTCCAGTAGCTGTGTCCACACAAGTCATGGCATACTGATATCTTTCTGATATAGGCAGAGACCCAATATAGTCATTCTGCCACCTGACAAGGGGTATCAGCCCCTTTACTATTGTCCCATGTTGCTGTGGGACTCAGTGTAAGTCCCTCTTAGAGCACACAAGGCACTCCTTCCGGGCTCTGCTGACTTCTTCCAAGGTCAACAGCAAGCCCCACTGATGGACTACAGCCCACATTGTCTTTTGCCCTGCGTGCAACAAATACTGATATAACCATTGGGCTACATCAGAGGCAGGCTTTCCTTCTAGCCAGCACACCTGGGCCAGTGTGTCTGATTCATCATTCCCTGGGGATGCCAAAGGCAAATGGCCAATCACATGATATACAATAACTTAGTCTGACCAGATGCCCATAGGTCTTGCCACAACTCTTGCCCCCATAGGGACCGGTGATCAACCATCCAGCTGGCATGGTACCATGTCAGTAGCCACAGAGTCAAGCCCCAGTAGACAGCCCAGCTGTCAGTGCAGACAACTATAGGGGAGGGCTCCCGGGTGATCATGAACCATACTGCCTGCAACTCAGCCCATTGGCTGCTCCTCCCCTCTCCATCCTCCATCCATATTGTCTCAGTCTTAGCATGGAAAGCCATGCTAGGGAGCTGCCCACAACTGGAGCCAACTGTATACCAAGCATCTTCAGGTATAGGGGCTTTCCCTCCTGATAAGGACTCTCAGCTACCAATGGCTCAAAAGGAAGTTCTTCTTGCTTTCCACTGGTATAGGTCACTGGCCCAATTAGCATTGGACTTCTCCACTTAAGGGGTTACAGGAGAGGATGCTATGCTGCTGTAAATATGCATCCCATTTGGCCGGTGTAGGAGTCTGTGCCACGCCACTCCATGGCCTTTGGGTCCCGTCTCGCACCCACCCTGCGATGGCATAGGTGGTTATTACCTTGGTTGGAGCTGTTCCAGTGATGGACTCTGTAACCAGCAAGGTGTGGTACACAGCAGCCACTTACTTCTCTATCAAGGTGTACCAGATCTCTGCTCCTTTCCATAGTTGTGACTGAAATCTGATAAGTTGGAGTGTCCATTCAAGCCACTGCCAAAGGCCCCATCTGTAACCATCTTCAGTTACATGAACACCTAGCTCACAGGGCCTTGATGAGTTCCTTACACTCAAGGCCTGCATGGCCTTGACTGCTCGCTTAGCAGCAGTAAAAGCAGCTGCACATGTTTCATTCCAGTCCCACCTGATGCCCTTTTCATACCAACCAGCATAAGGGCTTCAGAATTTGTGCCAAGTGTGGGATAAATACTGTCCAGTAGCCCAGAAGACCCAAACACTCCTGTAATACTGCCACAGTGGTAGGGGTAGGGAAAGCCTGGACCTTGTCTATGACTGCTTCTGGGATAACTTTAGTTTTAGCTGACCAGAAAACCCCCAAGAATTTTATCGACAAACCGGGTCCCTGAACCTTGGTGCTGTTCACAGCCCATCTTTTCTCCTATAGATGTTGCAGCAGTCTAGGAGCTGCCTCTTCTAAATATGAAAGAGAATCAGATGTGAGCATATCAGCAATGTAGGGATACAGCCACACCGTTTGTGCTTTCTTCCATGTGGCCAAGTCCTAGGCTACAAGTCCATGATAAATGGTGGGACTATGGAGGTATCCCTGCTGAAGGACAGTGAACGTCTACTGCTAGCCTTCCCATGTGAAGGCAAACTGTTCCTGACTTTCCTGTGCTATGTCAATAGAGAAGAAAGCATTAGCAAGGTCCACAACATAATGGTATGTCCCTAGTTCATGACTGACAGTGTCCATAGGGGCTGCTATAGATACGACAACAGCATGCAAAGGGGGTGTGACTTTATTCAATTACCTGTAGCCCATAGTCATATGCCAGGAGTCATCGGACTTTTACACTGACCACACTGGGGAATTAAAAAGACTGAGTGGGCTTAATGATGCCCACCTTCTCCAACTCCTGTAGAGTTTCTCCAATTTCCTTGTGTCCCCCAGGTAATTCATACTGCTTAGTATTCATCACCCATAGAGGTACAGGCAGAGCTACAGGTGGGTGCTTACCATATCCCCTCAGAACTCCCTTTACCACACATACCCTCAGTCTGAAAACTCACCTGAAGTGGTCTATAACCACTGGCTCTGCAGGATATTGACCCCCAAAATGTATCCAGGGATGAAAGAAATGCATACAGTGTACTCCTTTGGAGGTAAACGTGCTATCTCCAATGGGATTTGGGCTTTCTTCCAATTGCCTTATCCCCATAGGCATCTATCACAGCAAGGGTCCCAGGAAAAATCCTCAGGGTTGCCATAAATCAGAGAACATTCAGCTCCTGTGTCCACCAGCACCAGGACATGTACATTCATGGGGGACCAATGAATTGCTAATTCTACATGTGGCGTCCAGTACCCACCACATCCCCCGAGGTGGGGCATTGACCTCCCCCCACATCAAACCACATCATCCAGTCATCCTCCTGTGGGGGTGAGGGCCCAGAGAGAGCCTAAATACTGTCCCCCCAGAAGTCTTTCAGGGACACAGGCCGGACATGGGGCTTTGACTCTGGCTTCTGTGTCCTAGACCTCAGTGGCTAGAACTGCTGCTCTGGCTTTAATTGGTGCCACAGGTCTAACAAGATCCTATTGGGCTGCCCATCAAATATTTCTTTCACTACCCCGGCCTTTATCAACTCAACCCACATCTGGGTCCTCGAGACCTTCATGAGTACCTTTGCACCTCTCCTTTTCAGTTGTAGCCTGTACTTCCTTCTGTGCTCTTACTGTTTCAACTTCCCCCAGATCTGCTAAAGTATGAGTAGCCTCACTTATAGTTTGCCCCATGCTATGTGAGGAGCAAGAATAGTCACTAGGGACCCCAAAAGAGATGAGGGAGCTGTATGGAGCACTGGATTGCTCATTCCTACGGTGAACAACTCCTCATCGGAACCCTGGGGGGGTCCCTGTTATATATGATATTTTTCATGGCCAACTCCTGTAGCACTTGCTGGAGCTCTGCATACATTTTCCAGCTAGTGGGTAAGTATGGTAAAGTACCCTAATTAGGCCAAACTGCCCTGATGGCAGCTGTCAGCCAATCCAGAATCCCCTGATTCCCTGAGGTGTGACAGGCACTTTGCAACCGTTACCATCGGGAAGGGTGAGTCTGTCAGGGAAGCCAGTGTACCCATTTCAGAACCCGACATAACAGTGTTTTCCACCCCCATATCCCAAAGATGCAAAAGCCTTGTAGGCAGAGGTTCCAATGGCTTCTGCTGAAACTGGACACTTATGTCCATCAGCTTATCCTGGGTATAGGGGTGGAGAATGGAGTGCTCCACAACCTGGGGAGGCGGCTGCTCCTCCCCCTGAGGAGCCTGCAGTATTGCACTTTTACTTTCTTAATTACAACTGGAAAGGCCTTTAATACAGGAGAGGCTGGTGCCTGGGGCGGTGGCCTCAGCAACAGATAGGCCCTTGGCCACACCCCCTCATCCTCTCCCTAAATCTCTGCCACCTCCAGGGCTGAAGGCACCACTCTTTCCTCCCTGTCCCTTCCCCCATGGCCTCCTGCAACATGGACTCTCCAGCTGCCTCCTCCCTTGCTGCTAATGTATTTTCCAGGAGCATGACCCATCTTCTCAATAACTGTCTCTCTTTGGTATCCCATAGGTCATTGTCCAGCACCTCCAAGCAATGCTAAAGTGTATCTCTCTCCTGATAACCCTTTCCACTATCTTGACAAACAAACCGCAATTCCTGCTGCTACAGGGCCAGTCAGGGTCTCTAAGCAGTTTTCTATGTCATGGAGGACTAATTTCACAGTTTCCTGTGTCTCCACCCTTCTCCAGTTCTTGGGAAGGCCCCATGCATCTAGAAGGTGCTTTACTCTGGACCAGTTCTCCACTACGGACTCCCCAATTGGAAGACCCATGGAAAGGGGGCTCCCAGGTAAAGCCACACCCTCCACCACTGCAGCCACTGGGGCCTCCTCACCATCCCCAGCAGGGTTTCCACATATCTCCCCACCATCTCTAGGGGCAGCCCTCCCAAGAGTTGCACCCATGAAGACACATTTCAGGTTCAGAGGTCCTGCTGACTACCACCAGATGTAATTCCAGGGGGAAAATCCTGGGACAAAATACCTTTGAAGCCGAAATCAGTCAAAGGGAGAAATAAAGTGAGAGAAATCTGTTTATTGCTTGCAAGCAGTCGTCTACTTCTGCTTGCCCATGTCTCTTGCGACCAGGCTGCAAAAAGGGGCCCCACCCAACCTCTCCGGTCCAGATACACCCTTGTTCCCCCTGGTAATCACCTATTGATATGGAGATGGACTAAGGCCAGGTGAGAGATTCGGGAAATACTACAATTTTACGCACATGCACCTTTCCCACTCTGCTGATTTGTTCAAGAATGGGCCTCTGCTGCCTTTTGTGATGGGTGACTTCTCATTGCCCTGGAGAGGGCTTCCTTAGAATAATATCCATACTCCTTTTCTTGGTTAATAAATCCTTGCCTGATCTGGCCCTCTCTTCCCATCAGACTAATCTTTCTTTCTGTTTCATGATGCACCAAACTTACACCCTCTACCTGGAATGCTCTTCTTTCTGATCTGTGTATGTCTGATTCCTTCTTGTCATTCATATCTCAGTTTAAATGTCACTACTCAGGCCCTCACTATTTATTGAATCTAAAGCAGCTACTCAGCCCCTTTCCATACAACCCTAATTTAATTATTACTACACTTGTCATAGGTCTGATTTTTTGTTGTTGTTACCTAATATTTGTCTCCCTTGACTGAAACGAAGTCCAATGTTAGCAGGTCCCTTGTTTGTCACATTTATAGCTGTAACCTGAGCATCTAGAACAGTGTTTGGCACATAGTATGTGCTTAATACATATTTTTGAAATAAATGTTGAGTGAAAATGCTTGCTTTGAGCTGTGGCTCCTGCTCTGATTAATCTGCTTATATGATTCTACTTGTATCTGTCTTCTATAATTTGCCATTATCTTTGGTCTTTTGATGCTTTTGATGTCTTTGATCTCTAGTTCTCTCTGCCTTTATGAGTTTATTCCCTTCTATAATTGTTTACTGTCATTTCATTGGGGCTTTAGGAAGGGAGAGAAGTGTATTCCATCACTCTTTTGACAGGTGGAGATGTTGCAGTGAGGTTGAAAACATGAACAAAGGCCAAATTAAGAAAGCCTGGCTTGTTTTTTGAGAATACTCAGTTTAGGTAGGTTGAAGAGTAGAAAATAAAGTTGAAAATTTTGGTTGAGGCCATGTCAGAAAAGGTCTGAAATCACTTAAAGAAGAGATTGTACTTAATTTACAGTGTCTTGGGGAACCCTTGTAGGTATTTGAGCAGAATCATGACATGAAAAGAATTTTTAAGGATGATTAGTCTGACAGTGATGGATTAAAGAAGAGAGGTCAGTTAGGAAGTTGCTAGAATAATCTGAGGACAATATAGTGTGGGTCTGAACCAAGATAATGGTTATCAAAATGAAAAAGAGAGCATGGAGTCAGAAAAATAGTTGAGCCTCCTGGTGCTGACACTGATGAATGGCTCTATGATAATTACAGTTTAGCAATGTGACTTTTATTTAGATGGATTGGTTGATTGTATGGGGGACTATATTGAATGTGTCTTCTATTAGAAATGTGTTGTAAATATCTGTCCTAGAATTTTTACATTTATGAGATAGATGAAACAAAGCAGACATCTCAGCTCTTTTGGGTAGAGGATATTTGGTGAACTCTGGTACTTCCTATCCCTGGCTGTTGGCAAGAGGTCAGAGAATATGTTAATGAATAAGGCACGGTACAAGTGTTTCACTGTTTTAACTCCCTTTATTCTCACATTTAGTAATAAAATTTTTTAAATCAAAGCATCTCAGGAAAAAACCATCTTGAAGTCTGTATTTAGCTTAAGCCCTATTGATTAAATATTAGCTTTGATTTAGAACTGACTTCTGATTCCTTCTGACCTACTTCTGACCTACTTGAAACCTTAACCAACTTTTTGGGTTTTTTTTACTTAGTTACTTGTTTTTTTCATCTGAAGGTTAGAAATTGTCTTTTGCCTCTGTGAAAGAATTATCTGATGGGTAATTGTTTTTCTAAGATGTTAAGCTTTTATTTGCATTAAAACTGATTTTATGATGACCAAACCAAGCTAAAAAAATTGAGTGAGCCAGGCAAATGTAATTTAGGAAAGGTAACACATGTATAAACAATAAAAACCATGTGTTGGAGAAATATGCAATTATTTTTCAGAGTCTTTAGGTTAAACTGCTGCATTATTTTATGTGGTAAAAATATTTTCCATTTTTTCAGCCTATATGTTTTTTTTCTCAAGTTTATTTCTGAATTTTGAATGACATATTGGTTGACCTACTCTGTTTTCCTAACTAAACTACAGCTTCTTGAGGGCAGAGCCTATTCTTTTCTTTATCTTCCCTCCATGCCTCTCTCTCTTCCATAATTTATTTTGAGATAACTTCAAACTTACAGAAAAGTTGCAAGAAGAATACCAACAACTTTCATATCCCCTTAAACCTAGATACACCTATTGCTTACATTTTACCTAATTATCATGCCTGTCTCCCTATATACATATTTACACACTCACATAAATACATACATACGTACACATACATACATTAACCATTTGAGAATAAGTTGCAGACATCAAGCCCCTTTATGACTCATCACTTTAGTGTATGTTTACTAAGAGCAAGGTACTGTCTTACATACTGCAGTACTATCAAAATCAGGAATGTAACACTGATATAATACTATGATCTAATCTACAACCCATAGTCAAATTTTGTCAGCTTCCCAATATTGTCCTGTACAGCTTTGTTTATATATTTATATATTTTCTCTAGGTCCAGGATCTAGTCCAGAATCAAGCTTTACATTTAGTTGTCATGTCTCTTTAGGTTTCATGTAATCTGGAACATATCCTCAGCCTTTCTTTGTGTTCTTGACCTTCATATCTTTTTAAACTATAAGCAAAATACTTTGTAAGATGCCTGTTATGATTTGATTCAGTTAATGCATTTTTGTCAGGAATACCACACAATGATAATGTGTCTTCTCAGTACATCATTACAGGAAACATATGATATTGATTTGCCCAGTACTGGTAATGTTAACTTGGATCATTTGGTTAAGGTGGCATACCCCCAATAATGTGGGGAGATATTTTGAAAATATGTAAGTAGTTTCATCAGATTTTTACCTACTAGTTTTAGCACCTGTTGATGATTCTTCCCTGAATCAGTGGTTACAAAATGGTGATCCTCTGTCATTTCATCTACATTAATTAGTTGTCGTTCTATTATAAGGAAAAGTTTTCTTCCCCATATGTTTATTTATATCAGCATGGACTCATGGATTCTTACTTTATTCAGTGAGTTTTTTCTATCATAATTTATTTTGATATTTAAATTGTCCCAGATTAGGCTCCTGTGACTCCCTTCATGCTGGCTTCTGTGTCCTTATGACATGTTCCCATTGTTATTGAGCAATTTCTGACACAAGATTATGTCCTAGGGTCTCATCTTGTTTTTTTCCCCTGCCCTTGCCCTGGAATCATTACTCCAGGGGTGTCTGGTTACTATTTGGGTACAATATATGTTTAGAAACCAAAAACTGGACATTGAGTATGCTAATTGTCCCTGGGGTGTCATTGCTATGAGGCCCTTTTAGTGGACATACCTACAAACACACATACATGTATATCTATCTTGATTTCTAGCTTGAGATTAAAGATGGCAGCATGAGAAGTGAGACACAGGCTTCCTCCTAAAACCGCATATAATATGAAAATATAACTAATACAACTAATCCTGAAAGAGCAACAGGAAAGAGGACTGTACCAGACTGCATACACCTGGAGAAAAGAGCAGACCTCACAGAACAGGTTAACTACCAAAGCTGTGGCCCAGTAGGACCCAAGCCCTTCCCCCACCACAGCTCACCAGTGGGAGGAAGAGAAACCAAGCAGGGAGGGAGTGGAGGCCTGGAACTGCTGAATACCTAACTCCAGAGATCTGCTCTGGGAGCACAAACCTACAATTCATGGTGCTCCCATGATACTCTCGTGATTATGGGGTTGGAAAGCTAAGACAGTCAGAATTCCTGGAAAGACTGAGATTCCAGCCGCTTGTGGAAAGCAGGGATCCATATCCGGCTGCTCTGGGACAAAAGAAAGGTGGGCAGTCTGAGAGACTTCCTAACAAGGAAACCCTTAGCAAGAGGGCTGCTAAAGGGGTAAGGATTGCACAGAGCTTACTGCTCAGGAGAGAGGACAAGTAGACAAAATTGTCTGGGTGCACTCTGCCCAGCAGGTTGGGAGCTTTGCCATATAGACTCTCATATTTAAGGAGGAAAAAGAAATCTTTCTCCTTAGATGATCTTCAGGTGCTCCAGCTCCCTGGCTGGCTACACAGCTCCAAGGACCCCCTCCGTGATACGCAGCCTACTGCACCTTTCTCCCAGCCAGCCCCACCTGGCTCGCAAACCAGCAAACCCTACCTGGTGTTAGGCCAGCCAGAGGGAAGATCTGTCTACAGCAACTACAAACGCAAAGCATAGAGGCTTATACCTGTGTGCTCAGCCCACTGGTTCAGGCAGTGGAGATAGGCATAGCAGCCAGGTAGCAGGAAACAGCTCTTTCCTCCCCCCAAGCACCAATACCACTCCCCTGTGACCCCCAACATTGCTTTAGGGGCTGAGCAGCTCCAGGGAGTAGAGCTTCTGGGCACTAGAGTGCACCATATACAAATATGAAATGCCAAAGGAATCTGGTTCAGAGTAAAATTGTTAATACCACTCCTGAGAAGGATTTAAATGACATCAACCTAATGACTCTTCCTGAAAGGGAGTTCAAAATAAAAATCATTAACATGCTCATGGAGGTACGGAAAGATAGTCAAGAACTCAGGAATGAAATCCGGTCAGAGATCCAATCATTGAAGAGCACAATTGATGGTATCTATCTTGATTTCTGCCCCTCCCTTCTTCACCTCTATCTGTTTGAAACCTTAAGTTTATGTTGATGATTCAAAATCCAATCCAAAGGGCTTCTAAACCACAGACTGCAGCTGTGTGGCATCTGCCTCCAGTTAAAGCTGGAGAGTACATGCACAGTATCAGCTGTCTCCAAAGATAACCGCATACTTATGTTGTATAGCAGGAAAGGTCCCATGTGTGTAACATGAGAAGCAAGATGAACATCTCAGGAAGCAGTCATGGAAGCTCCATTTCTATAGATACACTGACTATATTAGTTTCCTAGGGCTGCTGTAACAAAGCACATAGTGGGTGGCCTAAAACAACAGAAATTTATCTTCTCACTTCTTGACCTTGAAAAGGTGGAATATAAACAAAAGAACATTACACTTATTATTTGGTCTTGTTTTCCAGTTTTGTGGCTTGCTTTTTAGTTGCTCTGTGATTTCAGATTGTGGTTTATGGTGTACTGTGTAATAAATAATTATAAAATTGGTCATTCGAACTCCCTATTTATAGGAATGTTAGTTTCTTTGTAGAGTGTTGAACTAAGATTTTTTTTTTTTCACTTTGGATGAGGAGTTCCTGTTTGGGGTTTACCAGATTAAGAATATCCAGTACTATGAAAATCCAGTCTAAATAAGGAAATGAATATGGTTTATCATTCTGTAAAAGGAATTCCTTTACTAGGGGATGCATGAAGTGCTTGATAAATAAAACTTTAAATTAAATGTTTAGGCCTTATAACCTGTATCAACTGTTAAAATACTTATTTGTTTTTATGCTTCTTTATATGATCTTTAGTAACCTTACATTTAGTGTACATGACAATGAAGAGGATGTCAGTTACATCCTTGGTTGTCAAAAACAGAGTCATAATAAAGAAGGCATTAAGGTTGTGAATCACCTCCCCATACCTTTTCTCTTCCCTATGGATAAGGAGGGTTTCACCTTGACTGGCCCAAGAATAATTTACCTTCCTTGTTTATTAGGGAGTTTCAGTTCAATAAGGAAACTACACAATTTAATTCAAGGTGTCAGCTCACTCCCAAAGAGGAATGCCATGAAAGTTACTTCGTAGCCTCGTTTACTCAACTTGGTGCTGTGAAGCCTTTGAATAACTAGTACAGTTGCTTCCTTCTTAGACCCTTTCAACACTTTAAATTTGCTTCCTGCACAGGAGACCAAACCTTCCTTTAAATTTGCTTCATGCACACGATCTTTGTTCTTAGACAATTTGTTAATCAAGATATCTTAATGTTTACCATCTCTCCCACAGTTAGGATTAATGTTCTTTGAAGTCATGGAATATATTTTTTATTTTCTTTGTATCCTGCACAGTATATAGCATAATGCTGTTTGTAGGCAAAGTATTTTGGAGCATTACACCCTAAGTAGAACTTGGGCCTTTTTTGTTGAGGGCCACCAACCTATGGAGAGATACATATAAAGCAACTTTTGATGTCTTTGTTGTTGTTCTTTTTTAATTATTCTTTGATTTTGTTTTTTGTTTTTTGTTTTTTTAGCTGCTCTGTGATTTCATATTATGGTTAATGGTTTATAAATAGCTTTTTTTATGCTTATATGAATATATAACTAGAAAAACTATGTATTTACAACTGCTTTATAAATTAATAACAGAAGCTCTAAAATGATGTTTATTTAGGAGTAGGCACACTATGGAAAATTAGTTTAGATTCTCACTTTCATGTGCCAGACTAAGCTACCTATATAAAATTAACAACTACAGAAAAGAAAGAATGAATCATAAAATAAAACTAGAAATTTACATAAACATTTATCTGATTTCTGGGTAGAGAAGAATTTACTGAATAAAATGATGCAAGAATTCACCAGGAAAGAGTTATACATTCGAGAACTTAAAAAATAAAATTTTTAGCAATGTCTTAAAAAAAAGATTGTCTGACAGAATTAAAAGATAGAACCTGAGAAGAATGTTGCTAAACACACAGCATGGATATTGTCTTGATTGTGTCAAGAGCTATGTAAATTAGCTTATCAAATCCCCAGTTTCCATTTGGGCAGTTTACAAATGATACCACTTAGGGTAGAACTAAAGGTCCTATGCGAAAGAGTTGTAGGGCAGGAGAGAAATGACTCAAACCTACCTACCTCTTGTGCCTTATTCAGATGAGTAGGTAATGGCCTTCATCTCTCACAGTTTTCTTCATTTTTACATTATGTATGTCGTGTTCCTTTCCTTTTCCTTCCCTACTCTTACTTCCTCCCTCTTCCTCTTGGTGGGTCCTTTCCTCTTTTTGAGACTTACTAAATTTAACAGAGTTTTTTTCTTATTGTTTCTTTTGTCAAATTTAGGTTTCCTTCCTTTTGCTTTTATTTTGCAAGAGTTGTATCTTGCACTGTTGGGGGCACTCCTTGAACCTGTAAGTCTTCACAGCCCCCCTCTCTACTGCCTGTTTTTCTTTAGAATCATTCATCAGAGTAGAGCAGCATAGAAAGTGTTTCAAAAACTATTTTTGTGATACAACTACTGAGACATAATTGGGCATAAATAACTGAAATTTATTTCTGAATGAGTAACTCAGAAGCATGAAACTGTGGCAATAGAGGGGGAGTGATTGGGGTGTGTTAGAGGATCCTGCCTAATTTCTTATGGTCTTTATGGGAGTACTCATTGTAGGTTGTTCTGCCTTTAGCCAAATTGTAGTTATGCAAAACTGCAATACTTTTGTCTTGTAAGTCCTCCCAGAAATTATAACACAACACACTACAGCAGTTGTCAGACTTTAGTGGGCATGAGTAATACCTGGGGGGACTTGTTAAAAATGTCCCACTCCCTTGAAATGAATGTTCAGTAGATCTCAGGCAGGCCATTTTTAAACTGACTTTAAAGAAGCACCTCAGGTAATTTTGATGAGGCCATCAACAGACTACAATTTGAAAAACATGGCTGTACAGCTTCAAGTCCAAACACTTTGTGATGGGTTATAATTTTCCCCCTGCCTCTTCTGCAGCCCCATTTTCCATAGGTCTTCACCACACATGCTATGCATCAGAAATGTTAAGCTACTTAGAATTCTCTACACATCTTACTTTCTCACATCTTTATACATGTGGTTCGTCTGCCTAAAACACCCTTCCCCTTCTCTCTACCTTTCACATTAATTCTTCAGGTCTGAAGCATCACCCCTTTCCTCTCTCCTTCTCAAACTAAGTTAAACTACATATAACATATCTCTCTTATATTACTTAACACAGTGTTTCATCATTATTGGATTTCCTTGTCTATGCCCCTAAGGAACAGAGGATATTGTATTCATCTCTGTCCCTCCAGTGTCTGGCAAATAAGATAAACAGTATATTTTAAATAAAATCAAAGCTTCTCTTACTTCTTTGGAACAATGAGCGTGTAGACCTAGAGAAATGCTTTGGTGGCAGCTCTGCACTTCTCCTGTATTTTGAGAGTTTTCACATGGTTTTAAGTATGGCATACTTAACTTTTACAAAATAATTATTTTTTAGTTATTCAAGGGACAAAAAGAGTTCAGTAATGAAAAGAGCACCCTGGTTATATACCATGTATTTTTCTTGCCACTCTCTAAGTATGTGACTTGTGTAAGTTGTATTTCCTCTCAGGACTTCAATTCCCCTATCTGTAACTATCTCTACTTATTATCTTCAGTTGGCTTCTAATAGTCTTTCCCTTCTCTAATAACTCTTATACAGGTACCATGTCCTCAGACTAAAATACCATTTCTCCTTCTACCCACTTCATGTCTATGTTTAAGAATCCAGTTGCCTTCTGGGAAAAAAATGGGCTGTATTTCAAGGTCCTGTATGACCCAGTCCTTCCTTAATCCTTGACTTTTAAATCTCTCTTCCTTTTTGTTTTATTTGAGTCAATTTCATGACGATCTCACAAACACAGACTTTCTCCTTTGCTTTTTGTAATTTTCCCTACCTGGAATATATTTATTTAAATTCTTAAACCAGCCTTCTTGATAAAGATTACCATTCCATCTCACAGTGAGGAAACTGAATAGTAAACCAAAATATCCCCAAAGAGGAAGATTAATAGGGAAAATATGCTTGAATAATTAACTTCATGGAAAATTTAGTGGGAATAATATTGTTTCATTCCAAGGCATACTAAATGGATAGTTCGTTAAGTATAGTGAAGCTTATTATATATATTACAAGCTTTAACCTATAGTAATTGAAGCATAATTATTCACTGTTAACCTGTGAAATGAAACCAACCAGCATATAAGCAATTTCTATTTTTCACTTTATTATTTCTATTTTTAATTTCTCTATTTCTATTTTTACTACATGAATAAATGTAAATTAGTTTAAAATATTAAACCATCATTAGCTGTAACATATTATTTTTCTGTAATAAACATGATTTTGAAATAATATTCAGGTTAACTAAACCTCATCAGCTGAGTCCTAATTCTTCCTCATTTTTTTCTAGTTGGGTGTTTTCTAAATCTCTAAATGTATCTTCAAAACAGAATCCACACCCTCCTTCCCCTGGGCCTGCTCCAGGAACAGCAGGCAGGACAATGGCTGGAGGGGAGAGTGGGAAGACAGGTCAGAGGTCTCTGAAGCCAGGATCACTTGGGACCTTCTTTTAAGTTTTTTTATTAAAGTATCATTGATATACAATCTTATGTTGGTTTCAAATATACAACACAGTGGTTCAACAGTTACCCATATTATTAAATCCTCACCCCCTCTAGTGCAGTCACTGTCTATCAATGTAGTAAGATGTTGTAGAGTCATGAACTGTATTCTCCATGTTGTACTACCATCCCTGTTACCAACCTATATGTGATTGTGAATTATTGTGCCCCTTTATCCCCTTATCCTCCCCACCCTCCACCACCCTATCCAACCCCTTCCCCTTGGTAACCACTAGTCCCTTCTCTGTGTCTTAGTCTACTGCTATTTTGTTCCTTCTGTTTTGCTTTGTTTTTATACTCCACCAATAAGTGAAATTATTTTGTGTTTGTCTTTCCCCGCCTGGCTTATTTCACTGAGCATAATACCCTCTAGCTCCATCCATGTTGTTGCAAATGGTAGGATTTGTTTTCTTCTTATGGCTGAATAATAGTCCATTGTGTATATATACCACCTCTTCTTTATTCATTCATCTACTGATGGACACATAGGTTGCTTCCATATCTTGACTATTGCAAATAATACAGTGATAAACATAGGGGTGCCTATGTCTTTTTGAATCAGGGATCTTGTTTTCTTTGGGTAAATTCCACTCAGGGCCTTCTTGACCTGCCAACAACTTTGAATTTTATTCTATATTCAATAAGTCTGCACTTTGGGGAGTAAACCTTTTCATTTGTGATAGCATACTTTTATTCTTTAAGAGGATATAGTTTCACTCAGATGTAGCAGACCAGGGGATTTAAGTAAACTTTAATATATTCTCCCCAAAGTACCTAATAGTCACAGAATAATTTAATAGTATTTGTTCTAGTACGTATTATAGTTTCCTTGGGCCTGTTTCTACATCACTAAGGAAAAGCATCACATTAAGAGTTATCCAGTTAAGTCCAAATTATTTTAAAGTTAATAAATTCTATTTTATTTCCCTTAATTTTTCTCCCTTTTGTTTGGAGGGACAGTTGACTGTTGTATTATTTTATTTGCATTTTCTGCTGTCATCATTTCCAGTAGGGGCATTTATGTCAGAAAAATTCAGGTTTAGAATTGTGAGTTAATTGGAGATATGATTGATATATAACAAAGAATGGGTTTCCTTACTAGACTTGCTAACTACAAGAAAAAAAAACTCTCAGGGCTCCTCATTTCGTGTATGTAGTAAACAGATGTGATACTATATTGGGGGTAAGAGAGTAAGGGTCAACATTAACTTCTAGGGAATGGAGAGTACTGTTTTAGAGTATAGATCCTTTAAGAAATGCTATAGAACCTAAATTTTTATTGGAAAGGTCTCTGAATAAGTGTCTTAAGTTAATTTTTGTAAAATAACCCAGGTAGTGACAAATTCAAGAAAGGACAAAATTGGCCAACATTACATAAGTGGTAAAAGTCAAATAGTTTCTTCAAAATTTCCATTTATTTTATGAGACTGTTGCTGTTCCCTAGCCATATTTTCCTCTACTTGAGTCTATAATAGTTTGGATAAAAACAAAACTGTTAGTGAAAATATTTAAAGAAATTTTAAAAATCCAAATAATTACTGGATTTGAATAGTAGGAAAAAACTCACAAAACACACTAAACTTTGATGGAATTTATAGTTCTTTTTGGCTCTGTGATAATTTAAAATACTTACGAATTTTGAACTATTTTGTGTTTGCTCTATAATATTATATTCCTATTGTTCCATTTTTTCCAGTGTAGAATCTTCCTTATGGGCAATTATACTGTATACTCAGAAGGAAAGTGCGGGTGTATGTATCATAATCTCAAAGCAGAATTCTTTTTAGAATATTTTAGCTTCTGGATTATTCCAGTGTGTTTAGTTTTGAAGATTAAGAAGGAAGTTGACTGTTAAGTTGCCTGTTCTGTTGTTGGCCCTCCTTAGGAAGATGAGTATTACTACTTCTAGATGTTCTCAAACTAGCAACTAATTTGACTAAGTCACCAAATCAGATGAGGTTTCTCTTTGCACTAACATTTTATGTTTTTTCATGTGTAGTTAACTTAATGAAGTATCATATTAGGTTTCTTTTGAGATCTGTAAATAATTGAATGAAAGTCTTAGCAATAGTATTAATATAAGTGAATTATAAAAACCAGATCTCTTTAAGAGCCAAATTTCTGAATTAGAGAATTTTTTGGTCCATTTTCCCATTGTCAAGGTAGAATGCCCTGATTTATACCTGCTTAAAATAGTGAAATTAAGAACTGAGAATTATCAGTTTAGTAGAGATAATTGATAAGCTGTGATGCTTTGCAGTATTAAGCTTAAGAAAATTATTTCCCTTAAGTGATTAAATGGGATATGATCTGATTTTCAACATCATTAGGATTAAGTTCATTTTGATTTTGCAACATTATATGACTCTTTCTGCAAAATTTTAAATAGTAAAATCAGGTTTAAAATTTAACTTTATGGCACCTCATCAGATAATTAATTAGATTCCTTATGTATCTCATAACCACATTTTCAGGATAACAGGTAATTTTCTTGATTGCTATTTTGGAAGTGTAAGATGCATACAAATTCTTACTCAAGAATAAAGATGTCTTTAATTGAGGAATTGTTTAAATAAACTGATGGGTTATATTCCACATATTGCTTAGATCCACAACAAAATTTGTGTTTCAGAAATATGAGTCAAGAGCATGGAATGTACAGTGATGATATTCATTGTGTCCCTGGGGAAGTTAATAGGTATTACTCCAAGTTGAAGGAAAAGAATTCATGGTCAGTTTAACTTGGAATATGTTGGTTTAAACAACGCTAAAGCTTTACTGAAGATTTCTCAGAGCCTTTAATATTAAATATTTTATATTTCAATATAATCAGATTAATCTTTTAAAACTTCAAGTATCTGGTGAGTCATTGATCTTACTTTGTGTAATCTTTTCCTCCCTTCACAAAATAATATGCAAGTTCCAAGTCAGGTATCATTTATTAATGGGAAGAAGGAAAATCTCTTCTTTCAAGGGACTTATACTTGAAAAGTCACCACATATAGGCAATTTTGTATATTAATTTAAAGTTTTCAATTCTAGTTTAAAGTTTTCTACTTCAATTCTCATTCCTTAGATTTTGTAGGAACTGACAGGGAAGTAAGGTAAAGACAAATGGGGTAGAGAGTGAGGAGTAGGGGTTGGGATGGGGGAGAGAAGGAGGAACTAACTCAGTAGGTTAAACTACATTAAAAGATTTGTTTTGTCTTTCCTCTGAAATGCTTATTGGACTAAGGTTTTGCAAGACATAAAAAGATTTTTAGAGAATAAGTAAGTTAATAACTTGCTGCATTAAAATCTTGTGAAATTGTTTCTCTCTGGCCTTTGGGTGTTACAGGATCTGTCAGTGGCAAGAACTTGTATTACTGTAATATACTCTGATTGACGGGAGTGCTCTGCAATTTAAAAATTATTGTTACTTGCGATTCTGGTCATAATCATTATAGTTTCCTACAGTTCATTCTACAGTTTCCTAAAACTTTGAGACTTAATTGCTCATTTCTACGCATATGTCAAGTTCAACCTTTTATTATTCATTGTACACAAATGTCTGTGTTTCAGATGGAGCAGCTCTCAGATGAAGAAATTGACCATGGTGCTGAGGAAGATAGTGACAAGGAAGATCAGGACTTGGACAAAATGTTTGGAGCCTGGCTGGGGGAGCTAGACAAACTAACTCAGGTTAGAAACAGTGCTTGAAAACTAGATTATTTTAAGTCATCAGTGTGTGCTAAAGTTTACTATGTAAACATAATGATGGAGATATAGGTTGCATTTTTAAATACTTCTGTAAAGGACAAATGTCCAAAACATTAACAAGTAAATGAGTAACTCTAGAAGGCAAGATACTATCTTCTATGGGTATTTTAAAGAGTTTAAAAAAAATCTTGTGACAGAGGTTCTTTTCATCTAGAGGGAGTCTTCAAAATCTGTTTCGTAAATTGAGATTGCTAACTAAAATTTCAAAGCCTAAAATTTAAATTCTATTCCATAACTTAGTAAATATGAATACACTTTACAGCATAAATAATATTCTCACATGCAGATATTTTCTATTACATGATTCCAGAATACTGACAAAACTTCAGTCCCAGCTGCATTTTAAAACAGTGACAAAACCTTTTCATTTTGTTTATTGGATCTTGGGTTTTTAAAAATGAATGACCTTAACCTCTAAACCAGTTCACTTTTCAGAATCAAAGGGTACATACTATTACTACTCCAGTTAATACATTATAGTCAATATGAAGATGATTATATTTATTAAAGCAACTTTAACTTTATGCAGTGAGAACATAAGAATAAAACTTATTTTCATTCACCCTTAAGTAATATTTCTAGCAAGAACTTTTGTGTAAAATTGCTGAAGTATGAATAAGATGCCTTAATTTGTAGAAAAGTAGTGGTAAGGTGAGACTTAAAGTACTAGTTTGTTTCTGTATCTCTTTCTAAAGCAGTCTGGAATTGAAACTGATTAACTCTTCATGTAATTCTTGCTAGAGCATTCTGAAAAGCAGCCATGTTTGTGACCATAATCTGTTAATGGTAAATTTTGAGGGGAATGCTTTTAGTCCTACTGGGATATCTCCTATCAGGAGAAATAACATTATTTGTGAGAAAGTTCTTTTCTTATATGTGTAGTTGCCAAATAATTCAGGTTTAATTATTAATTTTTTGAAAAGGTAATTTTGGCATAAAGATGATAACTAGGCTATACAGTTCTATGCTGAGGAGGAAAAGGAAAGAGGGAGCAAAGTAGAGGAAATAGAAAAAGATAACATGTGAAAGAAAGTATGTGAGGGCCAGCTGACATTTAAGTTTATGTTTGGGGTTTCCTTAACTATGTAATTTTATAGTCCATACTTGGGAAGGGGGCCAAGAAGAGAAAAGACAGCTAGATGGCAGTGCAGCACTCTAGATGGAGGTTGTGACCCCACACTGCTCCACTGCAGATGGCATTTCTACCAGTTTGATACTTTATTTTCTTCCCTTTATTTAAAATTCCCTCACATATGAACGTGAAGAGCTACTCACCAAAATAAGTTGTCTCCTAACCTAGTGCTGTGACTGTTCTTTTTATTATTTAAATCTGTCTTTAGGGAGGAAACAGGTTAAAACTGTTGAGTAAGGTGGCTCACTGCTAACAGGTTGCCTATCAACACTTCAGAGATTTTTCAAAAAATATTTTACTTAATAAGTTAATGACTAAAGCCTCAAGTTTCTTGTTACATTATTTTAGTTCACTACAAAGGGTTAACTGCACATCTACATCACATATACAATGTTAATGGGATTTTCAACTTTATATTAAAATCAGATTTAAGTTTCAGGTGTTTGGTGAATCTTCTGAAACTGTAAAATTTTGTGTGTATTTGTATTTTTTTTAATCTTTTGATTTTTAAAAACAAATTTATTGAAATACAGTTGATACACAATGTTATATTGGTTTCAGATGTACAACATAGTGATTCCACAGTTATACACATTACTGAATGCTCACCACAATAAGTGTAGTTACCATCTTTCACCATACGAAAATATTACAATATTATTGGCTATATTCCCAATGTTGTACTTCCATCCCTGTGACTAATTTATTTATACTTTGAAGTTTGTACCTCTTTATCCTCTTCACCTATTTCACCCATTCCCTCACCCACCTTTCTTGTGGTTACCAACAGTCTGTTCTCTGTGTTAATGAGTCTATTTCTGTTTTGTTTTGTTTTGTTTTTTGGATTCTGCATATAAGTGAAATCACATGTTATTTGTCTTTGACTTATTTCACTTAGCCTAATACCTTCTAGGTGCATCCATGTTGTTGCAAATGGCAATATTTCATCCTTTTTTATGGCTGAATAATAATTCCATTCATATATGTTTGTGTGCACTTGCATTGTCTGAAAGAAAGTTCATAGCTTTTAACAAATTCTCAACGTAACTCCCTCCTCCCCCACAATAGGTTAAAAACCACCTAGTAGATCACCAATTTCTTGTCATCAAGGAGCATTTCTTATTGTTGCCCTGACATCATGGACACAGCAGATAATTATAAGTATCTGCTTATTTGAAATAGCAATATGTCTTCAATTATATTCAAGTTATTTTACAGAAAACATCCACCTGTTATTCCTCATTTGTAGAGGGAAGGAGCAATAGGGCTTAAATTGCAGCAGAAGAATTAGGTTTGAGGTTAAAGGAGAATTTCCTGACTATTTTGTGAAACTTTGCAATAAAGCCTTGAACGGTTGTGGATCTCCTTAAAGTGATAGCTTTAAAAACTGGGTGGACGCTATCTGAAAGGATTTGTTTTATCTTGAGACAAATGAATAAAGAAGATAGCAATCTAATTCTATGATTCTACAAATAGACTAAGTGCAAATTTATTTAGACACTAAATAACTGCTGACCCTTTCCCTGAATTTCTCTGTTGTAAACATCTTATTTTCCTCATTGTAGAAAGCTGAGAGAAAGTGTCATTTTAAAAAAGCAGTGAGATAACTTACAAGACACCCTACCCTGAAATTCAGTACAATTCTAGACTTATACAGGCATTATCACAGCTGTGTTATAGTTTGCCCTCACCTTGATAGAGCTTTAAAAGAACAAGGATATTCCACCATTGTTTGAAGTTATAGCCTCTTTTTGTTAAGATCTTGGGTCTCACTGATTCTGAGTCCAGAATTGTACCTTATCTTCAGGGCACTTCATGACAAGAATGAGGCTGTGCTGGACCAAAAACAAATCCCTTGGAGGAAAGAAATAACACTTTCTGCATCATTCCTTTCTGTTTCTTATCTTACCAAGCCCATATTCAGATACTTAGCTTATTTTATAGTGAATTTATGTAAAATGAGCTCAGTCACTATACTCAATGTATTTAGAAAGATATTTTCTCCAAACTATGACATCCTCAAGAGCCTAAGGTAAGCATATATCTAAATATTGAAAAAACTTTGACCAAAATTATATGAAAACCAATTATACTTTTCCTTAAGTCTATTACTTACTGCGATTGCTTAATAATAATAATTGCTTTTTAGTGTATGTATTACTTAAGAACTTCAGTTTTATTAACTATCATATGATAGTTCACTTAATCATAAAACAAAATTTATTCTTTTTATATAATTGAATCCCAAATTTAACATGGCTTACTAAACTTTCTTTTTTAAAGAGTTTGGATTCTGACAAGCCCATGGAACCAGTGAAAAGATCTCCTCTTCGCCAGGAAACAAACATGGCCAATTTTTCTTATCGCTTCTCCATATACAACTTGAATGGTAAGATATCATTGGAAATAAAATGTAAAATGTGGAAGCAATACAGCTACAGTGCCAAATAGCTCAATATAAAGACTTTATACATTAACTCGACTGAGTTATATTTCTTGATTTGTGCATGTTATTACTCTAAATGAGCACAGAAAAAAACAAAGTGGAACATAAATAAAAGTTTTCAAGTTGTTATTAATAACTGACAAAGTACATACTCAGGTAGAACCCCACAACAAATTTAATTGCATTATATTGTTATTGGAATAAAGTCTACTGAAATTACTTTTAGTGTTCAACCCCTCTGGCCTTTATTTTAATGTATCTTACTAGTCAACTTTATAGTATTTCGAATTGATGTTTTTTAGGCCTTACATTTCTCTTTATATAACCTTAGCTCTTTAGGCATTAGTATCTCTACCAAGGCACTCATCATATCAACAACTTAGAGCTTCTGGTAAAAAGTTGTATGTGGGATGTGGTTAAAACTATGGAACAGTATACAGTTTTGTGTTATTTTTTGCCTTACAACTGATAATTTCCTTCTTGATTACTACACTCTTAAAAGATGGACTATCTGCTTCTAAAAATATCTCTTGGAATTTAAAACAAACAAAAAACTGTTAGGAATACTGTTATTTAGTAGGCTTGAGGCCCAACAGGATGAATTTCTTTGCTTCCTCTGCATTTATTTACTAATTTATAAATAGAATGTATAAATTCTGATGTAGTGTGTTCTGGAAACATCATGCATGTTGTTCATTGCAGAAGCTCTGAATCAGGGAGAAACTGTGGATCTGGATGCCCTGATGGCCGACCTTTGCTCGATAGAGCAGGAACTCAGCAGTATTGGTGCAGGAAATAGTAAGCATCAAATCACAGAGACAAAAGCCACGCAGAGATTACCTGCCAGCCGACATACATCAAAACATGGCACTTTGAAAGGATTGTCTTCTTCGTCTAATAGGATAACTAAACCATCACATGCCAACTACTCCCTGGATGACATCACTGCACAATTAGAACAGGCCTCCTTGAGCATGGATGAGGCTGCTCAGCAGTCTGTACTAGATACTAAGCCCTTAGTAACAAATCAGCACAGAAGAACGGCATCAGCAGGTACAGTGAGTGACGCTGATGCACGCTCTGTTAGTAACTCCTCTCGTTCCAGCATCACCTCTGCAGCCTCCAGCATGGACTCTTTGGATATTGATAAAGTAACACGCCCTCAGGAACTGGATTTGACACATCAAGGGCAGCCAATTACTGAGGTAGGTAGATGGAATTTTCTTCCTCATATTTTAGTATTAAAATAAGGAAATTATATTTTTAGAAGTAGTTTTAATAAACTTTTTTTTCTACATTTAAAATTAGTCAAGGATACCTCTGAGTTAAGTTTTAAAATCTGACTGCTGAAGAAATATACTATGAGATATGGCAGTATCACAAAAATAGTTAAGAAGATACTTAGTTTTCTTCATCTTTGTTCTTTGTGATTATTTGAAGTCCTTAAATTAATCAGTTGTTTCACATGATTAAAAACACTTGAAATGTGATTTATTTGATGACATTTTGCAAAGCTATTGTAGTTGTTAAGCTGATAATAATTGCTTTTTAGTGTATGTTTACTATATAATAACAGCTTACAGTAAAGACTCATATCCTCATTGTAGTCTTGCAAGATTCCAGTTTTCAGGGTTACTTCATTTTATTATTGAAGAGTTGGTGTGATGTAGTAGAAAGAGCCACAGGATCACCTGGAATCAGAAAACTTGGTTCCAGGTATTTTCTTTGCTGCTCACTACCCATAGAATATTAAATGAATTATTCAACCTACATGAACATTAATTACTCATAAGTAAAATGGAGCTAGTAGTACATGGTCTACCTTCCACATATGGTGGTTGAGAATATCAAAAGTGATACATGAACAGATTTTTAAAGGATGAAGTTTTTTCTGGATGTGATAGGGTGAGGGTAAGGAATGGATTTGTGATAAATATAGCAAAAGCTGAATTTGGTGAAGGTGAATTCTTTATTGAGTTTTTTTCATCAAGGAGGAGGCAGTTTTGTTATAGGCAGAAGAAATAAGAAAATCTATGGAGGTAAAATAAAGCCAGCCTTCCATTCAGTTTGTGTTTACAATGTTCTCTAATACAGGGTAAAATAATCTATTTATGAATAATCAATACTAAGATAAAATCTTGTAAAACATTGCTTAAGGAATTGCAGAGAAATTAAGAATTTATACCTATTATTGGACATTATTGATTTTTTTCTCCTATTTATTTAATTCATTAGGT
This sequence comes from Phataginus tricuspis, assembly GCA_029783875.1. Taxonomy (NCBI): domain Eukaryota; kingdom Metazoa; phylum Chordata; class Mammalia; order Pholidota; family Manidae; genus Phataginus; species Phataginus tricuspis. The sequence goes on from JAQQAC010000477.1 coordinate 33,812,607, forward strand.
TAATTTCCATCAGTCAGTAACTGTTGGTACTCACCCATAGTTCTGAGTACTGTGAAGGACAAAAGAAGCCTAAATCATGATGGTTTAGAGATAAAGATTTTTATTGCTTGTAGAGAAAGTTAGAAAATTAAACAATCTAAAGAATAAACTTATTTAAAATGAAATTTATCAAACTGGTATATAGTCTATAGAGAACTTAAAAATTGATTTCTACCTTGTGATATGTAGGGGTTAATAGCACCAGCCGCTTAGCATATATCGTTTATGTCTTTTAGATTTACCTGTTGAGATATGAGAGTGTTTTTAAGTATGTGCTTTCTTGATTATTCTGTGTTTTGTATGTTGATATGCCTTCTTTCCAATCTGATTATTTTGAGTTGTGTCAAGATACATGAGGAAAGGTTATGAACTAAGCATTAAGGATCTTGTGTGTGTGTGTGTGTGTGTGTGTGTGTGTGTGTTGTTTCCATCTGTAAAATACACTCATTATAAAAATTCAAACAGTGGAAGAGTCAATAAAGTACATTTTGCTTTCCCTAGAATTATTAATTGTCTTTAGATTTTAAGATAGTTTTTTTTGTATGTTTATCACTATTTCTACTCCATACTTACCCCCAGTTGATTAAATCTCTGACTCAGTTCAGACAAAATGAGAGTTCTATTAATTGCATCTTCTTAAAATTATTTTCTGTTTTTCATAGTTTTTACTCTAGGATCATTCTTCAGTCTTTTCTCTCAGGTGGGTGAGCTTCTCCAGAGAAGATTCTTCCAGTCCCCTGTGTGGAAGGCATGTGCTTGGCTGTCAGTGCTTTGGCAACCCATCTGGGGAAGGCAGCTTGTGATACAGCCTGGTCCTCAGTGTTTGGCATGTGAACTTCCATCTAACCCTTGTAGGTCAGGGTTTCTGTCATCAGCACTATTGACATTTGAGCTGGATGGTCTTTGTTGTGGTGAGCTATCCCGCGCACTGTAGGGCAATTAGCGGCATCCCTGGCCCCTACCCACTGGTGCCAGTAGTACACACACCTTCTCCTACTGTGACAACTAGAAATGTCTCCAGATATAGCTACATGTTCCCTGCAAGCCAAAATTGCCCCCAATTGAGAATCATTGTTTTAAGTAGAAAGAGCTAATAATAGGTCTGAGCCCTCTTTTTTGTGGGAAATGATCTTAGGTTTTCCTTCTGGCATTCTTTTACTAGCAACTTGATTAATAAATAAAGAACATTTCCGGGTTAATATTATTCACTGTAAATTGACCCCTGTTGGGTGAGTGCATAAGGACCAGGAAGACTGAATGAACTGTGGAAGCCTGTAAAAAGACCCAGACCTTCACTTCCTGGTGTGCTGTGTTTAACTCTTATAAGTGAGCATGAGTGTATCCCTTAAGAGGCCCTGAAACGACACTCATTGGCTATAACAGTGTACCACTGGTTCCCATGAGGCATGAAGTTTCTCTAAGCCAGGGTGATTTCTGTACTTAACCACATGATCTCTTTCTTTACAATGGTGGATCCAAAAGCCCCTGGTGGGCTATAGAGATCCCTTCTGGAGATAGCATACCTCATCCTAGCATGCTGTCTTTGTTTTTCTGCACAACTAAGTGAACCTGGTGCCAAGCTATGGTCTGTTGGGTCCAGTGAGTGAACATCAGTCTGAACGTGAGAGCACTGCTGGTGGGCGAGAAAAGGAGAGCTGCTTTCAACCAGTGCTCCTGCTTTGAGGCCTACCTTCACTTCTGCTGCTTCTGGAAACTTTCAAGCTCACATAGTGTCAGTTGGGGTGCTCCTCTGCTTTTCCGCAGTGCTGACATCACTGAACTTTTCTTGGGCCTGCTGAGTTGGTTAGCACTTAGCCATACACTTTCTAGCTTCCAAAATTTTGTCGTGTCTTTTGTGAGTTTGTCTTTAAAAACAAATACAAAACAAAACCCATTATCTTTGTTTTAGTGGTATATGGGGAAGGAGTGGAGCTACCTCATTGGTCATTCCTTCACAGTCTCCTCTTCATGTCTATGGTCTCTTAACCCTGAAGTTTGGCATGTGAACTGAAGTATAATCCTCAGACTGCTTTTCTAGCTATATCCACTCCTTTTATGATTGTATGCACTGACATCTCCCAAATTTTAATAACCTATTTTGTTTATTTAAGACACACTCCCCCCCAATACACACACATTTTAATCCCTCTTAAACAATGGTTTGGGATCTGTTTTGTCCTACCAGGGGACATTCAGCAATGTTTGGAGACTTTTGGTTGTCAATGATAGAAGGATGCTACTGTCACACCTAGAGGATGAAGGCCAAGGGTGCTTCTAGAATCCTACCATACACAGGACTGCCCCCAGTGCAAAGAATTATCTGACCCCAAAGAGTACCAAGGTTGAGAAGTCATGTTCTAAAGTCAGGTGTCATCTGTCACTCACTGTCAGCAACGTGGCAATTATATTATGTTGTGTGAAGCCTTCTGTTGACAGATTCTGATAAAGAAAATACCAGCATTAAATCATGCTGGATTCAGGAAATACAAGTATCTTTAGCCAGCATCTCTCCCCTGAACTCCAGGATCTTACATCCCATCTCTAATCAATATCTCTATTTGGATATCTAATCTGTAGCTCAAATTTAACCAGTCTAAAACTAAATCCCTGGCCTTTTCTCCCAAAATTACTCCTCCCACTGTCTCCATCTCAGTTAATGGCTATTCAGTCCTTCCAGTTAGCTCATCAGGCAAAATCCTTGAGTCTTTATCTACTTTTCTTTTTCCTTCCAAATCCAGCAGCAAATTCTATTGCCTTTACCTTCAGAATAAGTCCAGAATCTGACCTCTTCTCACCACCTTCACTGCCACCAAGCAACCATTATATTGATGTAGAATTTTGAAATGGCCTCCTAACTGTTCTTGATGTGTACACCTTCCCCTTAAAGGGCTTTCATTCATATAGCAGCGAGTGGGATCTTGCCCTCCTCTTTTCAAGCTCAAAGGCTGTGTATCTAACTCAATGCAAAGCCAGAATCCCTACAATGGCCTGCAGGGCCTTAGTGGGTCTGCTGTCCCATTACCTCTGTCCCTGTTTTCCTTTCTTCTCTCCCTCTGTCACTGTGCCAGCCATCCTGCCTCCTGGCTGTTCTTCACCAGAAGTCAGAGACCACCCAGAGCTTTTTTACTTGTCACCTTACCTAGATGTCCTTCCCCTTGATAGACCTCTTACTGCATTGGGGATTTGCTCAAATGTCACTTTCTCAGTGAGGCCTTCTTCCATCATTTTAAAATTAAACACCTCTTCTGTCCTATTGATTATTTTTTATCTCCATTTTCTACTTTGTATACTATATATTTTATTTTTTTATTTTGCTCATCTCTCTCCTCCCACTTGAATATAAGCTCCATGAGGAGAGGATTTGTTTGTTTGTTTTGATTTCTGGTGTATCCTCAGCACCTAGAACATTATTTAGCTCATAAGAAGCACTCAGATATTTGAATGGACAATATATGCATCTGTTTAGTCCGTCTTTGTCTGGAAGTCTGCAACTCTAACATTATCGGCAATTCTTTTCTTTCAAGCTGGTGGAGGGAGTGCCACAAATGAGGCAACATGTGAAAGAAAACTCTAATAACGAAGCTTTTTCTTTTGTAATTAGGTTCTTTAGAGACAGTACTTATACCTAACTGCTTTAAAGAAACCCAGGGCAGAATAGTTATTTTCAGCTAAATTTTAATTTTTTAGAAAAATCAATTTGAGTTAGGTACTATTTCATCTTGGGGACATGAGTAGTCAAACTGCCCATCTAAAAACAATAGTGTGGCTTATTTTTCTGCCTCCTTGCACTACATTTGCCTCCAAATTTGTATCAATATCTTAAAAATAAAGTGAAGTTGATGGTTAAAAATGATTATTTCCTGAATGTTAAAGAATGTTTTAGTATAAAAATACTTGCCATGGATAAATATAAAAATGATTTATGGAATAATTTCAGGCAGTATTCCCATGAAATCCATCAATGATGTTCATTTGCTAAGTTTTTAAAATTAGAATTCATTGTAGTTAAAGTGAATTCTTGTAAGGACTCTGTGTCTTAACCAGTGTGAAGTAAATGTTACAGCTGATGTACTGGCATCACTATGATACTCTTATTCACATTAACTGATAAAACAATACTTTTCAATAAGAGCAGTTTGCAAATTAGATGATAATTGCATATCATAAATTTTCTATAAATAAGAGTTTCCTGATAGAAGTTTAATGCCAGAATAAACCTTTATATTTATTTTCTGGTGGGACTTTAATGATTTCTCTGAATTTTGAATTTTATACATGAAAATGTATTTTTAAAATGAAAATTCATTTAAAAGCAATTACTGTAGCTTATGGCAAATTCAAAAGCTTTGCTGAATCTTAATACTTGATGATTGTATTATAAATATTATGATAGAATAGTATCTGAGCTGCTAAAACTTTTGAATGCTGTCATTGTTTTCCTCATATGTATAGTGTTTGCATGGATACACTGTTACAACTTGTGATGTGCAACACATCATATAGCTTCAGTGCAATTCTGTCACTTCCTTTACTCCCCAAAACTATTTCAGGAATTTATGTGTGCAGAAATGTTGAGGTATTAGAAAGAAAACAGCAGTTGTGTTTATTGTAGCATGGCAGGGAAGAGGGGGGGACACACTGGCATTGAAGTTCTGAATTGTTCTTAGCAAACAATCTTTTGCTCTGAAGTATTGACTGGATGGGAGCACAGGACTTTCTGAAACTGAAAAGGCCCACATATATAAAAGATTGGCATTATTAACTGATTTCTCAATTTTTGAAGCTACATTTATCTTAAAATTCTAATGGCTATATTGCTACATCTCACTAAAATGTATTCATATGTACCAAGTTGGTGTTTTAATTCCAGATTTCACTGGCCTGGTGAGGTTGATAGCAGAAGAAATAAGTATCATATGAAAGAAGAGCTGAAGATTTGGTGAAAGCCAGGGGAAAGTCTAGTTCTCAGTCACAAACACTTCTTAAACATACTATCCCAATCAACACTGGCATACAGGCCCTGATTCTTCTTGTGTGTATTTCTTAGAAATCTGTGCAGTTTTTCTTCTCTGAAGAAGAAAAAAACATCTTTATTTGGTTTTAGGTCTGTTTTGTTTTTCTCTTTTGTGTTGTGGAGGACTGGTAAAGGACCTTTTTGGAATAAGAAGAGAAATATATTCATCCATTTTTTAAATTAATAGGGACTGTAAAATACAAAAGAAATAGTTTTAAAAGCTTTCAAACATTTACTGGCTGTAAAAGGGCCAGCAAAAGGAGGGAAATAAAGAGAAGAGAGGGGAAAATAGAAAATAAGAGCAGCTACTATACTGAGTGCTTATTCTGTGTTGGGCATTGTGCTCTACATGTCTTAACACACTTTACATGTCTTAACACTGAGACTGCACAGTGCCTGTGGAGTAGACACCGTTACCTCTCTTACAATGGAAGGAGCTGAGGCAGAGAGTGACTAAATAACTTTCCCAAGGATTTGAACCCAGAAAGAGCTTAGTTGTACTAAGCAGTACCATGCTGTTTCATCACAGACTTGAGGGAGAATCAAGACAAGGCTAGACTGGCCAGTGCTCTCAGATTCAGACCTAGAGACAGAATTACACAGGCAGGAGAAAAAAGAAAGAGATTTGTGCAGTAACATCCCCATCTTGTGGTCTTTTAGTATATTTCTGAATATGTAGCTAAAATTTAACAACCCTAAACTAGCTCTAATTTAAATTAATTGAGACTTACATGAAATACAGAGGAGGGCGGGTGGTTTCCCACTCTTATAATAGTAATATTGTTATCACTCATTTGATTTTTCTAACAACCTTTGGATATAAATGTTATTATTGCTCCATTTTACACATGAGGAAACAGGTTAAATAATAACCCAGAGTAGTCACATTGCCAGTGAATGGCTAAGCTGAGGCTGGAATCCAGGTGCTTCAGCCCCAGGGTCTGCATTCTTAACCATCATGCTATGCTTATTTTTAATAATATTTGTGAAAAGTGTGCATGCATGTCAATTAAAAATGAATGTAAATCTGTTTTATTGAAACAATAATGTGTATTCACAAATCTCCACTTCTTTTTTCCAGTAGAAATCAATGTTGTAATCTTTTTTTTTCCAGTTGTTAGCTATCAAGAGGAAGTATTTTATTTTATATCCACAACTTTGGTACAAGGCCATTTCTTGATTATGGTTTGGCTCGTAACTTCAGATCAGTTCTTTTCTTTACTGTCCCCAAAAATTATGGCTCATACATGGTACTTTGTTTTAACAGATTCAAGAAAGTAATGATCCATAACTTTGCAGAGATTTGTGGGGAGTTTTTGAGAGGTTGTTGGATACTTTGATAGCTTTATATAACAAATGAAAGTTTTTGGAAATAAGACTGTTTAGAGCAAAATTTATGAAGAAAACTGACCCTCAAATTCATTTTTCTAATGTGTTTTGAGCACAGCTTTTAGATTTATCAAAGTAGTTATGAAGAGTAGGTAAAAATTAGATTTGGAGGAGAGAAATATTTTTAGTAGGAAAATATTTAATAATTCTTGAAATGGTACCTAATTTCATTAAATAAACTTTATATCATTTGATAATCCCTTTGCATCTTTACTAATGAAACAACATTTAATGTTTACATATTTACTATTTTGTATTGTTTTTGTCACATCCCATACATGTATTTATTTTTGGTAAGGATGTGTTGAATTTTAGTAACTATAATGTTCCATCATACTGTTTAACATAGTACATAGACAGTCATCTCTCGTTGAACACTTTAGATTGAGATTTTTTTTAATTACCCAATAAATATTTGGAAATATGATGGGAGCTGTGTGAGACTGAGTCTGGAGAGAACAGATTTCTTAAAACTTCCTATTTTGAAATAATGTCAAACTTACAAAAACTTGAAAAAATAGTGTAAAGAACTCATGAAATTAATTACTCAGACTGACTAATTTTTAAAATTTTACCACACTTAGTTATTCTCCTTGTATTTGCACTTTTTTCCTGAACGATTTGAGAGTTGGTTGCATTTATCATACCCCTTTAGCCTTTAGTACTTTAGTTTTTATTTCCTAAGAATGAGGATACTGGCAATACAGGTTTGATAGGCCTTTCATGGATGGTAGTGGTTAGCACAGTGCTATAGAATATGTCTAATGAAAAAATGTAGAGGGGAAAGCAAAAATCCTTGATCTGGCTAAGCATGTGACAAGAAGGCCAAGAAGAAATAGTTATTTCCACACTGCGTAAATATTTGAGCACCTAGGCACCAAGCTGGGCTGTAAGGGATAAAACTGAACATGATACACAATGTCTTTAAGAGGTTGTAGTCTACTGTTTGGGGACAACCAAACAAGTAATAGCAGTACAGTGAGGTGAGGACTATGACAGGAAAGACAGAAAACCTTGATTAGAAGGTCATTGATGACTTTGAGAATGAACTACAACTCGAAAGGTGAAGATTTTGGAGAAAAAAGATGGATGCTGAATTGCAGGGAATTAGGGCTAAGTGGAAGATGTACACCATAGTGGAATTCAGGAAGTTTGGCAGTGAAAAGGGGAAAATAATAGTTTGACAAGAGCAGAAGAACTGAATATTTTTCTGTCCTACCCACAGCCAATAAACTGGACTAGTTGAGTATCAAAACAAAACTGAGATATTAGAGAGGGAACGAGTGGGCTATACGACATGCTTAGCTATGGAAGGGGAAAAAAAAGCTGTATTTATTTATTTATACAGAATTAGAGAGAAGAATGAGAAGAAGGGTATAGTTATAGGATACGTCTTATTGGAGATCCACATGGTAGACGGACGTGATATGAGGTCATGACAAGGTGAAAGGGTGAAACTAAAAGCTTGAAGAACTTGGAAACTGTTCAGAACATGCTTAGAGGGAGGGAGTGACTTAGGGAGTAAGGAGAAGAGATTAAGAGTACTGCCAGGTACAGACAAGGCCCAATCAAAAGTCCAGAAGTGTGAGTTGGTATTGGACATGGTGTTTCTGCAGTTCTTCCATAGAGCTCTGTCTAGAAGAGGGTTGGGATCATCCAGTTCTTACCTTTTTTATTTTTGCATAATACAGTGAAGGGTGCATGCAACTCTTCATTATTACTATTTTGTTTCAACAATTCATTTCAGTGATCTTTCTCTCTTCCTGCATGATAATGAGAACTGCCCTTTTCCACCTTCTTTACCTATCATTTTCTTCCTTCCTGCATTTTCACAGCATGCTATTTCTCTGAGATGTCCCAGCAAGCAGGCCAAGCGTCATATTGACTTCACAGAAGAACAGGCTGATCTGACACCTGTAAGTTCTGTAAACATGTCTATGGGACTGCTTAAATCAATGAAGAGAAACACATTTTTTAGAATTCCTAATGATGAAACCTTGTCATGTACCTCCATTTTTCTATTAAATATTAAACCAAGCTTAAAAACAAATGAACAACTCTATGATATGGTGCCGCTGAATATTAATACTCGTGGTAAGATGATGTAAGTGGTAGCATATCTGATACAGAGAAATTTTGCTTTGGAATCTGAAGCCACATGTTTTCTTTTTTATTCTGAAGCTAAGGGCTTTTGTAAATTTCTTAAGATACTAACAAATTGAGCTGTTCTTCAGAATGGGGCTATCAGGTAGAATGACTCTTCTGCATTGATGTTTAACTGAAAACCTAACGTCTTTCTTTGAAAATGTATCCTCTGGTCAGTGGTTGACAAATCTGGCTGCTTCAGAGCTGCTGATCCATATGGTAACCACTAGTCACACATGGCTTTTAAGCACTTGAAATGGGTTAATCCAAATTGTGATGTGATATAAAGATAAAATGCACAGTGGATTTTGAAGACTATGAAAAAATAATGTAAAAATACCTCAATATTTTCTGTATTTGATTACTTGTTAAAATTATGGTAGTTTGGATATTTTCAGATGCTATTAGTTTATTTCACCATTTTTTTTAAATGTGGTTACTAGAAAAAATTTAATTACATTTGTGGCTTATAGTATATTTCCATTGGACAGTGTTGCTTCATTGTCATCTATGAAGCACAAGAAATCCCCACATCCCTGACCCCATTCAGCTGAATCAGATTGCTTCTGACCCTCCTTTCCTTTCTTCCCTCCCTTCCTCCTTCTCTTCCTTTTCCTTTCCTCTTCCCTTTCTCCTTCCCCCTGCCTTTCACACTTCCTCTTCCTTCCTTCCCCACCCTTCCTCATACTGGTGGTTAACCCAGTGAATTGGTTTCACTACCCACTAAAGGGTTATATCCTGCATTGTGAGAAACATTTCTCCAACCTCACCTGGAGCCCCTTTCCTACACTCAAGCATTAACTACACTCACTTTAGTTCTTGCATGGTGATCTACTTGTTTCTTCTGCCCAAGCAGCAGATCTCAATTCTTCCTTTCAGTCCCAATAACTCCATTTTATAAAAATAATTGATTTATAATGCTATCTTTACCATCCCAAATGAAATTCATAAATAATATAACATACTTATATCCCTATTTTAAAAAATGAGTTTAATGCCCTAACACCTTACATGAGGGAGAAATAACCAAAAAATAATTTACAGTATAATGTATCTGTTGCAGTTTTAAATGCTTGACTACCATTAAAAGACACAAAGAGGTAATCAAATTTTATCCATTTATAATTAAGAACTTTGGATTTAAGAGAAATGAGAAGATCAGAAGTCATTTTTTTACAGGAAAAAGAAAGCAGAAATATGGGTGGACCCAAAATTAAAACATGTGATAGATAATAACAGATAAAACATACCTGTATATGGTAACAAAAAAGAATAAATAACCTTAACTAAAGTAGGAATAATGTGCTAAGACAATATATAGACTGTCAAAGAAAAGCAAATAGGGAAGTATAAAATTCTTGCAAATGAGATGAGACTTATAATTGTAGTGACAAAATCATTTGACTTATAACATCAGAGGAGGTAGTGATGATTTTGATATCTGATTTTTTACAGTATACATTTCTCATTGTGCTATTAATATTTTAAGTAAGAGAGTAATGTGAAATATTTTAAAACAATCTTTATTAATGAAAGTGAAATTCCTGCATTATTTCACCATTTTCTTTTTACTTTTTTTTAAGTAAAGGTTCATCTTGTATTAAAACTAAGTTTGTAAAGTTCATCTTGAATTAAAACAAAGCTAAAAAATGGGCAGTGAAATACCTTATAGCAAACCCAATGCAATGTAGTATACATATGAGCAAAGATTGAGTTAATACTATTTTCTATAACAGTGTTTCTAATCTTGAAGTAATGTGTTTTATTATCTGTGACAAAGAGCTCATGAGAATGGGTGCTGCTCTAGTATTTGTTTAGATACATTTCCTTCCAAAGAATATGTTTCTCAACCATAACTTGATATAGTTAGATTTATAAAATACATATTATAGAATATTTTCTATAGTTCCCTCAGCTATGCAATGTTTTGTTTTAAATGATGGTTAGTAACTACATAGCATTAAAAAAGAAAAAACTAATTGAGAATTATTTAGAGACAGGCAAATCTGAACTACATATATCAAAACAGCTGCACTTATATGAATTTAAGTACAATTGCATAAAGTTACCTTACACTGTTTTACAAAAAGTTATTAAAGGGGAAAAGGATTGTTAGGGACTGTGTTGTTCACAAATCATTTTTTGAAAATATATTAATTACTTGAATTAATCAATTTAAGGGAACTACACTTCCTAATATTTTGTTCATATCACCCTTTTATCATGCAAGTCCTTCACTGTGCAACACAGTCCTATTAGTAATCTGATATAATGAGTGAATTAATAAATTTTGCTGAAAACAGGTGATATCCACAGGGAAAGTTTATGGATATTTTTCCTCTTGGTGTGGCTCTTATATTTGGTCATAAATACTTGGCAGTTTTAAAAATGATGTAGTTTTATTCTGTTTTTCATTAGAATATACCATTTAAAGTTACATAGGTCTTGTTAAGCTTAAAAAGAGGAAGGAACATGCTTAGTAATTGTCTTTAACACCTATTTATTTGTGCTGTGTGCACAGCAGGCACAAACACTATGCAGACTGGCTCTGAGATCTGTGCAGTGTCTGATCCATTTTTCCAGAGCGAGGGATCAGGAGTTGGCTTGGACATGCCTACTGGCATACTGCTGGCACAGATGGTATCTTCACCTCCCTGTCATTTTCTTTTTTTTTTAATTAATTTTCTTTTGTACACATCTAACTGAGTTTAGGGAAAAGATCTGAGATTAATAATAGAGAATCATTCTTTGTCTATATTTTAAACACATCAAAGCTCCACTGACTTCTATTACTTTTTTTGTTTTTCTCTCTCTTTTTTCTGCACAAGCACTCCTATCTGGACAGGGAAACTTCCCTTCTTCTGAGAAACATTGCAGGAAAACCTTCTCATTTGCTGACCAAGGTGATACTTCTTCTTTCAACCTGCATGTAAATATTTATTGCCTTTTAGGTAGAATATAACTTTTGGTTTTGATTGTGCTCACAATTTCTCAGGTTGTGCTCTCTTATTTCAGCACCTATGTCCTTAATAGAGATAGTTTTTCTCTTACTGAAGGTAATTATTTACTGATCTTAATGACTATCAGAAAATATTGAGAGTAGAAAATATTTTCAGTAATTTTTCATTGGTTTTTAACTTTTCTAAACACCTGACAGTCTTCCCAACTATGTTGCACTTTTTCTAATTTAACATTGTATCTCATTTTAAAGTCTAAAAATTATTGCTTTAATTTTAACTTTTACTAGTGGTTATCCACACTGTTTCTTCAGCAAACTTGTTTTCCAATTGTTGCTTATATTATCAACACCTAGTTTAGTTAAAACATTTATTTATTTAAAAAAATCTTGCTTTATATTAGCTTAATCAAATTGGAAGAGAAGGCTACAATCTTAATTTCTTGGTTCTCCACCCTCAGAATGGTTTGAATCTGTCCAGCTGGATTTTCACTGGGCTTGTATATTACATCAATTTATAATCTGATAGCCACTGTCTTTATTAACTAAGGAATAACAGAATAGGGAAGCCAAATAGCTTTTCAAATCATATTTTTATTTGTTATCTTATTTAAATAATGTCAAATTCAAGAATGTCAGACTACGTTATAGTTTCTGAAGAATATATGTGGTAATTATGGGTAATGTCTCTAGGTTATATTATTGTATCTGAGTGTTTTGTTTCTGAGTCATTTCTTCTTAACCTATAACCTTAACCCGTGAAAGAAGATGATAAAACTGAAATTAAAATCTCTCTGAGGAGCAGCTCAGAGAAGTCCTTAGAGTCAGCAATAAAACCCTTTCTCTTGCTTGAGTTTCTCTCTTTAAAGCAGATCTAGGAATGGAGTTGAAACAGATCAGGGAACTGTAGAGGTCTAAGCAGATGATAGCCATGTACTTTATAACCATAGCAAAGCTTTTCCCTTTTCTTCAGCTCTCACATGTCTGTTTACCCTCTTTCTCCCTGGAATTCACACTCATAGCTTCAACTAGAGTCTCTGTTCTTGGTCGACTCTTTCCACATGGGAGCAACACATTGCCAGATTGCTATCAGGCATTTCCTGGAAGATTACTAGCATTTTGCCAGGACCAGTCCTATGGCCTTTAGCTTCCTTACCTATATTCTCCCTGGAGCCTCACAATGTATAACCACCATCTTGACATTCGTATTTCTGTTCATAATGCTGCCATTCTCCCAATTACCAGGGCTTGAGCCTTCATCATCCTTTGTGCCTTTCTTCTTGCTTATTATCCCAAAGCTCTAATGAAGTTTGTCATACTCTGCAAGATTTATTTATTGAGTTCACCTATACATCTCATTCCTGTTGCTCCCTCCCCAAAACAGGCTCTTACCTCTTACGGAGACACTGCACTTGTCTCTGTATTCTTGCCTGTCCTTCCTCCAGTACATTTTATATGCTGCTGGCAGATTAAGTGTAACATTTTACCATTTGCACTGCTTATTTATTCAATAAATATTTGTTGAGTTAGGTACTATGCTAGGTGCTAGAATGTAACATTGCATAAAAGGGACAAAGTCCTGCACCTCAGAAACTCAGTTTGCTTATGAAGATAAATAAAAATGTTAACAAGCAAATTCTAAATCATGTTAAGTGCTATGAAGGAAACAAGGTTAAGCAATAGAGGGTACTGGGGAAGAGGATGAGGGCTGCATTTCCTTTAGATGCTGACATCCGAAAGAGCCCTTCTAAGGTGGTGACATTTAATCTGAATCTTGAAGGATGGAAAGAAGCCAGGTTAAGGGTGAAAGGGAAGTATATCATCACATAGACAGCTTGTGGAGAAAAGAGCTTAGCGCATTTGAGACTCTGAGATTCGGGTTTGGAGCGGTAAGCAGAAACCAGATCATTCAAAGCATGCTGAAGAGTTAATATTTTTTTCCAAATGCAATGGAAACCTACTGAATAGAATAACTTCGTTCAACTAGTATTTACTGAGTACCTACTATGTGCCAGACGGTGTTTACAATCCTGGAAATAGGGCAGTAAGCAAAACAAAGTTCCTGCCACAGGGAGAGTTGTCCTTGTTGAGTTTTGGATAAATGCCATCAGTCACTTCTCATCTCCCTCTGCCTAAGAAATGATGATACCACTGCAGTGACAGAGCCGTCCCTGCTCAGACCATATCCTCTCCCATTTCTCAAGTGGTGGCATTACTTGTGTATGTAGCCAACATCTGGCTCTAGTTACCTCCTATACACTGCCCTGCTTGCATACAATAAGAAATATGAGAGGAATGTGGTTCAGTTGTATAGAACCTCAACATTTAGGGTGGGATGGGGGTGGAGTTAAGGACGAAGTCAAGGTGGCAGAAATTTGTAGATAACCAGAGCCATGGGACCTTCTCAGTAGAAGTGCGTTCTGTGCCAGAGCACCTATCTGTTTTAAAGCTAAACTGAATATATACTGCTTGCCTACCATCTGTGAGGCAGTCCAGTTTCCCTTTACCAGAGAGCATGATGTCCCAGTTACTGACCCACCTCTGATCTGCACTTCTCCAAACTAGAACATTAAACACTTGGTAGTTAATACACAGTAAAATGAACACTGTAGCACTGTACTTAGGCCAGAAAGCAAAAGGAATGGTGGTGGTGGTGTTTTTCCATCACCGATCCAGTTAGTTATCACTACACTACTGTTAATGAAATAACTCACCCACACACAGTTCTGAACTGGGAGCCTCTGTACAAACAAGTTAACCAGTTTTTTCTAGGATTGGCATTAATGTCAGCACAGGACTGTTTCACCATTATGGGAGCAGTGGACAAAGGCTACATTGCTGATCTGATGCCCTTAAATTTCTGGGTACCATTCTAAAGGTCTTTCCTGACCTAATAATGATTTTTGTCACTCTTCACTCCCTTACCCTGCTTTTTTTTCCAGAGGGCTTATCGCTAACTGACTTACCACACATTTGTTTCTTGATTGTTTTGGTCTCTCTTATTAAATGGAAGCTCCATGAGAGGAGGAACTCTGTATCCCCTGCACTCAAACCCAAGCCTGCATCATCTCAACATCTGTCACATAAAAGAATGGTCCTCTGGTGACCATGCAGGTTTCAAGAACTGCTGTAATGTTAACCACTGTTTTCTTTGCTTCAGAGAAATTATAAAAATGCCTTTATATTACTGAAAGTCTTTTATTTTTTATGAGCAGTTTTTATTTACTGCTATACCAAAAGTTTGTGCTATAACCCTTAAGGACAAAAAGGACTGTGACATTATTGTGAAAAGAGCAAGTAATCCCTTAGTAACTGCCTGTATGATCTTAGAAAGATTAGTCATTCTGGGCCTTAGTCAATACATGAATATAATGATAATATTGGTCTTGCATTATTGAGAATTAGATGACATGTGTAAACATGCCTCCTCCTGTGTTGCTTATTTTAGGTGTTTCGTTAATGTTAATTCTCTTCTTAGTGAGAGTTTATCAATTTCATGATTTCTTCAGGGGAAGTAAACTAGTTGTTACTGTTATTATTTTGGCTTTAAGCAGTTTTATAGAACAGAGAATTTAATAGGCATTAAACTGTTTATCACTCCTTTGTTTCCTTTGAATCATTTAAATTTACATAACTTTTTTATTGTAATCTGTGAAATAAATTAGGTCCCGAAGAAACTAACTACTCTTTAGCTCCTTAATCCAATCAGATTTGTTCTGAACCCACAAAGCCAACATAATTTCTTAGTTGACAGAATTCATTAGCCATCTCTTAGCAGCTGTAACTCTTTTGCAAGTATTCTCATACTGAAGAAAATGCTCTAATACTGTAACCACAGCATTGGTTTTCATTTAATCATAAGATCTTCACTGAGTTTTTGTCCTTTATGTAAATTTGAGGAGATGGCATTTGATGGTTATTGATAGCCACATAGGAGTTTTTCAGGGAGAGAATGGGTTGCCTCTTGCTCTTTTAAGAGCAGGGGTAGGAAAGAAAGTTAAGTTGTTATATGTGTGATGTATCTTTTACTTATGTTTACGATGGTTGTGGGGCAAACAACATGAAGAAAGGGATAGTCAGAAGATAAGGGGCAGAAGGCTTAAACCTGAGTTTGTCAGCTTTAGCAAAAAGAAGAGAATATGAGATGAATAAAGCTTTGTTCTGGTATTAAACTTAGACTTCAGGTATTGAACATAGATTTGTGTTGCTTTTATAAATAAACTGTTAGATGTCTCCTAAGTATATATCTAATCTAGACATATCAGCAAAGATTTATTGATCTTTTCTGTATTATACAATATTCTCTGAGCTTAAAATAATTTCTTCCTCTCACAGGTTTTTATGGTTAAAAAATATGATTATGGCTTAAGTATAATAGATGAAAATCAAACTTTCTGAGGAAGAGTTTATTATCCACAGGAGGCATAAAATACTATGACTTTTGCAATTTGATGTAAATATTTTTATTTCCAATTTTGCTCCAGGGATGATATTCAGACTCTAAAAGTTAAATCTTGATCAACCATTTCTTCAAAAAGCTTCTAGCAAGGATTATCCTTGTTAATAAACTGGAGAAGAATAAAATACACCTGGGTTGAAATTAAACACATAGCTCTTAAATATGAATTTAATACAGTTTTAACACAGACTAGTTTATGTGGTTGTTAGAGTAGTATTTTGAGCAAGTGGAAGAATAGTTGACTTTGGGCATAAAAATGGTTGCTTATTGATGGCTTGACATAAAAAGGGTTTCTTATTGATGGTTAGAAAATCTAATTGGTTTAATGTCTGTTAATTGGTTGCACATATCTTGTTTCTTTAATCCTTTCTTCCAACTATCAACTTTTTTCCTAGCCTATAGAGTAGAAACTGATCTGGGAGTTTAATCTTATAATTGAATGGCTTTTATGTCAGTGCTTCAAAAATAGTACAGGTGGTATTCAACTGTATTTGGAAAATAATATTATACTAAAATGGGAGCATGAAAATACTGGTTTTGTATATATAACCAATATCAGGATGTAATATTTAAATTCTTATTTTCCTTTTTTGAATAGGCTTTATTTTTTAGAGCAGTTTTAGGTTCACAGTAAAACTGAGGGGAAGGTACAGAGGTTTCCCATACACTTCCCGCCCCCACATATGATGCATAGTCTCCCTAATATCAACATACCTCACCAGAGTGGATTTTGTTACAGCTGACGAAACAGCACTGACACATCATTATCATCCAGAATTCATAGTTTATATGAGGGCTCGCTCTTAGTGTACATTCTCTGTATTTGGACAGATGCGCGATGACATGTATCTACGTTGTAATATCACATAGAACAGTTTCACTTCCACAGAAATCTTCTGTGCTCCACCTATTCATCCCTCCCTCTCTCCAACCCCTGGCAACTAATAGTGTCTTTATTCTCTCCATAGTTTAGCCTTTTCCAAGATGTCATATAGTTGGAATCATATAGTAGATAGCCTTTTCGGATTGGCTTCTTTCATTTAGGTTTCCTCCGCATCTTTTCTTTTTTTTTTTTTATAATTTATTTTGGTATCATTAAACTATAATTACATGTGCAATATTATGGTGATTAAACTACCCCCTTCATCAGGTACCCCCCACCAACCCCATTACAGTCACTGTCCATCAGCGTAGTGAGATGCAATAGAATCACTACTTGTCTTCTCTGAGTTGTACAGCCCTCCCCGTGCCCCCCCAACATTATGTCTGCTTAATCATAATGCCCCCTTTTACCCTCTTATCCCTCCCTTCCCACCCATCTTCCCCAGTCCCTTTCTCTTTGGTAACTTTTAGTCTGTTCTTGGGTTCTGTGAGTCTGCTGATGTTTTGTTCCTTCAGTTTTTTTTTTTCTTTGTTCTTATACTCCACATATGAGTGAAATCATTTGATACTTGTCTTTTTCGGCTTGGCTTATTTCACTGAGCATAATACCCTCTAGCTCCATCCATGTTGTTGCAATGGTAGGATTTGTTTTCTTCTTATGGCTGAATAATATTCCACTGTGTATATGTACCACATCTTCTTAATCCATTCATCTACTGATGGACACTTAGGTTGCTTCCACTTCTTGGCTATTGTAAATAGTGCTGCAATAAACATAGGGGTGCATCTGTCTTTTTAAAACTGGGCTGCTGCATTCTTAGGGTAAATTCCTAGGAGTGGGATTCCTGGGTCAAATGGTATTTCTATTTTGAGTTTTTTGAGGAACCTCCATACTGCTTTCCACAATGGTTGAACTAAATTGCATTCCCACCAGCAGTGTAGGAGGGTTCCCTTTTCTCCACATCCTCGCCAACATTTGTTGTTGTTTGTGTTTTGGATGTTGGCCATCCTGACTGGTGTGAGGTGATACCTCATTGTGGTTTTAATCTGCATTTCTCTGATGATTAGCAATGTGGAGCATCTTTTCATGTGCCTGTTGGCCATCTGAATTTCTTCTTTAGAGAAGTGTCTATTCATGTCCTCTGCCCATTTCTTAATTGGATTATTTGCTTTTTGTTTGTTAAGGTGCGTGAGTTCTTTACATATTTTGGATGTCAACCCTTTATCAGATACGTCATTTATGAATATATTTTCCCATACTGTAGGATGTCTTTTTCTTGTACTGATGGTGTCCTTTGCTGTACAGAAGCTTTTCAGCTTGATATAGTCCCACTTGTTCATTTTTGCTTTTGTTTCCCTTGCCCGGGAGATATGTTCATGAAGAAGTCACTCATGTTTATGTCCAAGAGATTTTTGCCTATGTTTTTTTCTAAGAGTTTTATGGTTTCATGACTTATATTCAGGTCTTTGATCCATCTTGAGTTTACCATTGTGTATGGGGCTAGACAGTAGTCCAATTTCATTCTCTTACATGTAGCTGTCCAGTTTTTCCAACACCAGCTGCTGAAGAGGCTGTCATCTCCCCATTGTATATCCAAGGCTCCTTTATCAAATATTAATTGACTGTAAATGTTTGGGGTAATGTTTGGATTTTCTATTCTGTTCCACTGGTCTGTGGGTCTGTTTTTGTGCCAATACCAAATTGTCTTGATTACTGTGGCTTTGTAGTAGAGCTTGAAGTCAGGGAGCATAATTCCCCCTGTTTAATTCCTACTTCTCAGGATTGCTTTGGCTATTCGGGGTCTTTTCTGGTTCCATATAAATTTTAGAGTTATTTGTTCCAGTTCACTGAAGAAAGCTGTTGGTAGTTTGATGGGGATTGCATTGAATCTGTAGATTGCTTTAGGTAGTATACCCATTTTGACAATATTTATTCTTCCTAGCCAAGAGCATGGGATACATTTCCATTTGTTACTGTCCTCTTTAATTTCTCTTACCAGTGTCTTGTAGTTTTCAGAGTACAGGTCTTTCACTTCCTTCGTTAGGTTTATTCCTAGGTATTTTGTTCTTTTTGATGCAATTGTGAATGGAATTGTTTTCTGATTTCTCTTTCTGTTAGTTCATCGTTAGTGTATATGAAAGCAACAGATTTCTGTGTGTTAATTTTGTATCCTGCAACTTTGCTGAATTCAGATATTAGTTCTAGTAGTTTTGGAGTGGAGTCTTTAGGGTTTTTTATGTGCAGTTTCATGTCATCTGCAAATAGTGACAATTTGACTTCTTCTTTACCAATCTGGATGCCTTGTATTTCTTTGTTTTGTCTGATTGCCATGGCTTGGACGTTCAGTACTATGTTGAATAACAGTGGAGAGAGTGGGCATCCCTGTCTTTGTTCCCGATCTTAGATGAAAAGCTTTCAGCTTCTCGCTGTTTAGTATGATGTTAGCTGTGGGTTTGTCATATATGGCCTTTATGATGTTGAGGTACTTGCCGTCTATACCCATTTTGTTGAGAGTTTTAATCATGAATGGATGCTGAATTTTGTCAAATGCTTTTTCAGCATCTATGGAGATGATCATGTGGTTTTTGTTCTTCTTTTTGTTGATGTGGTGAATGATGTTGATGGATTTTCGAATGTTGTACAATCCTTGCATCCCTGGGATGAATCCCACTTGATCATGGTGTATGACCCTCTTGATGTATTTTTGAATTCGGTTTGCTAATATCTTGTTGAGTATTTTTGCATCTACGTTCATCAGGGATATTGTTCTGTAATTTTCTTTTTTGATGAGGTCTTTGCCCAGTTTTGTTATTAGAGTGATGCTGGCTTCATAGAGTAAGTTTGGAAGTATTCCCTCCTCTTCTATTTTTTGGAAAACTTTAAGGAGAATGGGTGTTATTTCTTCTCTGTATGTCTGGTAGAATTCAGAGGTGAATCCATCAGGTCCGGGGGTTTTGTTCTTGGGTAGTTTTTTGATTACCAATTCAATTTCTTTGCTGGTGATTGGTCTGTTTAGTTTTTCTGTTTCTTGCTTGGTCAGTCTTCGAAGGTTGTATTTTTCTAAGAAGTTGTCCGTTTCTAGGTTTTGCAGCTTCTTAGCATATAGATGCTCATAATATTCTCTTATAATTGTTTGTTTTTCTGTGGGTCCGTCGTGATTTTTCCTTTCTCATTTCTGATTCTGTTTATGTGTGTAGATTCTCTTTTTCTCTTAATGAGTCTGGCTAGGGGTTTATCTACTTTGTTTATTTTTTCAAAGAACCAGCTCTTGGTTTTATTGATTTTTTCCTATTGTTTTATTCTTCTCAATTTTATTTATTTCTTCTCTGATCTTTATTATGTCCCTCCTCCTGGTGACTTTGGGTCTCATTTTCCAATTTCAGTAATTGTGTCTTTAGACTGTTCGTTTGGGAATGTTCTTCCTTCTTTAAATAGGCCTGGATTGCAATATACTTTCCTCTTAGAACTGCCTTTGCTGCGTCCCACAGAAGGTGTGGCTTTGTGTTGTTGTTGTCATTAGTCTCCATATATTCTTTGATTTCTGTTTTGATTTGGTCGTTAACCTATTGATTAATTAGGAGAATGTTGTTAATTCCCCATGTATTTGTGAGCCTTTTTGATTTCTTTCTAAAATTTATTTCTAGTTTTATACCTTTGTGATCTGAGAAGTTGCTTCGTAGGATTTCAATATTTTTGACTTTACTGAGGTTCTTTTTGTGGCCTAGTATGTGGTCTATTCTGGAAAATGTTCCATGTGCACCTGAGAAGAATGTATTTCCTGCTGCTTTTGGGTGCAGAGTTCTGTAGATATCTGTTAGGTCCATCTGTTCTAGTGTGTTGTTCAGTGCCTCTGTGTCTTTACTTATTCTCTGTCTGGTTGATTTGTCCTTTCGAGTGAGTGGTGTGTTGACGCCTCCTAAAATGAATGCATTGCTGTCTATTTCCTCCTTCAATTCTGTTAGTATTTGTTTCACATATGCTGGCACTCCTGTGTTGGGTGCATATATATTTATAATGGTTATATCTTCTCGTTGGACTGACCCCATTATCATTATGTAATGTCCTTCTTTATCTCTTGCTACTTTCTTCATTTTGAAGTCTATTTTGTCTGATAACAAGTACTGCAACACCTGCTTTTTTCTCTTTGTTGTTTGCATGAAATATCTTTTTACATCCCTTCAGTCTGTGTATATCTTTGAGTTTGAGGTGAGTCTCTTGTAAGCAGCATATAGATGGATCTTGCTTTTTTATCCACTCTGTTACTCTGTGTCTTTTGATTGGTGCATTCAGTCCACTTACATTTAGGGTGAGTATTGATAGATATGTACTTATTGCCATTGCTGGCTTAGATTCATGGTTACCAAAGGTTCAAGGGTTGCTTCTTTACTATCTAAGAATCTAACTTAACTTTCTTGTTAAGTTATTGTGAACGCCGTCTGATGTTTCTTTATCTTTCCCTTCTTATTCTTCCTCCTCCTTTCTTTATATATTAGGTGTTTTATTCTTTGCCTTTAGTTAGTATTTCGATGGTCTGCTTTCTTTGCTATGATTTTATTTTCTGTGGTGACATCTTTTTAGCCTTGGGGTGCTTCCCTCTACAGCAGTCCGTTTAAGATATCCTGTAGAGGTGGTTTATGAAAGGCAAACTGTCTCAACTTTCGTTTGTCTGGAAATTGTTTAATCCCTCCATCATATTTAAATGATAATCGTGCTGGATACAATATTCTTGGTTCGAGGCCCTTCTGTTTCATTACTTTAAATATATCATGCCATTCTCTTCTGGCCTGTAAGGTTTCTGTTGAGAAGTCTCATGATAGTCTGATGGGTTTTCCTTTGTAGGTGATCTTTTTTCTCTCTCTAGCTGCCTTTAATACTCTGTCTTTATCTTTGACCTTTGCCATCTTAATTATTATGTGTCTTGGTGTTGTCTTCCTTGGGTCCCTTGTGTTGGGAGATCTGTGGGCTTCCGTGGACTGCGAGACTATTTCCTTCCCCAAGATGGGGAAGTTTTCAGCAATTATTTCTTCAAAGACACTTTCTATCCCTTTTTCTCTCTCTTCTTCCTCTGGTACTCCTATAATGCGAATATTGTTCCGTTTGGATTGGTCACACAGTTCTCTTAATATTCTTTCATTCCTAGAGATCCTTTTAATCTCTCTCTGCCTCAGCTTCTCTGTATTCCTGTTCTCTGTTTCTATTCCATTAACAGTCTCTTGCACCTCATCCAGTCTGCTGTTAAACCCGTCGATGGCTTGTCTGATTTCTGCAAAGTCTTTCCTCACTTCCCTCACTTCCTCCCTCAGCTCTTGCACATTTCTCTGTAGATCTGTCAGCATGGTTATGACTTTTATTCTGAATTCTTTTTCAGGAAGACTGTTTATGTTCATCCCTTCAGGTTCCCTCTCTGGGGTTGTCTGGGTCTGAAGCTTTGTCTGTACCATATTCCTCTGTCTTTTATGGCTATAGAAGTGGTTGCTGGTAGTTGCCACATATGTCAGCTGGGCTCTTTATGACTTTAAAAAGGAAAAAAAAAAACTCGCCCACCGGGAGTGGATTCTGTGGCGATGTTGTAGGTGGCGCTGTTGCTCCACTATTCCAGAGCCATGGCTGTGCTGCTCCGCAGGGCCCTGTATAGCTCTGGCCGGGTGGGAACGAATGGGAGGCTGTTGAGCTCTGTGGGAGGTCTAAGTGTGGCCACCCTTTCCCAGACGCCAGCTAAGGGGTCCGAAGCTCCCCAGGACTCCCAGCCTGCTGGGCTGAGTGTGCCGGGGCGATCCGGTCCTCCGCTGGACTCCTGTCTCTTTAAGACCGCTGAAAAAAGAGCGCACTTTTCTTCTTTCTTTTTTCCTTCCCGGAGCTGGCTGCAAGCAACCTGGCGTGTTCCCCGCTCAGACCCTGCACCCTCTGTCTCTCCAATCTCCGCTACACGGCGTGATGTGTGTCAGCACTCCTGGCGCAGATCACCGGGGCTGGTTATTTCGCGGGCCTGTACTTCCAGTCCCTCCTCTCCTCCCGCCAGTGCACTGGGGTGGGAGAGCCATCGGGTCCCGCCGGGTCACCGCTCCGTATCTTACCCGCCTCGCAGGGTGCTGAGTCCTCTAAGGTGTAGCTGCACGCTGTGCGCTTTCCTGTGTATTCTGGTCTCTCTTTTAGGAATAGTTGTATTTGCTGTGTTTTCGTGGATAAATATAATGTTGGGAGGAGATTTCTGCCACCCTGCTCACGTCGCCATCTTCCCGGAAGTTCACCTCCGCATCTTTTCATGGCTTGATAGCTCATTTCTTTTTAGCACTGAATATTTTTCCATTGTCTGCATGTAGTACAGTTTATTCATCCACCTACTGAAAGACATCTTGGTTGCTTCCAAGTTTTATTAATTATAAATATAGCTGCTATAAAAATCTGTATGTAGGTTTTTGGATGGAGGTAACCTTGTTTTCAATTCCTTGCTAAGGAGCATGATTGCTGGATCGCATCCAAGAGTATGTTTAGTTTAGCTTGAAACCACCAACTCTTCCAAAGTGGCTGTACCATTTTGCATTCCCAGCAATGAATGAGAGGTCCTGTTGCTCCACATCCTCACCAGCATTTGGTGGTGTCAGTGTTTTAGATTTTGGTCATTCTGTTAGGTGTGTAGTGGTATCTTGGTTTTTAAATTTGCAATTCCCTAATAATGTATGATAGTAAGCATCTTTTCATAAGCTCATTTGCCATCTGTGTATTTTCTTTGGTGAATTATCAGTTCAGGTCTTTTGTCCAGTTTTTAATTGGGTTGTTCATTTTCTTGTTGAGTTTGAGTTCTTTGTATATTTTGAATAATAGCCCCTTTATCAGATACGTCCGATAAGTATTTTGCAAGTATATTCTCCTTGTGTTCTCATTCTCTTGAATATTCTTTTTTCTTAAAAATGTTTTTTGGCTTCGAGGGCATCTTCTTGACTTTTTTTTTCTTTTTACTTATACAGATTAATTATAATATCATAAAAAATTTGACCTTTTCGAAGTTCATGTTTATTGTCCACACAAACACACAAGACATTGATTCTACATATCAGTTTTTCCTCAGCAGACTTTGAGATTCACATTGTCTTCTCAGAGACATAAAGTGAAACTTGAAAATATGCCTTAGTATATTTATCTTCTCTATAACAACCAATATAAGGATATGGCAAAATGAGCTGTGAGGAATGCAAGATCATTATCTCATTTAGAAAACACTCATAAAATTTCTGCTTCCCTCTTTCTCATCCAAAAAACTGTCAAATAACTGATTTCATAAAAACCACTGGAAAAATGCTAGCATTTAAAATTCCTTTACAGAGGGGTGCTCTACTTAGCAGAAAACACGTATAAGGTTTAGTAATTCAACTAGTAATGATGTTGTAGTCTCTAAGACACAGAATTCTAGAATTTGAGAGTTTAATGACAATAGTTTACTTTTCTCATTTTATAGTCTGCCTTAAAAAGAAAATTTTTATGTTAAAATATACAGTCACCTATTTTATAATTCTGTTGTTTGTATAAAGGTGAAGGATAGGATGATTTGCTCTTTTAATCAAAAGAATATATCTATAATAGTCTAAGAATCAAGTCTTACCTCACCCTTCTCCATTGTTAAAAAAAAGTTCTTTGTTCTGTAATTGGGTTTACAGATAGTATTTCCAGACCTTGGTTATTATGTTAATTCACTGGCTCCTTTCATTGAAAAAGGATCAGATTTCTAACAAGCAAACCCACTGTCTTCCCTAACCACTGTTTTCTTCTCTGTTCCATGACATAGTAAATACTAAGCTTGAAATAAGGCGAAACAGCTTAGAGTATAAAATGGAAAGAGAAGCAAAGTAGTTCAGAAAAAAGAAAGCCAACATAATTTAGGAGAACCGGGTATTGATCTATTAAATGAATTGAGGTTTTGTTGTTTTTTGTCCTAGAAGCTTTGGCTTTATAATGAGGAATAACAGATAGATTGTAGGTTTTTTTTTTCACTATCCAGAACATAAAAAGTTTGGTTGATAGATTTTTCTTTTCTTTTTTTTTTAAGTCATATTAAATAAAGAAATATATAAGATGGCAGTTTATTTTTTTATTAGACATTTTCCTGAATAATCAAAAGCTTAGAATTAAAAAGCAATCCTTTATAAACAAAGGATTACTTACCAACTGGAGATTGATGCTCTTGTAGACTATGGCCTGTTGCTGAAGAGTACAACTAAGTACCAGTATTACAATATTATATGTTATTTTAGGAAAAATAGATAAATGGTCTTAGTTTTAGCTCTTTGTAATTTTATCACTACTTATCTAAATTTTATAAATAGAAGTTACTAGAAATTAAATATTTGGAAAATTACATTTGGCAAATTAAAGAATTTCATCAATGAATTAATAGAAACAAATTTGAGTTTACTGACATGAGACATTGATTTTATTGTGATTAATAAATTAATACTGTTTTTTGCTGTTTTTATGACTGATATATTTTCAGTGTAACAGAACAAAACATTAATATGCACAAGATTGCTCATGCTTTGGAGCGAGTATAAATTCAGTCAAGGAATTGTGCAGGTGTAACAAACTGGCAGGCCCACAGATACCTCATTATACATTTGTGTTTCCCCTACCTTAGAACCTGAAATTCATCTGCTTCAGATTAACAGGAACAAACTCATTAATTTACTATATCACAGACTTCTTTCTCTCCAGACTATGAACTTAGTCTTGTTATAAGAAATCTTCAAGTCTGTATCTTAAAAAATGTTCCTTTATAATATATCTGCTCTCACTTTGTCAACAGGGTTATTTTTCAAATGTGCTCTATATAAGTATGTGGAGTTTCATTCCTACTGAAATTCAATGCCGATAGCAACATCCCTAAGGATAAAAAGACTTCTAAAATATTCTCATTATTTTAGCATGAGCTTATCTGAAGTGCTTTGTATTCACAGGAAGAGCAGGCAGCAAAATTGAAAGCTGAGAAGATCAGAGTTGCCCTGGAGAAAATTAAAGAGGCACAAGTGAAAAAGGTGATATTTGGGTTTTTATCAGTTTTCTAGATTTATAAAGAATTGCCTTATGTATATAATGAACCTGTAAGATATGGAGAGGTAGAAGGGGTAGTTCTTCCTAATAGGTTTCTCACATGTATTTTTTGTGGATAAAATGCATTGAAAGAATAACTTTCTGGTTTTAAGTTCTCCTAGAAGAGAAAAACAGTATACTTTTATTATCTTACCTATTATAATTTTTAAATGCTTTAAATTTGTTTATGTAAGTTATCTGATACCTAATTTTAGACTTTCTTTCATAAAAAGTCATTTGGGTTTTAATTTATATTCAACTAAGGATGTTATTCAGAAAATTACTCAGTATTGGAAGAAATTTCTAGACTGCCTATTTTGTGGTTTGTGTTTAATTTTCTTTTTACCTGTTACAGCTGGTGATTAGAGTCCACATGTCTGATGATAGTTCTAAAACAATGATGGTGGATGAGAGGCAGACAGTGAGACAAGTGCTGGATAACCTGATGGACAAATCCCACTGCAGTTACAGCTTAGACTGGTCACTGGTGGAAACCATTTCTGAGTTACAAATGGGTTAGTACTATCTTTGCTTTACTTATTTTTGAATTTCTATGTAATTCCAGCAGTTTTCATGTTGACAAAAGCTCCTTGAGACGTTTTCGTTTTTTTTTTTTTCTCTAATATAACCTTGGCATTTTTTTTTTCCCCAACTATTTTGAAATTTCTTTGAATATGAGATCACTTCCAGTTCACTTCAGACTTTAAGGCTAGAACAAAGTTGTTTTTTTTAAAGGTAACAAAGTTGTTGTTGTTGTTTTTTTTTAAGGTAACAGTTTTTTCCCCCTTCAAATAAGAACAGCCTGGATTGACACATTTACTAAAGAGCATTACATTTATTAACATTTGCACGGGTCTTTCTTTTTTTTTTTACTTTTTACTTTTTCTTTTTTTATTAAGGTATCATTGATATACACTCTTATGAAGTTTTCACAAGAAAAACAATGTGGTTATTACATTCACCCTTATTATTCAGTGCCCTCCCATACCCCATTGCAGTCGCTGTCCATCAGTGTAGTAAGATGCCATAGAGACCCTATTTGTCTTCTCTGAGCTACACTGTCTTCCCCTGTCTTCCCCATGACCCCACACACACCATGTGTACCAATCATGATACCCCACAATCCCCTTCTCCCTCCCTCCCCACCCACCCTCTTCTACCCATCCCCCACCCCTCCCCTTTGGTAACCACTAGTCCCTTCTTGGAGTCTCTGAGTCTGCTGCTATTTTGTTCCTTCAGTTTTGCTTCGTTGTTATACTCCACAAATGAGGGAAATCATTTGGTATTTGTCTTTCTCTGCCTGACTTATTTCACTGAGCATAATACCCTCTAGCTCCATCCATGTTGTTGCAAATGGTAGGATTTGTTTCTTTCTTATGGCTGAATAGTATTCCATTGTGTATATGTACCACATCTTCTTTATCCATTCATCTACTGATGGACACTTAGGTTGCTTCCATATCTTGGCTATTATAAATAGTGCTGCAATAAATGCAGGGGTGCATATGTCTTTTTGAATCTGAGAAGTTGTTTTATTTGGGTAAATTCCTAGGAGTGGAATTCCCAGGTCAAATGGTATTTCTATTTTTAGTTTTTGAAGAACCTCCATATTGCTTTCCACAGGTTGAACTAGTTACATTCCCACCAGCAATGTAGGAGGGTTCCCCTTTCTCCGCATCCTCACCAGCATTTGTTGTTCCTAGTCTTTTCTATGTTGGCCATCCTAACTGGTGCGAGGTGATTGCACCCATCTTTTTATCAGCATTTTGCTTTCAGGGGAAACATAAAGCACATCTTTCTTATTTTTACCTTGATGTACTGAGTCTTAGTTTTCTATAATTTGTAGTTTGGTATGCTGTTTTCTGACTTAAATATTCCTTGTTGTTTTATACCATTATTGACTCTGTTAAAAAGTTTTTTTTTAATAATACTAGCTGTATGATCATAGAAACCTTGTAATAGTTATTTTATTAGGCTTTATTAAATCAGTGATCAATTTCAACTTGCTGCTTTGTTTCAAAAATGTATTTGCATTGCCCTTACTAATTATATCTTTAAAAATTATGCAGCAGTTACCAGAGAAATAAAAACTTATAAACCCTTTTTTCTCAGAACACACACAGCCTCCAAAATTAAACTGTAATTTATTAGAAATTTATCAACATGTATAAAAATTTATTCTAGTAATACTCATCTCTAACTATTCCTAGAGAATTAGAAAGGTTTCAGTTCATAGATGTAACATAATAATACACAGAAAATGTTTAGATACTAGTTTTTGGAATATTTCCATGACTGTAGGTTAAAAACCCATATATGTGTAATATTTTTCTATTACTTTATATAGAATCCACTATAGTATCTTAAGGAACTAATCATATGTAGTGCTTCACATATACTGTGACATCATTCAGTGCTTGCTGAGTAAAAGAAAACAAGGGACTACTTAGATCTCCAAGTAAGATGGTGGAAACAAATTATGATGAATGTAAATTACTCAATTAAACAACAAAGATTATTAGAAAGGATGAATAAACAAAATGTAGTTGTTTGCTGCTTATGAAAGATATGTTACCTAAAGACCCAAGGAATGTGAAAAGGCACTAACCAAAAGAAAGATAAAACTGTGCTCATATCAGACAAAGCAGACTTGAAGCAAAATGTATTACTAGAGATAAACAGAACCACACATCTTCACCAGGAAGGTATAATCATTCTAAATTTTATTTAATAATAATAGTAAAATGTATAAAGCAAAGGAGAAGTTCACAAGTCAGCCTTCAGAGTAGAATCTTTTCAGTGATCAATACAATCAACCAGACAAAAAAGGATATAGAAGATTTGAAAAAAAATTCATTGCTCTAACTATCTAGTAACAGAATGTATTTAGGACCTATCTAATAATAGGAAAATACATGTTCTTTTCAAGCAAAAATGGAATATTTCCAAAAATTTCAAAAAATCAGTATCTAGACTATGTTATTTGAAATTAATGTTCAATATATAGGACATGTTCTTTGATGCTTGATTTGTAAATTAGAAAACATGTATATTTAAAATAAACAAAACCCATGGATCAAAGACTGAATCTTGAGTATTTTTAAATGACAAGAACTAAATACTATTGGAAATACCTAATATCAGAATTTATGAAGTACAACTAAATGTTGGAATTTTTTAAGGGGGGATGAGAAAAGGCTGAAAAAGACCTAGAAGTCAGAAGACCCACATTCTAGTCCTAATTTTCTTCCACTTGGCAGCTGTGTGACCTTGCTGAAGTCACTTAATGCCACTAAGGCATTTTTCCTGATTTGAAAATAGAGGGAAGACCAGAAAATCTCTAAGGGCCAGAGTATAGTGTCAATTAAGATGCTATGGTTTTGCTGTGAATTACTTTGCAAAATGTCATGTCCTTGATGCAGTTCTGATGAATATGAAAAAAAATTTTTGGGGTATTTTATTTTGGGACAGAGAGAATCTTTGAAGACCATGAAAACTTGGTTGAAAATCTTCTTAATTGGACAAGAGACAGCCAAAACAAGCTTATATTTATGGAGCGTATAGAAAAATATGCACTTTTCAAAAACCCACAGGTGAGACTGAATAACTTATAGAGGTCAGGATTTTTAAATGTTTAGCTTATATTATTCTATTACTGCTAAGTTAATAGAGTTAAAAAACTGGCAACCCCTCATTGGAGCATCTTGGCAGCAAAATCCCATGGGAGCATTCAGTACTACTGAGATGGAAGGTCTGCCGGGGCCCAAGTGTCAGACCTGATAGATAACCAGTCCCATCGAACCACATGGGCTGAGTGAGGAAGCAGAAGTTCACTCCAGGGAGTTTCAGGTTTCTGGTCTCAGAAACCCAGATCTATGTGTAACCCGGCTATTTATTTGGTGAGTTTCTCATCCATCAAAGAAATAAATTTAAGTTTCTCTACTTCATCCATTTATTCAGTTGACACTTTGATTTCTTTTTTTAAATAATTTTTTTTTAATCCCAATAAGCTTGGTAATGGTTCCACATTCTAACATATGTTACCTTGATTTATTTGGCATGTTCATTTATGCTAAAATAATGTTTGAGTTAATCCTTCCTAACTCAAATATTTTATAAAAAGCAGTAGGTGAGAGAAACATTGCCACTATATATAAGAAAGTAGTAATGAGGAAAACTAGTAGTGGCATTAAAGGTATTGAGTGGTTGTCCTTCAGTCAGCTTAAATTATGACCCATCTTCACTAGATATTTTTAGTGAAGAATACACACTTGGAAATACCAACAGATTTTTCCTTGTGGGTGATTGTGAAAAATATCTTTCATAAGGCTAATAATTAGAATTCAGATTTAGTTGAGCCAAGCAAATGGATTATGGTAGTCTCAGAGAATTTGGAATTTCTTCTTTAAAAGCCAGAAACATAGATGAAATTTTCTGTATCTGGATCACTTAAGTTCAGCATATTTTAAGGAAATTTGCCTTATTTGTTGTACTTAATAATTTGTAGTCCTTTCAGATCCTGTAAGTATAGCTTTCTTTAGATATACCAAAACATACTTGCCAGCTGTTGCATGTAATCACACCTCGGGATTTGGGGGAGGGCAGTTTATGGAACAGCAGATAATGGATAAGGTAAGGAGGAATATGCGTCTTAATAGTGATGCCCATGCCCAGGTTGCTTTTCAAAGGAGTGTACCTCTCAGGCTACACAGGCAGAAATTTACACAGTTATTGTGTCTCTAGAAGAAATCATATATGCACCTGTGCCAAGGGACTGTGGGTTTATCCTTTAACTTTCATTTCCTCATTTTTCCAGAATTATCTTCTGGGGAAAAAGGAAACAGCTGAGATGGCAGATAGAAACAAAGAAGTACTGCTAGAGGTATGCCTCTTCACTGCCTGCTCCCCATTTTTATTACACATTTTAATATTAAAATTGTAAGCACCTTTTTTGAAGTCAAGTATGGCAATTCTGTATATTTATCATAGTAACTAGAGAAGCCCGTATTCTTCCAAAGCCTGGCAGAGTTCAGCTGTGAACATTAGGCCACTGAAGAACCTTTTATAAATTAATTTTTGCCAAGCAATATACTAGTGGACAAAGAGAGTCATTAGCTTTTAGGAGCTAATGAGTGGGAGAAAGGGCTGGTCAATAAGGGTGTGATTGTGCGATTTTATCTGCTTACCCGAGAGGAATCTTAATAGCTAGCTCTTTACAAAATATTTCAAGCCTTAGCCTCAAGTAACTAAAAATCATGATTTTTAAAAAATGTATACATCTCCTTATTTTGAAGAGTAATAAAATAAATTCAAACATAATTGGGTGTTTAGCTTTTTGGCTTTTCTGATTTTAGAGAACTCAGATCAAAGTAGATAGTGTGTTTGAAAACCAGAATAAACCTTTACTTAGCAACAAGGCAGTTAGGAAAATTAAGATTAGCCCTCAGCTTTCATAGTGATAGGAGCTGAGACAAATCCTCTTCATAATTCCTAAATTTTCTGTACTTTGGAGATAGAGAAATTAGTTTAGGCTGAAAATGTCCTATGTTAATGGTTAGTGAGGATTTCTATTTTTCTTTAACCAACTACATCATTGATTCTTTTAATTTTTATCTAAGTATAGACATTTGAATTCAAAATTTTGCATTTGTTTGCATTCCTTTCAACCTAGTATTAAATATTTAAAAAATAAGTGCCTTCTTTGTTTAGAATCATATTAAGTTTTTAAATTATCAAAGTTTAACCACTCATTTAGCATATTGCTTTCTTTTAAAATATATTCCTATTTTAGCTTGACAGCTTATCTAAATGTGTTAATTTGGAGAAAAAGTCTAATGCTTCTATTAGTTGTGACTACTTTTACTAAATTTAGCATAACTCTGCTGTTTTCAAATGCATTTAAATAATGTTATGTGCAACTCAGTTGACATTTCAACTTAGTTTCTTTAAGATAGTGTTAGGTAAAAGTTCATAGGGATTGCCATAGTAGTTCCAAAATAAATTTGTATTAGGTTTAGAATACAAATTTCTAATTGAGGTAAAGCTAGTAAAAAGCCATTTTGGTTTAATTACAGTGTCATGCATTTCACAGGGATAAATACAACTTTGTTCTGAGAATCCAAGGATCATATGTCTTTTGCAATTATCTTCTTATTTTAGGAATGTTTTTGTGGAAGTTCTGTAACTGTACCCGAAATTGAAGGCATTCTTTGGTTGAAGGATGATGGCAAGAAGTCCTGGAAAAAGCGTTATTTTCTCTTGAGAGCATCTGGTATCTACTATGTCCCCAAAGGAAAAGCAAAGGTATGTGAGCTCCCTTGTTGTGCTAATTGATTTTACTTTGTATTGAGTATGCTGACAAGGTGAATCTAGGTTGATTTAACTTATGTAGGACACAGAATACTGCTTTGTTTATTCATCTGTTATACAGAGGAAACCTAACAATGTTCACTCTCTCATTATTAGTTGGATGCATCTCAAAGCACTTACCAAATTTAAAATAATTCTCAACTAGAAACTATTATCAGGTCTGATATTGCTTGTTTATACATTATTGTTAATTCTGTTTTTTGGGTGTTTTTATCTTAGGTCTCTCGGGATCTGGTGTGTTTTCTCCAGCTGGATCATGTTAACGTTTATTATGGACAGGACTATCGGAACAAATACAAAGCACCTACAGATCATTGTCTGGTGCTAAAGGTAAACATGTATCTCTTCTTAGGAATTTTAATTGATATTAGACATAGTGTGGGTTCTTGGACATTTTAGAATAGTTTGAATCTCCATGTAGTAAACTATTTTTGCTTTTCACTGTAGGTTTTTAAAGGAATGGTAAGGATGGTAAGGAAAAGAAGCATGTGCTAACTACTGTTGATCCTTAGCTAAGTAGCCCTAATTAATGTTCCTAAGAAAAGGATACTGAATTGTAAGCTTGAGTCATAGTATATGTAATAGATTAGATTATAAATTTGAGACTTTCATTTAATAGTGGGCTTATTTTAGGAAAACATAGAGCCAAAGTGGAACGTGGGTGTTTTGTGTTTTAGTTTTTTTCCTGTACTTAATTACTCAGCAGAACTATCAGAGGGTATTGTGCCCAGGACAAAGTGAACTCTCATTTGGTCCAGAAATAATTTTTGTCCTTTTCCCCCAAAACCATAGCTCTGATACCTGTGCCTGATTTGTTTTTAGTGAGTTTTTTCCTTCTTTATGCAAACTTTTGAGCTTCTCACACTACTTAACAGCTGTACTTTTGAGAGTTGACATTTTTAGTTAATCTACTGGAACATTGATAAAGACAACATTTAAAAATTCAGGATAATTACGGAGATGGTTACGTTTTTCTCATTAGCTCTATCTTAGTAACCTGTTGGTTAATTACTTAGGTCTAGTGTTCATATTATCACTTGATTATTATTAACCTATCATTAACATACAGTCTTGTGTTGGTTTCAAATGTGTGTCACAGTGGTTCAACAGTACCCGTGGTCAACTTATATTGTGATTGTGAATCATCGTGCCCCTTTATCCTCCTCCCCCTCTCCCTCCCTCCCTCCCTGTACCTGCCCCAACCCCTCCCCTTGGTAATCTCTATATCATTATTTGATTTTGTTTTTCTCTGAGAATTGTCAGTCATGTTCAGGGTTGGGAGGTGTCTGTTTAGGGTCTGGGAATGGAGTTTTGATTGTTTTGATAAAATTAGGTGTGTTGTAATGGTGGCCTGATAATTTATTAAATGATTCTTTCTTGCAGAATATTCACTGTGTCATTTGTTATGGCAGCAAACAATTTTTTTTAAATCAGTACAAAATAGCTTAGTCCATCAGCTTTCAAAATGAGGACCAAGGTCCCCTGGGAGTCCCTGAGAATTTGTAAAGGAGTCTTTGAGTCTAAATTATTCTAATACTACTAAGATGTTATTTGCCTTTTATACTCTCATTCTCTCAAATATGTATACTGGAGTTTTCAGAGAGTTACGTGACCATGTGATGACATCTTTGCTCTCTTGGGTAGTGGAATGTGCATTTGTATATTCTTGCATTTTAATTTTTTCTCAGTTTTAATTTCTTATTAGGTAAATATCAAAAGACATAACCTATATAAATGAAAGTTATTTGGGAGTCTCATAACATGAAAACAATAAAAGTTGGTTATTTTGATGGCTCAAGGTTGTAAGTGAGACCCAAATTTTGTCCATCTTTTTACCTTTTCCATCTTCTGCCTATTGGCTTATTCTCAGACTGGCTTGCCTCATAGTCCCAGACGGCCACTGCACTTCTAGGTATCACATGTAGATTCAGTAAAATCCAGCAGAAGGGCAGGGACTATTCTCCCTACTATTCTTTTTTAAAAGGAAGGAAATATTTCCTGGAGCTACCAACGGCCCCTCCACTTGAGGATCACCGGCCTGGAGTACATGCCCACTCTTAACCCCATCACTGGCAAGGACTAGAGCCACGGTTTTGTCTTAACACTAGTCAGAATTCTCACCCTGAGGCAAAGGGTGGGCATCCAAACAAAATTGAGGCTTTGACCTAAGAGGCGAGGAGAAGGAGACAGCTGTGGGGAAGGTGACCCAGCAGTATCTGTTGCAGCCTAAATTGTGACCACTATCATTTTAATCCCCTTTTGCAGTCACAGAATTCTTAGGTTAAGAATATTTTGTTCTAAAAGGGGCTTTTTGTTTTTTATAATAATGATTTATATACTTCATATTTGCTTTTAGTAAAGTAGGTTAAGCTAATCTCATTTATTTATATTACCTACCTGTTTGTATGCAGAAATATTCAATATACTGAAATTAAAAACACCATACCACTAGATACAAATAATAGTAAAAATAACAAACTTCATTTAATGAAGACTTCTAGGTGCCCGTTTCCCAGATACAAAACTAAGGTTTAGAGGGATCAGTGTGCCGGAGACCACACAACTATTCGTATTTAAGATATGTCTGTTTTCCTGTAAATTCCGTAGCAGATTGCCTATGTAAATATTGTTATTCTGAGCATATGAGTTCTGACAAATGAAATGACAAATGCTGCCACACAGGGTCTTTACAAATGCAAATGTAAATACAAGGTTTGACCCCTTTTGACAACTTCAGGTTATAATGACTGAGTCCTTCCAGGAAAATGTAGGATAAAGGAAAGAATAATCACTGTAGGAAGTAATCAAACACATCGTTTAGTAATTAGTTTTTTTTTAAAGTAATAATAAAGATAATGGGAGGAGCTTATTCATGAAATTTGACAGTGTAGGTAGGAATAAACAACGTAACTTGATACATTATCTGGAAAAGGTATGCACTTATTGGGACACTTGTGTCTGCTTGTGTAGTTAAATAAGTTTCTTAAAGGGAACCTATTTTTAAAAATATGTACCACAATAATCGTTGGAGTAGAGAGTTCAGCTTAGCCAGGTCTAAATTTTCATTCCTAAAGAAGTGAGGCAAAGTAATTTATTTTAGTATGTTAGGAAGCAAAAAGTGATTAGAGTTTAGGATTGGAATATGAGCATGAAGTTCTCAAACACATTACTAAAAAGGCATTATATCTGATAATCATGGAAGTAATAAGGTAGAGTGTTATATAGTGTTATTTTTTATCCTCTTGCATGTTAGTTAAGAAAATTAATTTTCAATCCTATATGTGTTTCCAAAATAATAAATGGGTGGTATACATTCATTGGTTTTCCTTTGGCATTTGACTCTGATTTTAGAGCACCACTTTTAGTTGCACAGTTTTGGAAATGATCTGTCTCAATCTAATTTTTGGCATAAACAGAGAAAAATAATCTGAGAATGCAATAGTAATCCAGAATTTTCTTATTGTATTCTTAAAGATTTTTATTCTCAAATTTTTTACCTTTTATCAGAATATGAAAAATTTCTAAATCAATATCATTTAAAAAGTGAAATGACCTTTCTTTCTTAACAGCTATTTTTGAAAGCAATTGTATATCCATTTGTATATCCTCTTTGGAGTCTATAAGAAACTGAACTTAAAGAAACTTAAAAGATCTTTAAAAAATGTTGAAGTTCTGGTTTTAGCAAAGAATGTCTTCTTCATACTTGTTCTTAGCTCTTGTGTGGTAGAATTTTACAAGTGGTGGAATAACATTGTGGTGAAAAGAGGAGAGAGGCAGGAATTTGGAAGATTGCACCCCTAATAAGGCAGTAGTATGACATAACTAAGAGCACTGGCCCTGGAGTGATATCGAATGGTTTCAAACCCTGGTTCTTTTCACTAATTGGTGAGCAACTGTGAGCTCTGCACCTCAATTTCTCATATCATGGAGATAATTATATGTAATTCATAGGTTTTTTGTAAGGATGGAATGAACTAATACATGTGAGGTATTTAGCATAATGCCTGATACATATGAAGTGCTCAATAAATGTCACTTTTAATAAAATAATATATTAGCGGAACAGGCAGCCTCCTGAGATATTGGTGCAGAGCCTGGATGACCATATTGAGGCTATAGAAGGAATCTTTATTCCTTGGGAAGTTGAGAAGAACTTTTGAGGTCCTACCTAATGAAATTTAAACTATCTAGTACTTTGCAAATAGTCAAATAATCATACCATAGTACTCTTCAGGGTATTATTTAGTTTCCTTGGTTAGAGAGATGAGGAGAGAAGGATAAAGGATCGTTTCTCATTGATCTTCTCTGATATTGTGTGGTAAAAACATTCCCTTTGTGGAGAGAATGAGTAGAATATACACACTCTGAAGCAAGGGCACCACTTCACTTGAATGCCCATGTGTGGTGGCCCTGCTCTAGGGAAGCAGAAAGAATCCGTCAAGAATGGTTTGTAACGGGGGGACTGTACAGCTCAGAGAAGACAAGTAGTGATTCTCATCTCACTACACTGATGGACAGTGACTGTAATAGGGTTGGTGGGGGGGACCTGATGAAGGGGGTAGTTTAATCATCACAATATTGCTCATGTAATTGTAGGTTAATGATACTAAAATAAAATAAATTGTAAAAAAAAAAAAAAAAAAGTCAAAAGGCCAGGAGCAACTGGGCCTAGAATGTTTTGAGTGTTTCACAAATAGGGAAGGGTATCTCAGCATAACCCATGACTTACTATAAACAGCCCTAGCAAGCAGAGAACAACCAGCCCACTTTGAGGGCAGGGCAGGTGGTACAAATCCAGACCCCTAAGCCTTTTTTTTCATGTTCTCGAAAAATCCTCATTTGCCTATAAAACCCCCTAGACAAGGCACCACCCTGGGCTCTCTTGTCTCCTCCTGGCGTTAGCCAGGAGCTCTTTTCTCTCACTTTATTTCTAAATAAAAGCCTTTACCTTGCTCTTCTAAAAAAAAAAAAAAAGAATGGTTTGTAGAACACCATGAAGGGAGGGGGTAGCAATAAAGGCTGAGCGTCATCCAGTAGCCCTTGTTCAGATGTCTGAACCCCTCCCTGTAGACAGCGTCTCTGTGAGGCAGGAGATGAACAGCTTTTCAAGCCCTAGGTGGCAAAACTAAAGAAAGCTCTTTTCCAGTCAACCCATTTTATCTTCTGCACGAACTGTGGCCTCTTCTACTTTGCTCACAGTGTATTCTAACACCTACTTGAAGCATCCAGCAAATATTCCTTGCTCACTAAATATTTGTTGAATGAATGAATGAGAGAAAATTCTCCTTCCTTCTTTTATAGAAAAATACATACTCCTCTACCTGTCCTCCTTTGCTCTTTCAAAATTGCTATGATGGCTTATTATAATGTGATTTAACAAGGACAAGGGAATATATTACAAGAAAAGGCTGGAGCCTACGTTACCAGGAAAGAGAACTGTTAAGTGTTGTTTTGCTGACCTCTTATTGTTGAGGGTTTACTGTTGAAATATTGACTGTAGCCTTCAATAACTAAATTGGCTTTTGGCATTAAATGTTTTACCATAGGAGCTGGGCTCTGTAAATGTACAGAATAAAATAAATGGATTTACATTTTCCTCACTGTAGACTACATAGATTGATCTTTAACAAAAGATACATAACTTATATTGGTGGGCATCTATTTCTGCTTCTTCGAGAACTTACTCAAATTGTTTATTTATCTCATGGGTTTCACAACAAACAAGTGGTTTGGGAATTTTTTAAGCCTCTTTCTTATAATTGAACATAAATTTAAATATTTCTCCAAGTAAAATATAGCCACTGTTTATTTTTCAAAATAACTAAAAATAGCAGCATTGATTAACAATCATTACATCCAGAACCAAATGTGATATGGGGCTTTTCTTCCCAGGCAACTAGTCATTGTGGCCCAGTGAAGTTAAAACAACTTAAGTCTATTCTAGCACTTGCATTTTGTAGCCAAGGTCAAGTCAGTCTCCTCCCATCCAAGCCTCAACTGAGAAGTACACTGGCTTGTGAAAACTCAATCTAATAATGCAGTTGAAAAGCTGCTTGTTCCTGGAAGGCATGTGCTGTGGGTAGCGGGGCCTGCAGAGCAGTTCTCAGTCCACAGCACCCTGCTGCAACAGGTGTGAGCGCCTCCTAGGGCCTAGATACCATCCCTGTGCTTTGTCCACCCTCCCCAGTTGCTCATCTCTAGTAGAGAAGCAGTGCAAGCTTTACTAGAGACTCTTATTTTCTGAACCCATGATTTCAGTGGCTTCAAAGTGAAAACAATCATATTCCCTTTCCATAGTCATAGTTTAAGAATTCTACTGATTTTGCTAATCTTGATGGACTTTGTTTCTTCAAAGTATAGAAAGAGTATTTGGGAATTTCCCATGATGTGAAGATATTTTTTAACTTGAATATTTTGACCTAAAATTTAACACAAGTT
Source organism: Phataginus tricuspis (assembly GCA_029783875.1). Classification (NCBI taxonomy): domain Eukaryota; kingdom Metazoa; phylum Chordata; class Mammalia; order Pholidota; family Manidae; genus Phataginus; species Phataginus tricuspis. The sequence goes on from JAQQAC010000477.1 coordinate 33,851,377, forward strand.
TCTCATTTATTTTGAAAAATACTTAATGTACTACTTTATTAGGCCTTATAGCCATATAAGAGGTATAAATTATTTGGCCATTACTCTGATGGCCTGTAACTTGTCAAGATATGTTTAAGCCTTGATAGAGTTTATTTTTGTTTAGTTCTTCAGGGCATTTAGTTGGATTTTGCCTTTGATCTTGCAGCACCCACAGATACAGAAGAAATCTCAGTACATCAAATACCTTTGTTGTGATGATTTGAGGACCCTACACCAGTGGGTCAATGGTATCCGCATAGCAAAGGTAGGTTTTTCATTGGTTTGATGAAGGAATATTGGGGTGATTCATGGTACAGATTGTTGTGACAGTTTTTCTGATTATTTCATGTTCATGATTTTGCCAATGTCTAGCCTTCTCAGGCCTAAGTTTTATGTTTTTAAATGTCTTTTTATCCTGGTTAAGGGGGTAAACTTTTAACAGTTGGTATCCCTTGAATAATACTGCTGGTAAGAGCTTATGTGTAGCATCAAAATGATTTATTTTGGCTTTGGAGAATGCATTATATGATTCTTACATGGCAGAGTAGCCTAAGCAAAAGAAGTTTCTTGAAAATTAAATTGCCTTGGAGTAGAGGAAGAGATGAATAAGCAGAACAGGATTTTTAGGGCTGTGAAAAACTCTGTATGATACTACAGTGTTGGATACATGTTGTTATACTTTTGTCCAAACCCACAGAATGTGCATCAAGAGTGAACCTAAAGTAAACTATGGACCTTGAGGGTTTATGATGTGTTAATAATTCGTTGATTGTAACAAATGTTCCCCTCTGTTGGGAATGTTGATAATGGGCCTGCATGTTTAGGGCTGAGGGAGCACCTGGGAAATCTCTGTACTTTCCTCTCAATTTGCTGTGACCCTATAACTGCTCTAAAAAAAAGAAAGTCTTCTTCTTTTTTCTTTTTTGAACCACATTTGCCAAAGTAATTAAACCAGAGGTTAATGAACAGCAAATGCCCTGCTGTGCTATGGCCACAGCTTAGATATGAAATGGCATAGTTTTTCTCTTTTTACATTTCAGTACAGCAAAATCATTGATGTCTGAGGGACAGACAGAAAGCGGATTAGTGTTCAGGCTCTAGACAATACATAATGGTTTGAAATGAAAATGCAAGTTAAATATCATCATTGTAACAAAAAAAAAAGGGAGATATAATGAACCCAAGAAGCATCAGCAACAGGCGAAGTAATTTATAGTGTTCATTTAAAATACGGCCAGTTTGGGGAGGAATGAGTAGGAAAAGGGTTTTGGAGCAAACACAATCAAAAAAATAAAAAGGAAGTCTTAAGAAAAATTTTAAAGGACATCTTAAATATGATTTTACATAATAGTTGGAGTATTTATGTCTCTTAAATGACTGAAAACAGTATTTATTATAGCTATAAAATCAAAGTTGCTTTAGGAATAACAAAAAAATCTTTATATTGATGATGAACACAGTCAGAGTCAAGGGTTAACTTGTTCCCTTTCTAAAAATGAGGGAAAATAAGAGTAGGTTATAATTTACTGGTATTAAAGAATTGTTGAAGTATTGAAGGTATTAACTTAATACAGTGATGACTCAACAAACAAGTGTATCTGCCTTTTCCTACTGTATCCATGTATGTCACACTCAGCGTTTCGATGTCATTATTAACTGACTGCCTTCTGTCTAGTATGGGAAGCAGCTGTACGTGAACTATCAAGAAGCTGTGAAGAGAGCAGAGTCAGCGTATGATTGGACTTCCTTATCCAGCTCTAGCATTAAGTCAGGATCCAGTTCTTCCAGCATCCCAGGTAGCTGGAAATACCCAAAGCACAATTTACAGCCAGTGGGAAGGTGTCTCTACAGACTGATAGTAGATCTGGTTATTTCAGCATGATTCTTCAAAACCAGAGCCACACCTACTTTCTAAAGTATAACAAATAGGTGCTTTTCTTGTTGCTATTGTTGGGACGACATCATGGGCTAGTTCATAAATGTATTTAAAATGGAATGTCAGTAAATAGAGTTGTAAGCCAGGAGTTTTGTTAGTATTTATAAAGCTTATGTAAAACTCAGTCACATTGCTGAAAAACAACTGTTGATTCATAATTGGGGATAGAAAATTGCTCAGAAAACGTCTCTGTACTCAGAATCTATGGTGAAAGTGCCCTTCGCCATAGGCTTCCTGACATTTCAGTAGAGTGGAAATAAATAGAATTAGTTCAGTATCACAGTTAAGAAAGCTGCTTAAGTCATCCAACTTTCTAAAGTTTTCACAGAAAATCAGTGATACTTAAAAGATGTTTATTTGCAGATTCCCACATCCTTTTAACAAGTAGGCTGTGGTCACATCTAAAAATCAATGCTTCTTTCCCTTCAAAATTTTCCATGAATGATATTTATGTCTTCTAAAAGCAAAGTTTTTTCTTTGTCCTGATGTCCCATGAGTTAGTGTGCATAAGTGTATTTCCTCACTCTGTTTTCTGAGAGGGCCAGAAGCAGTGAGAATACCAAGTGCCTGGATTTGGGTTTTCTAATATCATTTTCCAAAACAAAGGACCCAGGGCTCTTTGGTTAGTGGCTGATTCTAGGCCATGGCACAGAATCTGTAAAATGAACCTGGAGCATCTTGTCATGAAGGAGGTACTCAAAATAAAAAAACACAATCATGGGAGTATGTAAAAGGGACACAGGCCCAACCAGAGGAGCTTCCAGTGGCCAAAGATGGAACAATCTGAGCAACAAAATTACATAATAACCCAAGTTATAAAGAGCCATCAGTCCATATTTATACAAGTAAATTACTGAATAAATAAGTAAATGGGTAAGGAGACAAATCTCCTGTGCAGAAGATTTCTAAATGCTATATGCAGACATGCTGCCCTCAGGAGGAGGAGCTTAACTCTCTGCTCCTTAAGTGTGGGCCTTGCAGAGTGACTTGCTCCAAACAAGGCAGTTGTGGGAGTGAGGATAACTTTACAGTGGAAAAACCTGACAGAAGATGCCTCGGCCAAGTGGTCACGGTCAGTGTCACCAGTGACGTCATTGATAGCATGTGTCCTTGATTTGGTGTGATGTGATTGGCGTTTCCCTGCCTCCGTCTTCTAGCCCAAATCCCATAACCAAAGTCTGATCAAGAGAAAAACATCAAACAAATCAATACTGAGAGACAGTCTACAAAGTACCTGACCAGCTCTCCCCAAAACTGCCAAGGTCACCAAAAGCAAGGAAAGTCTGCGAAACTGTCACAGCAGACATGACAGCTGCTATAATGTGGTGCCCTACATGGGGTCCTGGGTCAGAAAATGGGTGTCATGGAAAAACTAGTGAAATCCAAATAAAGTTTGGAGTTTAGTTAATAGTCATGTAACAATGTCAGTTCCTTAGCTTTAACAAATATACCATAGTAATATAACATGTTACAAGGTGTAAACTGGGTGCTACATACATGTAATATATGTACTACATACATACAGAAAAACTCTGCTAGTTTTTGCAGTTTCTATAAATCTAAAACAATTCTCAAATAAAGTGTTTATTAAAATGGGAAGAAACCTCTGAGACAATGAATTAGGAAAAGCAAGGTAGAGTATGTCACAAGTAGGATTAAGGAAACGACTGAGAAAAAATATGCAGAATATTTTTAAAAATTTATATAGCATTTTAACAGTTCAGGTAGTTCCACACACTATTTTATGAAGTTGTATGATACCTTTTCCTAGTCCAGCAACATCTGTCCATATACATTGTGTTAAGAATTAGGCAAACTTTAATGTAAATCATAAAATCACATGCTGAAGAGAGCTCAAGGATTTGCATGTTCCCGCCTCCAGTCATTTAGGCTGTTGACCTAGATATTCATTAAATAGGGATATATAAAGCTAGTGAAGTTGCAACTTTTTAAAATCCACTCAGCTATTGAGTGATCAAGAAAAAAGGAAATAGAGTATGTTTTATCTTATATGGCTTATATTTTTGCTCTGAGGGTATTTTCTTAACTTTATCCAGGAGTGGGTGGCTATTATCTCTGCACTACTTTGGCTCACCTGGGTGGACTTGCTTAATAGTGCAATATAACGACATCCACTTTTCACAGAGGATTGGACGGGACTAGATTTCACATTCGAGTCTCCACCAGGTGCGAGGCATTGGGCTGAGTACTTCGGCATGACTATTTTACCTGACTTGGAGTCTAGTGAAATAATCTTCCAAGTTTCCCCACTCTGGATGTCCAGTCAATTGCACTGTATCCTCACCAGTTCCCTGCTCCCTTGAAGAGGTCTTTATGCTTTACCAGGAGGCCAGGCTACAGTGCAGCTGCTGCCTTGTGGTGCCAATGCCTGAATCCCTCAGAAACACTTCTCCCTTAGGGAACAGATTCTAAGTTCTGTTCATTGCTGGGAAAAAGGAAGTAATCAAGTACAGATCTGAATTCATAAGTGAGTACTCTCTGGGATGGCCTAGAATAGGAGTGAGAATATAAGAAGATTGCATCTCAACGTAATGAAGAGAGATGATTGAAAATAAATTCAGTCCTTACTGATGATTCATTCATTCTCTTATTTACTAGAAGTTCTTACAAGACAGGTTGTCAGGAAACCAATAATATATGAACCTTTTAGTGCGGATATCAATCTCATGGTGAACTATTTAAAAAGAATTGAGATTTCCAATTAGCCCTAAGATAAGGAAAGTTTTCTAGTGGAAAAAACAAACTATGTTTATATGAAGTGAGTTGAGTAAAAGTAACTTGTTGCCGTTCTGCATAACATCTGGTCTTGTGCACAAGATCTTTTCAAATTGCACATAATGTCAGAATACTGACTTACATAATCCTATTTTTGAAAATCTGTTTTAAACAGAGTCTCAGTCCAATCACTCTAATCAGTCTGACAGCGGAGTGTCTGACACCCAGCCAGCAGGACACGTTCGTTCCCAAAGCACTGTGAGCTCCATCTTCTCCGAAGCCTGGAAACGAGGCACTCAGTTGGAAGAGTCTAGCAAGGTAACACACCTGTGTTAATCTATATAGAAAAATCTGTGGTATCCCATTGATTTAGTTTGTTGCTCTTTTATTCCTTTATTAGGAATCTTTCTTGCCCTATATCAGCATTCTTTCTTTGACTTCTCAGAGATGAATGTGTGAATTGGCTCTAACAACCTAAAATCTCAAAAAAATAAAATATTAGCAGTTTATGTAACTCTTTTTAGCAGTGGCTCATGTTTTTAAGAAATAATGATTTCCTCCTTTCCATCCTTAATCAGTTTGTGGTGTATTTAGTATCAGTGCCACTGAATTTTGTCCTAGAGAAGCTAATAGTTGATTATTTCTTTATTTGTTATTAATTTATTCAGACTCATTCCATCATCTTCCTTTATGCTTCCTCTGTGCACTGATGAATTTTCTCAAATTATGATACATGTGGAAGACTAAATTCATATTAATCCCCTTAAAATTTTGGATCCCTGAGCCCTGCTCAGTAGCTTGTTCAGTGGTACTGAAGAACAAATATAATGGTTGCAAGACTACTTAGGAAAATAGAGAGGCTCTTTAGCCCAACTGAAAGGCACCATGTCAGATTGCCTCTGAGTTCTGTGGGCAAGGGTCTCTGCTGCCTGACCTCTTAGTGGGCCATCACTGGGGAACCAGGGGCACACGTGGCCTGACCATTTTGGTTCTGCCCAGTAATCACTGTGATTATTTTGGTCTGAATCACTTATACAGGTACATTCACTAATGAGAATTAAATGAATATTCTCCCTCAGTATATTTCTTATTTGCATATGTGGTTGGTTACTGGCCCTCCAGAAGGTGGAGGAGGCATTAGTTGCCCATTGTGGAGATGGAACACTTTCTCTTAGAAATAAATATTTGAGAATTGGTTCTAATGACCTAAGTTCTCAAAATACTGACAGTTTGTTAATAACTCCCTTATCAAAGGCTCACACTTTTAATTAATAATTTTCTCTCCCTTCCCTCACTTAATCATTTTGGGTGGAGCCACCCTATCTGGTGCTAGTAACTCTATATATTCAGTAGAGATGGTTTACACAGTTTACACAACTCAGGTATTTAAAGAAAAGTCCATCACCTTACTACATTTTTTAGTGGTGTTCTCTATGTGCATTTTAAATGAAAGGTCAAGGAAAACAGCAGCTGAGTCCATCATACAGGTTCAGAGCATTAAACCCTGCCTTGCAGCAGTGACAATGTGTTTTGAGTCTTGATCTCCCCTGTTTCTTCTTCTGTTGCCTCAGTCTCAGGTGCCAAAAGAGAAGGCCAGCACAGCTCAGGTCTCCACCCCTGCCGCAGCCAAGACAGGGTCAAGGTCAGGGGTGTTCTTTGGAAACACGTTTTATCTGGGTGACTCTGTAACCAAATCTTGCAGACGAATGCTTTTACTTTGATGTGCAGTTTTTAAAGAAACATTTGAGTGTCCTGATAGGCATTAGAAATCAGCCCTGTAATGAGCCTTCTGGTCTACTAACCTAAGCATTCTTGATGCTAGTTAGATGTCATTCATAATTGGAAACAAATGGTTTGTTCAAAGAACCTAAAAGATATACCCAAAGTTATTAAATCAAGAATCCAGACTTGAGTAGCTCCCTGACCAGATTTGGTAATTTGGACAATGCTGAGAGGTGCCCAGATGGGCTGGTCAGCAGCTGGTTGGCAAACTCTGGTTTCCATTTCATGATACATTTCCTTTTACTCTAGCTTTCCAAATTTTCTCTCATTTTCTTCTGGATTTTTCTATATGATATTTTTATGATCTTTTGCTGTAATGTTTATGAAGCACTTATTTATGTATTTTCCAGTAAAACAAATGTAAGGAATGCTCCCCCTTTACTTGCATTGCTGGACTTCCCGTGCATGTTGGATGCAAGTGTCTCACGAACACGAGTGTGTGTGTTGAGCTTACTCATTCCTGTGTGACTGTGCACACCTGCTGAACATTCTCATGCTCTCATGTGTCAGCTTACTAGCATCAAAAAGCCATCCTCATTCCTGGAGAGGCCCTCCACCAGCACTCCTAAGCCCAGTTATGGCATCTGCTCGATGTGGATGCAGTCATGGACTAAACGGTGAACCCCAGCTATCCCATCTCCCCTTGCAGGAGTCCAGGTGGGGTCCCGTGCTCAGAGGCCCTCCCACAGAGGGCTTCCATGCTGGGCAGATGTGTGGAAGCCAAAGGTCAGAAATCACAGCCCGTCACCATTGAAACAGGTTTTGCGACAGGAAATTTTTCCTTCGTTGTTAGACAGTCCAGCTATTTGAAAATATTGTTGGATAAACGAATTATCTGTGTGCCCTTGTTGCTCAGGCAGTCCGTTTTAGCCTTCCTAACATTGTCCTCTTTTTCACACCACTATTGCCTCCTTTTGTGAAAATGCCCCAGATTCCTTACGTTTTAGTTTTATACAGTCAGAACTTCCCTCTGTAACTGTTTTGTTTGTTGTGTTTTTCTCCCTCCCCCCTTTGTACCCCTTTTAGGCCAGGATGGAGTCTATGAATCGACCCTACACTTCACTTATGCCCCCTGTGTCCCCACAACCTAAGCTGGTCACCCCCTACTCCGCCTCGCAGCCTTCGCCACCCCTGCCTCCGCCGCCCCCCCCCCCCCCGCCCCCCCCCCCCCCGCCGCCCCCCCCGCCGCCGCCCCTGCCCAGCCAGGCCGCCCCTTCCACAGGCTCCGCAGCCTCCATGTTCGTCAAGTACAGCACTATAACCAGGCTGCAGAACGCTGCTCAGCATTCGGGGCCCCTGTTTAAGCCTCCGGTGCAGGCTCTGTCCTCCACCCCACAGCCTGGCAAACCTCAGATCCCAGTGCCCCCCAGTGGCGCTGTGCCCCCGCCCCCGCCCCCACCGCCGCCCCCCACCCCCGGCTCCGCTATGGCCCAGCTGAAGCCCGCACCCTGCGGCCCGGCCCCTCCGCCCTTCAGCCCCCCAGCCCCGCCGCTGAAGATCCATCATGTTCAGCACGGTACCCCGCCGGTCCCCCCCACGCCCCCGCTGCCTGCTCCCACCCCCACGCCGCCCCCTCCTCAAGCTCCCCCAAAGCCCCTTGTGACCGTACCCCCGCCGACCAGCGCCAAGACTGTGCCGCCCCTGGTGACACAAGCGGTGCCCCCGACACCCACGCCTCCAGCCCCCCCAGCCAAGAAGCAGCCGGCGGTTCCTGTGTCGCACATTCCGCCCTCTCCCGCCGCCCCCCCCCCGGGTCGGTCCCCCCGCCGACACTGCCCAAGCAGCAGAGCTTCGGTGGAAAACCGCCTCCCTCTCCACTGTCCCCGGGGCCCTCGGTGGTGAAGCAGCTGGCCAGCCAGTTTCCTCCGCCTGTGGAGTCGCAGTCCCCGAAGGCCACCTCAGCGAGCACGGCCCCGCAGTCCCCACCTGCTGTAAAAGCAAAGCCCAAGTGGCAGCCCAGCTCCATCCCCGCCCCTTCCCCGGATTTCCCTCCTCCTCCTCCTCCTGAGAGCTGCCTGGTGTTCCCTCCCCCTCCTCCCCCCCCAGCCCCAGCCCCAGCCCCGCCGCCGCCACCGCCACCGCCGCCCGCGACACCCACAGCCTCCCCTGGCCCCGACAGAAGTGCTTCTCCAGGCAAGAAGAGCGTCAAGACATCCAGCCCCGGGGGGAAGAAACCTCCCCCAACCCCGCAGCGGAACTCCAGCATTAGGTCCAGCGGTTGTGCAAAGCACCCTGAGCCCAAGAGACCCTCAATAGACAGTCTAGTCGGCAAGTTTGCAGAGCCAGCAGAACCCTCCGGGTCTCCCAGCAAAGAGGCCGCACCGCCTCCTGCAGCGCCCCCCAAGCCTGGAAAACTCAGTCTTTCTGGAGTTAACCTTCCCGGAGTGCTCCAGCGAGGCTGTGCGCCAGCAAAAGCGCCCCTGCCCAGCGGGCGCCGCAAGGACTCCGTGGTGGAATTTCCCTCTCCTCCATCAGATTCCGACTTCCCACCCCCTCCGCCCGAAATAGAGCTCCCACTGCCCCCCGTGGAGATCCCTGCAGTATTCTCGGGCAACACCCCTCCCAAAGTGGCAGTTGTTAACCCGCAACCCCAGCCGTGGTCCAAGACGGCAGGGAAGAAGGCGCCCCCACCCACACGCCCCAAACGGAATGACAGCACCCGCCTCACTCAAGCAGAGATCCCCGAGCAGCCGGCGGCGGCGACAGCAGTGCCTCAAGTGCCCACTTCTCCCAAACCCAGCCTCAGCGTCCGGCCTGGGTTCCTAGCTGACCTCAACCGGACACTGCAGCGGAAGTCCGTGACCCGGCACGGCTCGCTCTCCTCGCGCACACCCAGGGCAGAGCCCACGGCCACCATGGACGACATGGCCTTGCCCCCGCCGCCCCCCGAACTGCTTTCCGACCAACAGAAAGCTGGTTACGGAGGCAGTCACATATCAGGCTATGCGACATTGCGGAGAGGACCCCCTCCTGCTCCCCCCAAGAGAGACCAGAGCACCAAGCTCTCGAGAGACTGGTAGCTACCACAGAACTGTTGTTTTCCTGGTCTCTGTATCAGTTCTACAATCAGCTCACCTGATGATCTGGAATTCAGGTGTTCAGAGCCTCCTAGTATGATGTTGTTATTCAGGTAGTGCCCAAGATATGTGTGCGTGCGTGCGTGTACACACACAGCTATACAGTGTATGTATATATATGTATACATATATCTATGTGCATATGTATATATAGAGAGATATGGCTAAGAGTGACTCTATATATTTATTCCTTTTCTCTCCTAATCTGAAAATGGGTTTTGGGTCTTTTGGGTGGTAGAGGCATGGAAGGGGATGTGTGTCCTGTCCCTATGATTTCTATTCTTATGTGGATTGGACCAAAAACTTCTAATGACTTGACTTAGAAGGTATTTTCTAACTGTCCGTGTGCGGCCTCTGTGCATGTTGTGTATTATATAATAAGGAATTGATGTATAATGTGCTATTTCTCAGTTTGAGAAGACAACCAGAATGTCTGGTGTCATATCTATGGGGCTTTTCTGTTTGTACTTTTCCCCAGTTGGCTGAAGATGGAACTCCTTGACCCGCACTTCATTACCATCCATTAACCGGGCACTTTAAATCAGGAACACCTCTCCCTCTCCTCATCGCAGGGGCAGATCGTGCAGTTTGGGGAAATTTGGCAGCCGTGCTCTGCACGTGGTTGTGCACAGGGAGTGAGCACCTGGTGTAACTAAACCATTTGGTTGCAGTGCCACCACCACGGCCACTTGCACCTAGAATGTGTTGTCACAGGTAATCTCTTTGCCACAATACATGGATGATTTGTACTATACTCCTGGATGGTTCTTTCTGTACTGCTGGAACCCTTTTCACGAGCTTTGTGAAGCTTTTATCAAGTTCGGCCTCATGGTCCATGCTTTCTGATTGTAAGAAAATATCCAATACAATCCCCCTGGAATGCTCTGCCCCAGTATGTGTTTAGGTGACCAGTTAACTTCTTACAGTGTGTGCTTAGGTAGATGTTGCTACTTGGTATCTATAGGCAATTGCTGTATCAAATACATACGTCATGTCCAATACGGTGCATCATTACACAATCACCTTCAGAGATGTGTCTGGCTTGTGCGTTGCTCTCTAGGATGGGTGGTCAGAGAAGAGAACAGAACTGGCACCTGTGCAGGTGCGATAATCAGGCTGTATATGGATTGTAATGTGTAATACAAAATATTTATATATGGGACTATCACAGAGGGAGGGAAAAATAAGAAATGCGACTTTCGTCAGCTTCATCCATAGCTACGGGAGCTAACACGCTAGGATTCTTGCTTTGTGGTGGCCTGACTGTGGAGGTCTGTCCAGGTTATCAGGTGTCCCAATGGAGTGGAGTAGTCCGGGGACAGAAGTGACGTCACACACTATGCACGGGCGATTGGGTAGCACCGGAGTATCGCTCTAATGGTGCACTGTCACTCTGTGCACTTCACACTTCTCATGCTTTGTTTCCTATGAATTTTTCTTGGTACGTGAGAGAAATGGGCCGTCTCATCAATTTATGATACATTGACCATTGAAAATAAAATGCAGTCTCAGAGCTGCTCTTAAGAGAAACCAGCCATCCCAGCAATGATAAATGAGCACACCTTGTAGTGAAAGCCCCTGCCTGTGGTGAATGATTATCAATGCAAAAACTGCAAAAATATTTGACAGTCCTATAAGGAAAAAGTGACGCCAATGCAGTGGGGTAAAGAGAGTAAATAATTCAAGAATAAGCAAGTTGTACCGTACACAAGCTATCCCTATGACCTGCTCTCCAAGAAAGTACTGCATCATAAAGAGAGGAAGTGGCATTGTCCAATGTCACACACATCCAGGATAGTGTTCAATATTATCCTTTTAGAGCAATAAGAATATGTGTTGTGCACTTTTTTTAAAGCCCTGGCTTCTTTAAAAGATACTTCTGGATCTTTTCAATTGTTCTGAGTTCGGTGTGCTTGATGATATTGTTAAGCTTATGAAGTGACCTTTAACACATCTGCCATCATTAGTTTAAGCATGCACAGCGATTTGGGTAACATTTGAGTACAGATCGTGAACGCTCCGCTGTGACTCTAGTGAAGTTATTTCCCATAATCCTCTGCCTGCAGCCTTATGGTCTAAGGATCACCCTTATTTGTGGGGTAAAGAATTACTAAGAATGTGAATCCAATGATATAAATATTCATCACTAGAGTTTTTTTGTGTGTGGTGGTGGTGGTCTTGTTTTATATGAAGGTGGAAAACATCAACTTTCCTTGAGGGAAAAAATAGTGTGTCCTCAGCCTTCCTTTACCCATAGTTTGAGCCCTAAGGTGCAGTCTTTGTTAAGTGAGGTGTTTCCTGGGACTTCTTAGGTCACTCCTGATGACAGCCACCCTGAACTGATGCTTCTAGTACTCCTCTTCCTGAAAGAGCATTCTTTAGAACACTAGGGATACCACAAAGAGCAGGGCCAGCCAAAGGAGAACTGTCATTTTTACCCCAGTCCAGTGTCTTGTCTGACAACAGGCTGTTTCTCTTTACATTTCTCCAAAGACGGAAAGGCTATTAATCAACTTTTCCTTTGTTAGGTGTGAAACAACTGAATACAAAAAACCAAAATGATACTTTATATTTCTAGTGTTTTATTTCCTAGTGGGTTTTTTAATTTTCTCAATTTGGATTTTTGTTGGGACGTAGATTTGTGGGTTTTTTTTTTCCTTTTTCTGAGACTACGCTGTTACTTGTGTAAATGTTTTTTCTCTGGTGTGTTCATGGAAAACACCTACTGCCAGATGACACTAGTACTGTGCCTTCTTTCACTGCCTTCTGCTCCACAGCTCTAATCAGCCTAGCTTCCTCAGGTCAGAGAAAGAATCTGGACAGCCAACTTGGTTGTACTGCACTGAGCAGCACCCACGGGCTCCTCCTATGAGGGCGGTGTGAACGGGTGCCCATTAGAGCTGGTGACTTGGTTAGCTAGCTTAACTTTTACCGCAGGTACTTTCAAAATTGGATCCCCCTATGCTTCAAGTTTAGGCACTAATTCTGAAGACAAAAGAGCCTATCCTCTATTAACAAAACAACTTACACCAGGTTCATAGGTAATAATATAAATGTTAGACTATTCTGTATTGAAATTGAACAGCTTGGCTTTTACTACTCAGATAAATATACTTACTTTCCTTAGATGCTGTAATTCTCACTTGGGATTCTTAAGGCTTTCATAGATACCCGCTTAACTATAAACTGCATTTTTTTAAACTTCTGAGAACTCTTTAAATGAGAAACTCTTAAAAATGAGAACTCTTTAAAATAAGACCACTGACTCTTAAGAAGTTACAGGAAATGATTTCACTAGAGAATTTTAAATAAGTAATGTAGATGATACCAAAAAAAAAAGTAATGTAGACATGATGGTGTTTTACAGTCCCCTCAAATCAAGGTGCTCCTGCCAACCAGTGCATATTCTGCTACAGGCTGTGAACAGTCTTGGAAGTCCACTCTCTGTGTAGTTTACTGGCCACTGAAAGCAATGCAGACTTCATCAAGAAAGTTTAAACAAAAACTGGGGGATCATGAATAATTCCAGTACAGTGACAACGGCTAATAAGCGTACGTCAAGGTTGTGAGGTTACAAATTAGCCTGAAAAAAATTTCAGGTAACGATATGGATTGGTTTGACTAGCAGGCCACCAACAGAACCTTTGTCACTTTTTTTCCTCAGCTAAGAACAATTTTATGTTACAAATACAAGGTGATTGTAAAGAAGTAAAAAAAACCCTTTCCTACTTTTATACGTTATTACTCTACTTTTTCATATACCTTCAAACTGATGCAATCTCACAGATTTTATTCAAGCTTAGACCAATTAAACCTGTATAGGTATAATGACTTGCCTGAAATAGGTGTAATAATGTGGATTTAAACACTTGATGAAAGGATGTCTATTTCTAAAAATTATCTTAAGTTGCAAGAACCTTTGGCACTTTGAATTTTTATATACTTTCTGTCATTCGTATAAAGCAGTTTATCCCTAACCCTGTAGGAATATGTGACCACTCACAAAGTTGAGATTTGATCCACAGAAATATAAGTAGAATTAAATATCTTATCTTTTCAAATAATTTTCCTTTAAAAATTTAAACAGAAGAACATTTGTACAACTTTACCAGTCTTATCCTTCAAACAAATGCTTGGTTCTTACTGTATCCTTGAAAGGCCTATATATGTCAAAGAAATCTGAAATTTAGGCTGTAAACTAAACCTGTTAAATAAAAATAAGCAAAATATACTTGATAAACAGTTGAAGGAAGAAAAAATCTTCATCTGGTTTGCTCTCTGATGTTGAAGGACTAACCCACTTTAGAGGAGAAGATGGTATCTGCTATAATCCCCGGTGCCTTGCTCTTTTAGAGGACTAGCCTGAAAAAAACAAACCCAACAAGCAAACTTTGAGGTGCTAATGAGAGAGAACTTGAGTGTTTCTGGTTTGCACAGAAAAAGTGACTGTCTCACAGGAGATGGCTTCATCTACCTAAATGGGGTCTGGCCACTTTCTACCAAAGACATTTAGAGGAGTGAATTGAGTCAGGGTGGTGAGTGCTACATATTTAAAAGATGACTACATTCAGAAGTGAACAGGTTGGTTAAGGATGGCTATTAAACCTGAGCTCATAAAGCCTCAACCTCTTTCTTCTTAGAACATGCTTGCAGCACTTAAAGAAAAAAAAAAAAATCTTTGCATTTTGGAAACTGTCCATTGTTGTTAAGTTTACTGTGACCTAATACCAAAAACTGCCATTTTTCATGATTGCCATATCCTATATTTTTTTCTCTACTGTTTGTAAATAATCCCTCCTAGAAAATAAGCATTAACCGGAATGTCTCAAGGGATTTTGCTTAATTTTATCAGCCACTAGTGAACTCCTCTTATGGATATGTTATTTAAAATACCATTAGCTTGTGTTAAATGTAAAAACACTGTTTACTGATTTAAAAGGAAAACTGCACATATTTAACTGGGATTGCTTCCTCTCTTCCCATTTCTTTAAAAAATGGAGTCAAGGCTTATGCTGACATCTAGGCAGTGGCAGCTTTGCCATAAATAAAATGTAGGAATATAGTTTTTTAAAGCATGAAAAGGCAGAAGGGACCGCATTATTAAGTACCCAATAGAGGACATTATTCAAGTGATTATGCACAGCTTGGTAAAGATGAAGTTGCAATTTTTCTTTCAGATTTGCTGCTCTCTTCTCTGCTTAAATGTATGCTCTCATTTCATTATGTGCCTTGCTCCCTGACTGTGCAGACCTATATATATAGATATATATGAGAGAGTCAGTACTACTGACGATGTTTTTGTTCTACTGCTGGATTAAGTTATTTTCCAAGTAATTCTTGCCAGTTACTGTCAGCAAACTATTGTAATGGCTTAGGACAGTAGTCATACAGTCAGTGTGAATTTGTTTTTCAGTTATGTTTCCATTATGTCAGCTTACCCAGTCCTTAATAAAAAGAATACACAGATTTCATTTAAACATGGGGACTTGACTGTTTGTGGACTGGCCTGAAGAACCTGGTTTGGTTTGATGTTGGGGCACCCAAAACAAGCTGTGCAATGACACGTGTGTACGTGAGTTAACTATGATTGATGTGATTAAAGGTTAAAGAATGGGGAGCTTGGGCATCACAACTAAGTGTTGAACTACTATGTCAAGTGTATGCTAATGTATTTACAAATCACATTATCATTTACCGAACTAGGGCAAAAAAAATAATAACTCCCCTTTTTATGTTAGAAGAGTTACACGTATCTCGGAGAAAGATATCAGAAGAACCTCAAGTTCACTTAGAGCAAAAATGGGGATGGAAAATTACTGAGGGGGAAAAAAAGCTCAAAACATTTTACATTTTTAATAAAAACTAATTCCCTGGTTTAAAGCAATAGGGAAGGATTCTCTCCAACACACTTAAGAGGTTCACAAGAAACTTGGATATACTTTGTAGGGTTTTATTTAGGTCAAGTTCTTAGTACACAGCAACAATTGCAAATACACTTTCAAAATTAAAAAGTGAATGTCCCCTCACTCATCTGGAGGTGGTTTAATGGCACACACAAGAAACATTACTGGCAACAGACGGCTCGGCTCCCTGAAGTTTTCCTGCATGACTTTTACTCATATCACCAAATCCTCCCTTTTAGAGCTTAAAAGTACAACTGGCCAGATCACAAATTGTTTACATTCTTTTTCGTAAACCATTTTGTTATGAAAAAAGAAGCATGGACACAAAATACGATAAGAACTGCTTTTACATAGAATTCTGAAGTTGCTAAAGACGTTTCCATTTTAATGTGAAAATAAGTTTTTTTTTTTAAAAAAAAAAAAAAAATTTAAAAAGATTATTTTTAAACAACTTAGGCCGTTTATTTTTTTTTTTTTTTTTTGAGAAGCTCAAAATTCTTAAGAAATAGGAACAAAGATCTGCATAAACTAAACTTCAGGTAAAGAGCTCAATGCCTTTTTAAGAACTGTTTTAGAGGCTCTCTCAAATAAGGCTGTTCGTTGTGCCTACCAGTGCCAAAATATGTTTGCTACATAGTACTGAGTGTATTTTTAGAAGGGTTATAATTATTATTTTCACTAACAAAGGTTGTACTTAATACACTCCTTTAGGCAGTTTGAATACTCCTATGGTATATCAAAACATAGCATATCTTCTCAAGTATCTTCCTGAAGACATCGAGTTCTTCATTTTTAAAGAAACAGCACATTCAATTAAGACAGTTACACAAAGAACATCAGGCATTTAGTCAGGAACTCTGCTGTTATTAACAAGCTGTTGTCTGAAATGAAACATCTAACCTCTTCAGCAAAACGAACGAAAATTTCTAAAATCTTACCAAGGTCTAAAATTCTATGACTCTAAGTAAATCGTGTGTGGGAAATCATCACCTTAACACCAATCAGGAGTTCCTGGTCAAAGCAGTGCAGGCATGAACAGGAACATGAACAGATGGGAAGTGATTCAGATCCCCATTCTTTTCAAAACTTGGCAGTCAGCTGCCAATCCCTCCATCTAACCCTTTCCAAAAGGGAAAGACGGCCTTCATGACATACCATGCTCTCTCCACAGAGGAGAAAAGATAGCAAAAGAACAGTTCTTAATGCAGAAAGGTCACCTGCTATAAGAAAATTAGCACAAAAGGACAAAAGCAGACATCATTTTTGATCCCTCTCAGAAAAATCTTAAGTAGTCAATGTGAGAGTGCTAAGGAGCAGAGCTATATCACAGACATCACTGTAAAGCTGCATGAAACACTCTCTGGCTGGATGATAAACAGCCACAGGAGGGAGAAAGAAAGGGAGGGATGAAAATGTCTCAACTGGTGACTTAGGAACACAGCCCTGGCCAGCCCGAGGATGGGAATAGCAGGTGCCCTGAGGGGGGCAGAAAGCAAGTAGCCAAAAGATGGAAAATACTGAACAAGACATCTTAAAAGATTTATTATTTAGTCCAAACACAGCACACTGAATCTCTCAGGTCTAGATTTTGACACAATGACACTCTTGGTTTTCATTTTACTGCCCTGGCCATAAGGTCAATGACAGTAAGAAGGTGGATTTGCATTCATATTTCCATGGCCTTTCAAATAGTAATAGGAAAAAAATCCCCTTGCCCATTAGATTCCCTCTATCCTGATAAATTGATTGATTACTGGTCGGCAGATTTTAGATTTGGACCATCTTTGTCACAATTATTATGTAGCATCTAAGGTTTCTGCATTCATTTGGAATTCCTACTACCAACTATCTTGTAATTTATAAAAAGATAAATGGGGAAAACTTACAAGAAAACAAATACTACCCTCACAGACAATTAATAGCATGCAATCTATGAAATATTACATACATTAAAAGTCTCCAATTACTGTAGGCCTGGCCCATCATTACATTGTGTCCTTCCAAGACAATATATAGAATTCAAAACCATACAAAAATTTTAAAAGATGCAGAAAATCCAACACGTGTTGTTTTTTTTAAAAAAAAACCCTACACACACATTAGAACTAAATAATATAGAAAAAAATCGGCTGACCCATGGACACCCTGCAGCACATCTTCAGTATGAAGGAATCACCAGTGTCTTCCGCACTCCCCAGTCTGGCAGGGCTTCAACAGGCAAGTTGACCGACCACCAACTCTGCGTGGTTGTCTTCTCTGCGTCTG
Organism: Phataginus tricuspis; assembly: GCA_029783875.1. Lineage (NCBI taxonomy): Eukaryota > Metazoa > Chordata > Mammalia > Pholidota > Manidae > Phataginus > Phataginus tricuspis. The sequence goes on from JAQQAC010000477.1 coordinate 33,869,097, forward strand.
GATGTGTAAGTTGTGGGAATTTGTTGGGTTTCAAAATACCCTCTGCCTTATTAATGCACTAAGCTTTCTCAGCAAAGAGCTATTTAAATAAATAATTGGAACTTTTCATTTCAAAGCAGTTTTCCCAGCTATACACCAACACCAAGAAGAGTTTAGCCTACCCAGGTATAGTCTTGGTTGGGTCCATAATGAAGCTAAAGGCTCAGAGGATGTTCAGCGCCATTACTTTGAAGGAAAACCGACTAAAGGATGCCCAGATGACCCAACAGAGCACGGTGTGGGAAGTACCCTGGAGGCAAGTTAATGAAAGCTAAACTCAAAGTGTCAGAGAAATCTCAAAGCAAAATAGCTAACCTGCAACATGTGGGGGAAAAACCTGCAATTTTAAAACAAAACAAAAGAAGTCAAGGGAATTCTTTGAATGTCAGTCAAACAATGATGAAGATTTGTGCTGAGATGAGATTCACAAGTGGAATATTAACCTGTCTACACCATCATAATTCCCTCACACACAACTACATTTGTTCATTTTTCAAATCAAGTTCTATCTGCACTGTCATCCATGTTCAAGGCCTACATTTGAAATATATGCAGCTATTACCTCTCCCTTTTCACCCGACACAGGGAATTTACCTGGCAAAGCTCTCTTCTGGCCCAATCAGTTGTACTGGGAAGAACCTGCAGCAGCTCTGGGCCCACGAACAGGCTGACCACCACAGTACTCACCTGCTGAGCAGCAAGCCTGCCTGGAGTTTTTCAGTTCTCTTATACTGATTACAGAAGTGGTGATTAAAGCCATTTGCCTTACAAACTCCACTAAATTGGAAGCTGTAATTGTCCAGATGGGGAAAAAATTACTTTGTCATTGTTCCTCTCAAAGTTATATTAATTTTTATGCACGTAAGGGTAAGTATGTGGCTTTATAATACGACTTATCCTGCTAGTCTTAGTCTGAGATGTAACATTCAGATTCTATGAGCAGCTATTTCAAAGGCCAATCACACAAAAAGAGAGTATTTATTTTACCTTTTCTAGAATTAAGTGAGTAAAACAACTCAGCAACAGCTAACAACACTGGCCATTAACAATGTTCCAACAGGCCAGTAGCAAGACTTTTATTCCCAGTGACTGTCAGGAGACTTGAAAATAACTGCTATTTTGAAATAACGATTAATATTCTTCTAAATAGTGAAAGAAAGAGTTGGTCTGATGTCTCCAAGATCCTGCTCCTCAAAACTTGCCTAAGGCATCAGTTGAGGACACCAACTGAGCAGAACATGTCTACAGCTGACTCTGTCCAGAACCCTGGGAACCTGAGCCACTCACCACACCTCACACACCCAGGTACACTGGCCATTAGCGGCAAGGCGATCTCGTGCAGCAGGAGCACATTAAAGTCAAACTAGCAATTCTTAACCACCCTCAGGATGTTTGGAAACCCATTCCATTATCCTCCTCATCTACAAACTGAGAAACGTGAAGGGATGCAAGTCAGCTTGGTGCACTCAAGTGCTGAAGGGATGCAGAACTTAACAGTGTTAAAGAAGATATAAGCAATCTGAAATTATAAAAATGGTTAAATATGGTATTTAAATATTGGTTCCCTTCTCATACAAGTGGAAAAAAAAATGTGAAGCTAGGCCACAAGGCTGACCCTTTAGCACAGGCACCAGAGACCACCCAATTCTGCAGGAGAACTCTCAAGGGTGCACAGTATTCCTGAGAAAGATCCCAGATCTTTTCCTGAATCAGTCTTAACCTGATTTGTTTTATGGGGTTATGCTGTCATACCTCTGACGTACTCAGAAATGGCCACTTTATTTCAATCCAAACAGCTCAGCATAGCACAAGTGATGGCAGAAAGATCCATGTGTTCATGTTCAGACTCAGCTTGCTTTTTTGTTTTAATATGTGGGGGTAAATTTAAAAAACGTTAAGTAGTTTTTGTCATCTGTATCCTTCATTTGTTTCCCTGGAAGGGAATCCACAGGGCCTTTGATAATCTGGAAGACCTGACTATTCCCATGAGGGAAACAGCCCTGCTGAGCTTTACTCAGAATAATGCATGATCGACTCGACATAATTCCCTGGGAAGAGCCCAGTCACTCCATTCATAACGCCCTCATACCAACCATCGTCATTCTTCTTGATGACATAAATAATGGCTCCTTCCTGAAAGGACAGCTCGTCTTCCTTGTCTTTTGTATAATCATAAATTGCAACAACTAGAGGGGAAAGAAACAGGATGTGAAAAAGAAGAATGACATTTCTAGAAAGACAGAACCACATAAATACCCACCTTTCCCAACTGCAGCACTTCAAACACAGACTTTCAGACCAAAAAACCTTTTTTTCCTACTACCCAGCCCTGCACAATGAATCCCATCTTAAGAAAACCAGGGTCAAAACAGCATAAATGGCCAAAAAGAAAAAACCTTTACTCAAACTTATCTTTGAACAGCCTATGAGAAAAAATACCTCACTGAAGAGAGACAATCCCAGAATCAGGAGAGGTGGCTGTTTCTCCAACTGAGCTTATGTTGAAGCACCATATTGTGTAAAAAGGCGTATCTTTAAACATTAGAATTATACTAGCAATATGCGCTGTGAGGCGCCAAGTGAGGAAATGGAGACACAGGGACCAGCAGATTTACGTGCCCCTTCTCACACTTTCTAGCGCCTGTACCTATTCACAGACGAGAAGAGCGGTTGAGCTCCCACAAGTTATAGGTGTGAATGATGGGAATCTAGACACTTTCAAAACACATGCTGGATATGCCACCAACTTAGCATATCCACAGTAACAAACAAGGAGTGTTTAAAAACTAAGATACCTGTAAGTTTCATGATTTTCAATGCTTAAGTAACTTGGTAACTGGGGCCTTTCAATGATATCTGGGACAATCACTGTTTCCTAAATGTTATATCTACCGTAGCAGTTTAGTTAAATCGGGATACCCTATAACTTGCTCCAATCCACTTGGAGAATTATCTTTTTTATAGAAGCTCCTCTGTACCTTATCATACCACTCAGGACCTCACTCATCACCCCCACCACTCGTCCCTCTGAGGAGCACACACCGACTTCGTTGGTTTCTCATACAACCTTAATCCTCACATAAATAAGAAACAAAAACTACAATGGAGACTTTATCTTGGTAGAGTGCAGTTATTTTGTGTTCCTGGCGTGCTTTACTAAAAATTAAATGATTTTCTTAAACTCTGAATATTTGCCACGACAGTGATCTACTAAGGATGTCGGGAAATCCCTTAGAGACGCCTAGGAGAGTTTAGTGTGTATTCCCCAGACAGAACCAGACAACTAAACACAAATATAATTAAATGACATACAAGTTTAACTACAAATATAAGAACACAAGATGATGTTGTGTATTTAGTATTTCTAATCAACTTAATTTTTTTACCTTTTTGTTTAGTTGATAATATTCTTGATGCTTATAGAAATGAAAAAATCAACAGTGGAAAAGTAATTCAGGGGAGAATATCCCCAACTCCTCTGTTAATTCTACCTCCTGAATTTCTCAAATCCAAACACTTTCTCCACCATCACAGTCACCGCCCGGTCAGTGTACCAGCTTTTAAGCTGGAATCCATATAATCACCTGAAGATTTTCTAAGCAGTATGAGTGACAGATGATTTTACAGAGACTCCTTCTAGATTCTCAGTTTTTAAAACTCTGCTTTGTAATACTGATCTGCTTGAGATCCCTTTAGTCAGCCATCAGTCAAAAAAATTCTCATTTCCTGTTCATCCTTTTCCTCCTTAACAGAAGTACAGTGGTAGACTGTCATCTTGAAGTACAGAACACTTCTGGATGTCAAAGGGACAATCCAGAATACTGGGTGTGGTGTCAAGAAACAGAATTACTCCGCTGACCAACTCAAGCTTTTTCCAGGTTGCTCCCATTCCTTTGCTTTTAACAAAATTTAAGAAATTTTATAATGGAGGTATCATAGCTGACACATTATAAAACATGATTTCTGAAGACAGAACATTATTTGATTTTTGACAAGTAACTCCAAGTAAGTTTTAAAAAGTTGAGTGACAGGGCCACATGAAAAATACTCCCATTTGCATCTACTTGTTCACATGAATAAGATCTTCACACCACTGCCCGGCTGAGACCCTCATCTCTTCCTTAGGCATCCAACCCGGTCTTTCCAACTCCTCCCTTCCTTCCTTTCTAATGTACTCTACACTATTATCAGGTACCTTAGGAAAAAAATAAAACAAGTTAAAATATAAGTTCATGGGAACTTATCACTAACCTGCTTAAAAATCTTCCAGAATTTCTACCATCAGATTTTTAAAAAAAGAAAAAAAAAGCAAATGCCTCCACCTGGTATTCAAGGCCTCCCCCAGTTAGAACTGACGATGCTTCCTGCACTCATATCCCACCCAGTCTCCCTCCAACCCCCATGTTCTCATGGACATGACACACTCACCATACCCAAACAGCCACGCACTTTCACTCAGGATTCCCTCAGCCTGCATGGCCTTTTCTCTCCCCTCTTTGCCTGAGAAACTCCTACTCATCATTCAAGGCACATTACAAATGCCAGGTCGTCTAAAAAGCTTTCTGGAATCCCCAAGAACTAATGGCACTATTCATTTTTTGATAATCATAAATGGAGCATCCATGCTGATTTTCAGAGACACGAACAGGGAAATGACAGGAGACTGTCAGGTTTGCAACAGCAGAAATGTTATAAATTATCATACGTTGTTTTTACTTCTACCAAGAAGTTATGTCACTGAGCAGGCAGGACACAAGAATAGGTGGCTTGATAGAAGGAAGGGATATAAAATGGGCTCTGACAAATAAGTCAAGTGTGCCAGGAAGAATTAAATCAGTAAATGGAATAGCCAAGCCTCAATCCCAGGTCTGCCAGAGCTCAAGCTTAGGACCATGGTTAAGGCTCTGGAGTTACACCACCTATTTCAAATCCCAGCTACCACTTAGTTTACAGAACAAACTTTCTAAGCTGCTTTTTACTCAACTGTATTATGGGAATAGTGTTAACACCTCAAAACATTGTTATATTAAACATATAATACACAGCCCAGTGCCCTGCATATGGTAAATAGTCTATATAAATGTTAGCTTATTCTATTATCATTATAATCATTATGATACACTGTCTTTTCTGTAACACTTAACATTTTGTTATAGTCTATAACATGAATTATTTTTGAACCTCAATTTCCTGGTTTGCAAAATGGGGAGATTGCCTTACAGATGTAATAGGTCTTGCGTTATACCAGGCACATAATAAACACATGAAAATATCTCTTCTCTATCCAAATTAAATCAAGACACTGACACACACAGTCACCCTCACCTGGTTAGTATGAGCAGTAATCCAGGGTGAAGAGAAATGCTCTCTTACTGCAGTGGTTCTCAACCTTGGGATTATCTGGGGAATTTAAAAAATTCTGATGCCTGGGTCCCATACAGATTCTGATTTAATAAATCTGAAGGGTCAGCCATACCAAATGTTCCCCAGGTGACTAATAATCAGGCAGGATTGAGAACTAGATCCTAAGGTCTTAGTAGCAAAATGAGTCATTAGGCAACAGCCTTAACATTTATGCACAACAAAAAAGCAATCATAAGCTGAACACAGTTATTTTGCTTTTGTTTTGCTAGAAAGGATAAAGAAGAGCTTATTGAATCTTCATGTTTGAAGAGATCTAAACTTAGAGAAATCAAACTTTGAAAAACATCTTAGGGAACATCTCGGACATATTCTTCTAAACTTTAAAGCATTACTTGAACTGAAAACAAACTTACTTTTCTCTCTTACAAAACTCTCCAGATTTTCAACACATTCACTGTAGAGTACATTTTTAGGAAGCAGAACTTTCCATTGCGCTTTTTCTCTTAAGGAATAACTGAGCTGGTTTTTCGAAGCTTAAAACTGTCATCCCTTTAGGACAGTGGTCAAGTCAGCTAGGGAGTTTGTAAAGTATGTCAATGGCCAAGACCACATCCTAGTATAGTACCGTAGGCTCACTTTTTTCCCCTTAAAAACAGCTCTATTAAGGTGTGATTTAGACACAAACACAACCAGTTGAGTATAGAGTTCCATGAGTTTAGACAACTGTACCTTCCTGTACTGGCCCCTGGAAACCGCTGATCTAGATTCCTTTTAGATGGAATCATAAAGTTATGAGTCTTCTGTGTCTGAATTCTTTCATTAGTGTAACGCTTGAATCCATCACTATTCTGCTTATATTGGTAGTTTGTTCCTTCTAAATGCTGAGCAGTATTCCATTGAATATGGGTGGCTTTCCCACAATTAGTTTATCTACTCCCCAGCTCTAAGATATTTGGGTCATTTCCAAGTTTTGGCAATTATGCAGGAAGCAGCTATAAACATCAAGTTCAAGTCTTTGTGTGAACATACAAATTCATTACTCCTAAATAAATGCATAGAAGGGACTGCCTTCAACTGAGAGGTGTACATCTAACTTCTAAGAAACTGTATGTTTCCCAAAGTGGATGAAACATGCTACATTCTTACCAGCAATGCATAAGAGCTCCAATTTCACCACACTTTATCCAACACTTGGCACTGTCAGTGTTTTTAATTGTAGCCATTCCAGCTGGTGCACAGTGTTACTTAGTTTGGTTCACTGTGGTTTCAATTTGCATTTCCCTAATGACTAATGATGTTGAGCATCTTTCCAGAAGCTTATTTGCAATTAATGTATCTATTTTCTGAAGTGTGTTCAAACGTTTTTTCTGTAAGTTGTTTGTCTCCTTAAACTAAGTTGCTTTTGCAAATATTCTAGGATTGCTTTGTCATTTTCTTAACAGCATCTTTGAAGAAGAAAAATTTAATGAAAGTGAATTTCTCAATTTTCCCTTTTAAGCTTGTTTTTATGTGATCTCTACAAAAATCTTTTCCTAACCTCACTTCACAAAGATTTTCTACTATGTTTTCCTCCAGAAGTTTTATAGTTTAGGTTTCATGTTCAGGTCTAAAATACATTCATTTTTCAAGTAGTGATTCTCATCTCACTACACTGATGGACAGTGACTGTAATAGGGTTGGTGGGGGGGACCTGAGGAAGGGGGTAGTTTAATCATCACAATATTGCTCATGTAATTGTAGGTTAATGATACTAAAATAAAATAAATTGTAAAAGAAATAAAATAAAATAAAATACATTCATTTTTGTGTATGGTGAGGTAAGGGTAGAAGTTCATGTTCTACATATGTATATCCAACTGTTTCAGCAGTATTTCTTGAAAACACTATACTTTCCCCACTGAATTACCTTGGCACCTTGATTAAACAATATGTGTGGATCTTTATCTGGATTCTATATTCTATTCCATTGATTTATATTTCTACATTTACAACAGCACCACACTGTCCTGAATACTGTAGCTTTACACTAGGACTCTAAAAATCAGGTAGTTTACATTCTCCAACATTAATATTAGTCTTCTTTTCAAAACTGTCTTGACTATATACTAGGTCTTTGCACTTCCACATAACTGTTAGAATCCCCTTGTCAGTTTATATAAGAATAACTACTAAAATTTTTATTGGGACTGCATTCCATTTATAGATCAATTTGAGGAAAACTGGTCTTTTAACAATTATCAAAGACCATATATAATATAGCTATCAATTTATTTAAGGTCTTTATTAATTTTTGTGAATGTTTTAGTTACTACCCTAGTATATATCTTATTAACTTTATCCCTAAGCATTTCATATTTATGTTATTACAAAATTGTTCATTGCTCATATATGAAAATGCAATTCATTTTGCACACTGACTTTGTAACCTACAATCTTCCTAAGCTTGCTTTTTAGTTCTACCAACTTTTCTATAGATTCCTCAGGATGTTCAACAGTCATACCGTCTGCAAAAGATTATTTGGTATTGTCCCACATGCCTATTGCTCTGTTTTTGGTTTTTCTCCATGCCTCATTTTGGATAATTTCTATTGTTATGTTGTCAAAGTTGCTGATCTCCAGAAGTAACACCATATACAGAATATATATATATATCATATATATACATATATTCTACTTCTCTCTTATGTCCATGTTTTCCTTTACCTTCTTGGACAGATGTGGCACTTTAAAGCACCCTTGTCTGGTTCCATCATTTGGGCCATTTCTCAGTCTGTTTCTATTGATGGACTTTTTTTTTAGTTATGAGTTATATTTTCCTGGTTTTATATACGCCTTGTAATTTTTTATTAAATGCTGTATGCTGGACACTGAATCTTACTTTTAGGTGCACTGGATTTTGTTAACTCCTTTGAACAGTGTTGGATTTTGTCCTGGAGTTCAATTAAGTTACCTGAAATCAGTTGGATATTTTCAAGGTTTACATTTAAGTGTTGCTGAAGCAGTCCAGAACAACCTTTAGTCTAGGGCTAATTTGGCCTCCTACTAAAGGGACACACTTCGAGGTCTCTCTCAGTGCCTTGTGTATTACAAAATCTTTCCACTCTGGCTGGTTTAGGAATATGAGCTCTCTCCAGGTGTGTTATTTCCAAGAATTTTTCGGCCTACTTTCGTCTCATTCTTTCTCCAAGCACAGGCAGTTTCTTCACACGCATGCACAGACCAGTACTCAAAGACTCAAGGGGACCCTTCTGCAGCTCTCCAGACCTCTGTCCCCTCTTTGTGTGGCTACCTCTTCTCCATAGCCTTCCAAAGCTCTGACCTCTCTCCTCTCCACACAGTGAGACCTCCAGGCTCTGCTTCAGCTCCACTGCCTCGCACTGTGGCCTGGAACCTGCCTCTGGGCAGCAAGCCAGGACAATCAAAGGCTGGTCCTTGTTTGAGTTCCTTCTCTCAGAGGTCAAAGTCCACCAATGTCTGAAAGCATTACTTTTAATAGGTTTTCTGCATTCATTTCTGTTTTAGGAGGGTAGGTAAATCTGATTACCACTGCCCTGTCTTGATCAGAAGTGGAAATACAATATTTGTTAATACGAGCTCCCAGGAGATTCTAAAGTGTGGTTAGTTTTGAAACCCAGTGAGTTAGCAGCTTTGATTTCCTTAGCAGAAAATTACCTTCAAGACAGCACACATTCTTTTTTTTCTGAGCTGATTAGTATTGATGAGATTTGGAAGCTTAATGAGATTTATGTCCCAACAGTACCATGTCAAGGTTAGCTAATATATCTAGAGAAACTTTTCACTAAAAGAAATGTCCAATACTACTTTGCAAAAGAAACTGAGAAACCACTATTCTTTGGAAGAAAGTTTCATATGGAGATATTTCTGAAGTATCTGATATAAGATACCATAAAAGAATGCTTTAAAGCATGGGGGTGGGGTCAGGATAACTAATAATTTGGAAAAATCACCCTCTTCCTGAGGCATTCCAGAAAAACCCTATCTTTTTAAATTTTTGTCTTACAGAAACCATTCATAAAAAGCATGCTCAATAGGCACAATAAATATATAAACATCAATAAAAAATCAAATAGCCACAGAATTTTACTAGCATGACTTTCAAAATCATGAACCAAAATCATAAATTAGTAAGAACATACAGGTTATATAAGCAAAACTTTACTTATCAATGAAAAATAAATAAGATTCTCTTCAGTACCAGTAAATTTCACTTCTACGTAGAGGTTTCTCCCACCCGCCCCAGACATCCCTCTGAAACTTACCCTTTTCCAAGTAAGACCTTGGAGCCCAGGGGGGGTCCTCTTCGGCATAAGGATCACTATACTCAACCACAGCTGCTTCCTCCTCTTCATAGTCTTCTGGGGGCGGAGGTGGAGGGGGGGACTCATCAAAGACGGGTTCTTCCACAGGAGGTGGTGGAGGGGGGGTATCTGAAACTAAGAATGCATCAAAATGATAACAAAACTACACATTATACTAAGTTCAATATTTTCTATCCAAGCTTCTATGTTCATGGAATATAAACCTAGTCTTGAAAATAATAATCTTTCAAAAAATGAGTGTGTAGGAGCAGTCGCCCCACCAAGTATAATGTCCCAAATATCCAAGCATGATGCCCTCCTTCTCTTGCATTAGTGCTGATGGATGTGATGTTGAGTCAAGTGTATCCGAAATAATTATTATTAACTGAGCCTCTGGAACCAATACATAATCTTCTTTTTCAAAGGAGGTAAGTACAATACAATGTGGCTTTACATTATATCCAAGAAAGTGTGGTTAGCAGAACTATATAATTTGGGCATTTCACCATATTTAATTTGTAACAAACTAGAATGAGTCCACTGAAGAGTCTAACTTTAGTAATTTGCTTTAATTAGATTAATAATCTACTTTTAATTTGATAACCTAATAAAATGAATTTTTAAAAAATACCACTTTACCAATTAGTGAGGCAGAAGTCACAAACTGTGGGTAACTTGATCCATTAAGATGTTCATTATTTTTTTTTATGATTTATTTTGGTATCATTAATCTAAAATTACATGTACAATATTATGGTTATTAAACTACCACCTTCATCAGGTCCCCCCCAACAACCCCATTACAGTCACTGTCCATCAGCGCAGTGAGATGCTATAGAATCACTACTTGTCTTCTCTGAGTTGTACAGCCCTCCCTGTGCCCCCCCTACATTACATCTGCTAATCCTAATGCCTCTTTCTCCCCCTTATCCCTCCCTTCCCACCCATCTCCCCCAGTCCCTTTCCCTTTGGTAACTATTAGTCTGTTCTTGGGATTTGTGAGTCTGCTGCTGTTTTGTTCCTTCAGTTTTTTTCTTTGTTCTTATACTCCACATATGAGTGAAATCATTTGATACTTGTCTTTTTCGGCTTGGCATATTTCACTGAGCATAATACCCTCTAGCTCCATCCATGTTGTTGCAAATGGTAGGATTTGCTTTCTTCTTATGGCTGAATGATATTCCATTGTGTATATGTACCACCTCTTCTTTATCCATTCATCTACTGATGGACACTTAGGTTGCTTCCATTTCTTGGCTATGGTAAATAGTGCTGCAATAAACATAGGGATGCATCTGTCTTTTTCAAATTGGGCTGCTGCATTCTTAGGGTAAATTCCGAGGACGGGAATTCCTAGATCAAATGGTATTTCTATTTTGAGTTTTTTGAGGAACCTCCATACTGCTTTCCACAATGGTTGAACTAATTTGCATTCCCACCAGCAGTGTAGGAGGGTTCCCTTTTCTCCACATCCTCCCCAACATTTGTTGTTGTTTGTGTTTTGGATCTTGACCATCCTCACTGGTGTGAGGTGATATCTCACTGTGGTTTTAATCTGCATTTCTCTGATGATTTGTAATGTGGAGCATCTTTTCATGTGCCTGTTGGTCATCTGAGTTTCTTCTTTAGAGAAGTGTCTATTCATGTCCTCTGCCCATTTCTTAATTGGGTTATTTGCTTTTTGTTTGTTAAGGTGCCTGAGTTCTTTATATGTTTTGGATGTCAACCCCTTATCAGATACGTCATTTATGAATATATTCTCCCATATTGTAGGATGTCTTTTTGTTCTATTGATGGTGTCCTTTGCTGTACAGAAGCTTTTCAGGTTGATATAGTCCCACTTGTTCATTTTTGCTTTTGTTTCCCTTGCCCGGGGGATATGTTCATGAAGAAGTCACTCATTTTATGTCCAAGAGATTTTTGCCTATGCTTTTTCCTAAGAGTTTTATGGTTTCATGACTTATATTCAGGTCTTTGATCCACCTTGAGTTTACCTTTGTGTATGGGGCTAGACAGTAGTCCAGTTTCATTCTCTTACATGTAGCTGTCCAGTTTTTCCAACACCAGCTGCTGAAGAGGCTGTCATCTGCCCATTATATATCCAAGGCTCCTTTATCAAATAATAATTGACTTTATAAGTTTGGGTTAATGTTTGGATTTTCTACTCTGTTCCACTGGTCTGTGGGTCTGTTATTGTGCCAATACCAAATTGTCTTGATTACTGTGGCTTTGTGGTAGAGCTTGAAGTCAGGGAGCGTAATTCCCCGTTTGATTCCTCCTTCTCATGATTGCTTTGGCTATTTGGGGTCTTTTGTGGTTCCATATGAATTTTAGAATTATTTGTTCCAGTTCATTGAAGAAAGCTGTTGGTAGTTTGATAGGGATTGCATTGAATCTGTAGATTGCTTTAGGTAGTATACCCATTTTGACAATATTTATTCTTCCTAGCCAAGAACATGGGATACATTTCCATTTGTTACTGTCCTCTTTAATTTCTCTTAGGAGTGTCTTGTAGTTTTCAGAGTATAGGTCTTTCACTTCCTTCGTTAGGTTTATTCCTAGGTATTTTGTTCTCTTTGATGTAATTGTGAATGGAATTGTTTTTCTGATTTCTCTTTCTGTTAGTGTATAGGAAAGCAACAGATTTCTGTGTGTTACTTTTGTATCCTGCAACTTTGCTGAATTCAGATATTAGTTCTAGTAGTTTTGGAGTGGAGTCTTTAGGGATTTTTATGTACAGTATCATGTCATCTGCAAATAGTGACAATTTGACTTCTTCCTTACCAATCTGGATGCCTTGTATGTCTTTATTTTGTCTGATTGCCGTGGCTAGGACCTCCAGTACTATGTTGCATAACAGTGGAGAGAGTGGGCATCCCTGTCTTGGCCCCGATCTTAGATGAAACGCTTTCAGCTTCTCGCTGTTAAGTATGATGTTAGCTGTGGGTTTGTCACATGTGGCCTTTATGATGCTAAGGTACTTTCCATCTATACCCATTTTGTTGAGAGTTTTAATCATGAATGGATGCTGAATTTTGTCAAATGCTTTTTCAGCATCTATGGAGATGATCATGTGGTTTTTGTTCTTCTTTTTGTTGGTGTGGTGGATGATGTTGATGGATATTCGAATGTTGTACCATCCTTGCATCCCTGGTCGATGAACCCCACTTGATCATGGTGTATGATCCTCTTGATGTATTTTTGAATTCAGTTTGCTAATATTTTGTTGAGTATTTTTGCATCTACATTCATCAGGGGTATTGGTCTGTAATTTTCTTTTTTGGTGAAGTCTTTGCCTGGTTTTGGTATTAGAGTGATGCTGGCTTCATAGAAAGAGTTTGGAAGTATTCCCTCCTCTTCTATTTTTTGGAAAACTTTAAGGTGAGTTGGTATTATTTCTTCTCTATATGTCTGGTTAGAATTCAGAGGTGAATCCATCTGGCCCAAGGGTTTTGTTCTGGGGTAGTTTTTTGATTACCGATTCAATTTCATTGCTGGTGATTGGTCTGTTTAGTTTTTCTGTTTCTTGCTTGGTCAGTCTTGGAAGATTGTATTTTTCTAAGAAGTGGTCCATTTCTTGTAGGTTTTCCAGCTTGTCAGCATATAGATTCTCATAATATTCTCTTATAATTCTTTGTATTTCTGTGGGGTCCATCGTGGTTTTTCCTTTCTCATTTCTGATTCTGTTTATGTGTGTAGATTCTCTTTTTCTCTTATGAGTCTGGCTAGGGGTTTATCTATTTTGTTTATTTTTTCAAAGAAGCAGCTCTTGGTTTCATTGATTTTTTCTATTGTTTTATTCTTCTCAATTTTATTTATTTATTCTCTGATTTTTATTATGTCCCTCCTTCTGGTGACTTTGGGCCACATTTGTTCTTCTTTTTCCAATTTCAGTAATTTTGTCTTTAGACTATTCATTTGGGAATGTTCTTCCTTCTTTAAATAGGCCTGGATTGCAATATACTTTCCTCTTAGAACTGCCTTTGCTGCGTCCCACAGAAGTTGTGGCTTTGTGTTGTTGTTGTCATTAGTCTCCATATATTTTTTGATTTCTGTTTTGATTTGGTCGTTAACCCATTGATTAATTAGGAGAATGTTGTTAAGTCTCCATGTATTTGTGAGCCTTTTTGATTTCTTTCTAAAATTTATTTCTAGTTTTATACCTTTGTGGTCTGAGAAGTTGGTTGGTAGTATTTCAATATTTTTGACTTTACTGAAGTTCTTTTTGTGGCCTAGTATGTGGTCTATTCTGGAAAATGTTCCATGTACACTTGAGAAGAATGTGTATCCTGCTGCTTTTGGGTGCAGAATTCTGTAGATGTCTGTTAGGTCCATCTGTTCTAGTGTGTTGTTCAGTGCCTCTGTGTCTTTACTTATTCTCTGAATGGTTGATCTGTCCTTTGGAGTGAGTGGTGTGTTGAAGTCTTCTAAAGTGAATGCATTGCTGTCTGTTTCCTCCTTTAATTCTGTTAGTATTTGTTTCACATATGCTGGCGCTACTGTGTTGGGTGCATATCTATTTATAATGGTTATATCTTCTTGTTGGACTGACCCCTTTATCATTATGTAATATCCTTCTTTATCTCTTGCTACTTTCTTCGTTTTGAAGTCTATTTTGTCTGATACAAGTACTGCAACACCTGCTTTTTTCTCTGTTGTTTGCATGAAATATCTTTTTCCATGTCTTCACTTTTAGTCTGTGTGTAGCTTTGGGTTTGAGGTGAATCTCTTGTAGCAGCATACAGATGGGTCTTGCTTTTTTATCCATTCTGTTACTCTGTGTCTTTTGATAGGTGCATTCACTCCATTTACATTTAGGGTGATTATTGATAGATATGTACTTATTGCCATTGCTGGCTTTAGATTCATGGATACCAAAGGTTCAAGGGTTGCTTCTTTACTATCTAAGAATTTAACTTAACTTTCTTTTTAAGTTATTTGAATGCTGTCTGATGTTTTTTTATCTCTCCCTTCCTATTCTTCCTCCTCCATTCTTTATATACTAGGTGTTTTATTCTTTGCCTTTAGTTAGTATTTCGATGGTCTGCTTTCTTTGCTATGATTTTATTTTCTGTGGTGACATCTTTTTAGCCTTAGGGGTGCTTCCCTCTAGAGCAGTCCATTTAAGATATCCTGAAGTGGTGGTTTATGAGAGGCAAACTCTCTCACTTTTGCTTGTCTGGAAATTGTTTAATCCCTCCGTCATATTTAAATGATAATCGTGCTGGATACAATATTCTTGGTTCAAGGTCCTTCTGTTTCATTACGTTAAATATATCATGCCATTCTCTTCTGGACTGTAAGGTTTCTGTTGAGAAGTCTGATGATAGCCTGATGGGTTTTCCTTTGTAGGTGATCTTTTTTCTCTCTCTAGCTGCCTTTAATACTCTGTCTTTATCTTTGATCTTTGCCATCTTAATTATTATGTGTGTTGGTGTTGTCTTCCTTGGGCCCCTTGTGTTCGGAGATCTGTGGGCTTTTGTGGACTGCGAAACTATTTCCTTCCTCAGCGTGGGAAATTTTTCAGCAATTATTTCTTCAAAGACACTTTCTATCCCTTTTTCTCTCTCTTCTTCCCCTGGTACTCCTATAATGAGAATATTGTTCCATTTGGATTGGTCACACAGTTCTCTTAATATTCTTTCATTCCTAGAGATCCTTTTAATCTCTCTCTGCCTCAGCTTCTCTGTATTCCTGTTCTCTGATTTCCATTCCATTAACAGTCTCTTGCATCTCATCTCGTCTGCTGTTAAGCCCGTCAATGGCTTGTCTGATTTCTGCATAGTCTTTCCTCACTTCCCTCACTTCCTCCTTCAGCTCTTGCACATATCTCTGTAGATCCGTCAGCATGGTTATGACTTTTATTCTGAATTCTTTTTCAGGAAAACTGTGCATTTCCATCCCTTCAGGCTCCTTCTCTGGGGTTGTCTGGTTGATCTTAGTCTGGATCATATTCCTCTGCCTTTTAATGTCTCTAGAATTGGTCACTGGTAGTTGCCACGTATGTCAGCTGGGTTCTTTAAGACTTTTAAAAAAAAGAGAAAGAAAGAAAGGAAGAAAAAAAGGTAAAAAAAAAAAAAGAAAAAAAAAACAAAAAGAAACAAACAAAAAAAAAAACGCCCACCGGGGATGCTGTAGGTGCCACTGTTGCTCCACTATTCCGCAGCCATGGTCGTGCTGCTCCGCCGGGCCCTTTATAGCTCTGCCTCATGGGGTGCCGAGTCCTCTCAGGTGTAGCTGCACGCTGTGTGCTTTCCTGTGTATTCTGGTCTCTCTTTTAGGAATAGTTGTATTTGCTGTATTTTCATAGATAAATATAGTGTTGGGAGGAGATTTCTGCTGCCGTGCTTACGCCGGCATCTTCCCGGAAGTCCTCGTTATTTTTTGTATGTGTGTATATATATATATATATATACACATACATATATACACATACACACACACACAGAACTTCAACTAATACAGACTAACCTTACAATCCAGAATTTCTTCAGGCTAAACATCTGAGAGTGACTTAAAATATCTTAAATATCTCTTACAGAGATGTTTCCACAGCTCAGGTATCAGCATACTGTAGTGTCAGAAAGATTATCTCCAAATTCAGAGAACTCAAAGTCTTCAAAATGCTAGATACATACTTAGCACAGCTCAACAAAATAAACCGAATAAAGCTGCATTTAACAGCTGCCCAATTTTAATGAGCACTCTGCGCAGCCCTGTTTTATTTTCTGCTTTTCAATCTAAGCCTACTGATGGAGTCAAATGGCTTTTGGAAGACTGCCCCCGCCTGGCGGGCATCAGCCGCATCAACACCACACCTGTCCTCCTCCCCATTCTTCCACCTGCTGCGCCCCTCTGGGCTTACCAATTTATCTACCTCATGAGTCTCAAAACCTTACTCATTAAAAATAATTATTTTAGCCCCAATGGGATTTTTTTAATAAAAGGCATAGATATGTGCTTTTAGCATATACTTTATGACAAATTACATATGGTTGGGGAAGAATCAACAGTATGTCTTATTTGCATTTATAAGATAAAGCGAATGACTTTAAACAACTGCACAAAAACACAGATCCAAAGGAACTTTTTCTTTCAAAACAATCACCTTGAGAAATTACACTAGAAAATTACTCAAGATGCTGCCATTGCTCATTTTTACCTTTTCTTCTAATGACCTCAGAGCTGGTTTAAAGAGTAACATAAGCTACCATTTTTTTACTTAAAATGTTCCAATTACTCAGCTAGCACTTTGCACTACATTATTTCATTTAATCTTTACCTTGGGAGGTGGTGTTTTTAATGTTCATTTTTTGGATGTGGAAACTGGCTTTCCAATGTTAAGTGGTTCTACAACAAGTAAGTGGATAAGCAGGAACTTGAACTCCAATGCCTGTTATCTTAAAAACTACACTACTATGGGATGAGAACAATTCAGTAACTTTAAAGTCACGTTTCATTATTATTCATTCAGCAAACATCAGCTGAAAGCCTACTACGGCTGGCGCTGAGCCAGCAACAGAGCAGCGGGCAAAAGTCATGGAGACAAGGACGACTAAACTTTCATTTATAAGTAAGCACAGTAAGTGCTGTAAGTCATTATGGGAAACAGAGCAGCAGACCAAACCTCTTACGTGAGTCAGGAAAGGCTTCCTGAAACCTGAAGGGTAAGAGTTAATGGCCAGAGGATAGGATGGGATGAGGGTGGATATTTAGTGTCAGATGCAAACTCGAAACAAAAACAGATATGCAGGTAAGGAAGCAGGAACCCTACAAAGAACTGACTGAAATTCAGTAAAAAGAGGCATGGCATGAAGAAACGGAAGATGACTAAGCCGGAAGGGCCTTGCAACACTCTGAGCTCTATCCAAAGAGACTTGGGGAGTGACAGAAGGATTTTAAAACACATATCAGGACCATAGCTGCACTACGTAGCCCAGCAGAACTGCTTCCAAAAAATGCCAGACTTCTTCAATGGCAAACTTAACCCAGAGTGTCTGTTACCACAGAGTATCTTCAAAATAATGTACTTGAAAGCTATGAAGATAATTCCAAAAGACAGGCATATATCTTTCCAAGGTGAATGTTTTGAAGAGGACAACATTCATTTGAATGTATAAATCCTGCTGTATCTGTAAAATCAGCCACAGCTCACCTCACAAAGTTTCTTATTTTTCTACAGTTTGTAGGTGAGAAATATACATAACTATGGAAAGAAATGAGAAAAGACTATACCAAAAGGCAATCACACTGTGGTAAGCACTGGAGGTGCTCATGGGATACCTTCCACTAAACAAGTAAAATCAACTATTTTCACAGACTAGCAAATGGAGATGCAAAGGCACCTGAAAGAGACCATGAGCCCTCAGCCATTAAGACTGGATTATTACCAGGTAAAATACCCCCAAAGAATGGTGGGGGGTAGTTAGTCAGCTCTGGAAGCACAGAAAAGGAGGGACTGAAAGTGTCTACTATGTGTCTGATTGCCTTTCTCCAATGCCTTTCTAAGTGCTGGGGAAACAGCCAGTGAAGAAATAAAAGCAAAACTCCTGCTCTCATAGAGCTTACATTCTAAAGTATTGGCAATGCCCATTCCCAAAGGAGCAGGAACCCTAAGCAACAGAGCGTAAATATTTCTATTCCACTGGAGAGGCCATCCCTGTTATGAGATGCATACGGGTGGCATTCATTAGTGTAACTCCCCTAGTCAGGTTCCGTGTTCATCACACCAACTTACGGTTGGGATGTGGCTGGCTCCTCATGCAGAATGCTCACAAGGGAATTCTACAACATACATTATGTTCACTGGTTTCTGTAACCAGTTCTCACTGAATGTTGATACAGCCCTTCTGCTTTATAGACATCAGTCTCCTGAGTTTCCTCAATGCTTCCCTAGGAGAAAACTCAACTGGTAAGATTAGTTATCTGGTCCTGCATGACTGAGCACCAGACCACAGGCCACCATAAATTCACTGCCTGTCTATGAGGCCTCTTAGGAGACAGACTGGCAACTTTGGTCCTCTGGGTCCTACTACAGCATGGCCCTTTTTACATTTGGAATTGCAGGACTTGACAGAGAGTCTCAGGCCAGCCACAAAATCCTAAAACTCCAGTGACAGAAAACTAGACTACTACTGTCTGAGCAACCCAGAGAAAAAGACGGAATACCTGGTGGCTAAAGAACATCTCTTCAGTCAGATATAATCTTTCTTTTCTTATGT
Organism: Phataginus tricuspis; assembly: GCA_029783875.1. Taxonomy (NCBI): domain Eukaryota; kingdom Metazoa; phylum Chordata; class Mammalia; order Pholidota; family Manidae; genus Phataginus; species Phataginus tricuspis. The sequence goes on from JAQQAC010000477.1 coordinate 33,888,040, forward strand.
GTGCCTTATTTTATATTTATTTGTCTTATCTTCACTACCAGATTTTAAATTGTTTGAAAGAGAACTTCATCTTATTTTATCATCTGCCCTAGCTACTCTCAGAGTGACTTGTTCATAATATTCAAATATGTGAAGTATCAGCAAGTGAATGACTATTCAGCCAATCATATATAAATGACATTTTATGCCTATAATCTGATCTCCAGCATAAAGAAGACATAAACTTACTATTTTCTTGAACTCTGGCCACAAATCCCATTAAAGGTAACTGAGGAGTTACCTGTAGGATGGAGGGAGGAGGAGGAGCAAGAGATACTGCAAAAACAAAAAAGGTGTGGAGGGTGAGGGGTAAGGGCGAGTTACATTCAAAGGGAAGGATAATAAAACAAGCACATAAGGAGGGAAAGCACTATGCACAAACATTTTATAAGCTATCTTAATGATCCTCTTTTGAGGGATAATTCAATAACACACAAAACAAAATATTAGGGAGTCTTAAGGAAGTTTTAAAAAATTACAGCAGGAAGCATTTATCATATACAAATCTATTCTAACATATAATTGCAAAATGATCTTGTCATATCAACATGTCTTTTCTAAGAAATAACTTCTTCAAATTACCAAGAATAATTTGGTTTTCTGGATTTTACCTTGAAAGTTACAAGTTTAAATGTTCATCAAACAAAAGAAAAACATTACACCCCGACATTCTAAATTTATCTTTATTACTTCATTAACAGGCAAATTAATTGGTTCTTCACTCATAATTTAAGCAAGTACTTACTGACTTCCTCCTAAGCGGCAAGCACTCTGCTAAGAGACCAATATCAAAACCAAACAGTCAGGCCTGTGTCATTACAATTTTTCACAATCCCAATTCATACCATCTGCTCCAGCAGGAACATTTTCCCCTTGACCCTACAGAAAAATGCTGGCCTCATTCAAATGATTCTCCTTTTCTCGCCAAGGTCTTTCCCTCTTTGTTAAACACCTAGTGCCTAGTGTACAGTGCCTAGCAACAAACATTTCATGTATGTTAAATATACAAATAAGCCAGGTATGTGCCAATAATTGCCCCAGACTAATTCTACAGTTATAGTTTCCTTCAGAATGGATGTAACGTATGATTTTAATCTTCTTATAAAAAGAGAGCACCTTTATTAGCTCCAGATTAATAGTTACAATGAATAAAACTAAAAAGATGAATAAATCACTGCCCTCAGATCACATTCTAGTTAAGAACAGGAGACAAAATAATAACCTTAACCCAGCAATACTTGGAGCAATTCCTTGGAGGAGGTGGTGGTGGTGTGGGAGAGGAGGTTGGTGTGACGGTGGTAAGGGAGGAGGGGGCGTGGGGCAGGGTGGGGGTGGGGGCGAGTGAGAGAGGCCACACAGGAACGACCTCTGAGCAAGTACTTGGTCAACACTTGAGAAGAAAAGGAGTTTGACAAGCAGACAAGGATTGAGAAAGACAAGCTGAGAACCAAGGGAGGGCAAAGGCTTTGATGTATAAAATAGCACGACTAGTTCACAAGATGGGAAATGCTTCCCTATGGCTCGCATGAGATACCCCAGAAAGAAAGTACAAAACCTAGAAAAGTGAGTGGGTAGATTATGAAAAAGGGAAGGACCTTACATGTTAGCTGAAAGAGTGCTTAGTGTACAAAGACTGGACTTTGAAGTCACCCAGTACCAACCTGATTTCACCATTTCCTTGCTGTTGGAACAGCAAATTAACTTCTTTGAGCCTAATCCATAAATGTTATATGAAAAACATAGTGCAACCTACTTTACAGAGTGGTTGCAAAGATTAAAACAAGAACACTCTACACAGAAAGCCTGACCTAGGACCTGGCACAAAAAGATCAAGATAGTAGAAAGGAGAGAACTTACTAACAGTATGGAAAAAGAGTACTTGGTATCTAAGGATTTAGCTAGCAGTTGAAGAAAAGCAACAGCTGAAGAGATGTTTCTTGGATTTTTAGCCTTCATAACTATGAAAGTGAAGGTGCCATTAGCCACACTAACCTCCTACAGAGAAGAACAGGAGAAGTCAGGTGAATAAGAGTCAGGGAGAGATCATGATATGATAACTGATATATACAAAAGTGACTTAACCACACATATTAGAGGCAACTGGATTGAGTTTGTGAGAAAAAAACAAAAGGTACAGAACTAGTACTATCAGGAGAGAGAGAATAGCTGTGTGGTGGGTAAGTGCAGGAAAAGTATCTATACTGCACACACAACAGCTGGGCAGATAATCCCAAAGAATATCTAGACTTAAGGGACAGAGCAGTATAACCCCAGAAACTGGTACCTTTCTTTAAAAGATACCTTTTGTTTAGGTTTTTCCCTCAAGTGATACTCTTTCATGGTAAATCTTAAGCTGGCTGTCTGTCTCCCACTCCCAGAGGCTCAGAACAATTGTTGATCTGTTCACAACACCCTATGTAACAGACGAACAGAGAAGGTAGCAGAAACAGAGCAGATAAAAAAACTGAGAAAGAGCAGCAGACAACTGGTACTAGAAAAGTAGAGACCAGATGTTCATATCAAATAAGATAAAATGCTCCTCCTCTGTTAGCACCCATCCCAACTTGTCCTGCAACAGAAAAGCAGCATTTTCACTTCTGGAAAAAGAAGGCATTCTGCTACTCAGCTAAAAAAAAATTATTAGATGCTTAACTTAGAACAGTCATTTTTTTAGGTAGGTTAAGTATTTTTAAAGATCAATGTTTTCTTTCTTTCCTAGCTCTGAAAGTGAAAATCTGGAACAATAGTGGTTCTAAGGAGCCCACCAACAGCCACCCAGGTAAAAACCAACCTCAGATCATCCTTAGAATTACTTGATAACAGAACAAGTTGAGTTTTTTCAAAGCCAATCCAGGGCATGTTAAAAATTTCAGTTCCAGATGGAGTTTACAAGAGTTGCCCCAAATTCTACTTTTTTGCCCAGGGCAAAACTTTTACGTAACGATCCAAGTTAATTCAGATACAGCATTTTCTTTCTGGACCACTCCAGTGAATGGGAACATCCTACTTTAGATTTATCTTACTTAGAGTTGAGTTGAAAATGAATCATTCAAGGACAATTTAAGCAGGATTTTGACATGAAGAATTGTTTGTGACATTTATCCCCAGCCCCCAGCATCACATGAAGAGGCAAGAGCAAGGAGTCACTGTGAACTTGTTTCCACTCCCCTCACCAAAGATGATTCCTCTTATGACAAGACACTTTCCCTGTAACTACACAAAGGTCTCCAAACTTGAACTCAGTAATGTTATGCTCACAATGCCTAATGGAGAAGTTAATGTGAAGAGGTAGTGTCACCAAGTGACTGGAGTTTATAGAGAAACCTCAAGTAGAACAGCTGTAGGAACTACAGCTTATGTGCTCAATGCAAAAGGTAGATGTATAAAAAAGCTCTGGAAGCAAACCACACTTAGAGGATGAGTCTGTGATGATGAAATACATAGACTTTCCAAGCATGACCTTCCTGGTTACTTATAATCCTTTGGAGCATACTCCCTGAGGCTTACTGTTTTAAAATATCCATTCCAAAGAGTTTGGGGAAAAAATAAGTCTTCTACAACTTATTTTTACAGCTTTATAAATACTGAGAAAACATCAGACAAAATAAACTCTCTGTAAGTACTACTTCCAAAACCATCAGAGACTGTCTCCTTTAGGGGTCATACATCTTTGATAGCCGTTAGTTGCTTATATTTTACATTCCAGTGAGAGAAATAATTTAAGCAATTTAAGAGTGAAATATTTTCTAAACATGGATAGCAACTTAGAACAATGAGTATTTAAAAGCAAACTGTATTTAATCATACTCAGTAAGAGGAGCTTTTTATGGAAAAAAATATGGTTACCAAATAATTATCAGTCTTATAGTCTCACAAGAGTTAAAAGAGTTGGATCATTTTTGTTATTCCTTTAGAGGTTAAAAAAAAAAATCACTATGTTATGCCAAGAAAAAATAGTAAATTAAGACAGTTTAAAAATACAACTTGTCTGTTTAATGATCAGTGTAGAGAGTCTATTTGCTTCTGGTCATCCTTAACACTTATCAGTTGTTTTCTTGCTTTTTGTTCTCCATAAACATTCTCTAACAAACCCTAAAGAGTGCCTCTAAAAAGAGGACTTGAAAATAGCCTCTTGCTATGTTCTTTACTTATACTTCGCTAAAGCCCCACAACATCTGTATTCTGGAAATTTATGGTAATGCTGTGACTTAACTACCATTTAGAGAGTATGTGTTATGGCTTCTCTTTTGCAATTATCACCAACCAAATATTGCTTTTCCATTGTTTCTTTTCAGTTGTTTTTATTAACATTCAGGGGTTAAAGCCTGACATATTGCCTGTGTAAAACACCACACTCATTCAGAATTTCCTCTATCTCATATAACTATATGCAGTCACCAACATTCCACTTTATGAATCAGATTAGTCTTTGTTTTAAGAAAATATGAGCAGTAAATGTAGGATTACCTTCTACCAAGGCACTTAAATACCACATTATTGATTCCTTACTGTTATGGACTGCATGTTTGTGTCCCCCCAAAAATTTGTATGTTGAAATCCTAACCCCCAATGTAATGGTATTAGATGAGGTCACCTTTGGGAGGTGACTAGGTCATGAATATAGGGCCCTCATGAATGGAATTCATGCCCTTATAAAAGAAACCCCAGAGAGCTCTCCTCCTCTTTTCTACCATGTGAGAATACAAGACAAGAGCAGTCTGCAACTTGGATAAGGGTTCCAGCTGACCATGTCAGCACCCTGATCTCTGACTTCTAGCTTTCAGAACAGTGAGAAATAAGTTTCTGGTTTTTAAAAGCCATCCCAGTCTATTGTACTTTTTTTATAGCAGCCTGAACTAAGACACTTACGAAACCAGGTTTATACATGTAAGTGTATATGTAAAAATGCTTGCATGTAGAAACACAGATATTCTTCTTTACCACCATGGTGCTAAATGTTTATATTTAAAATGAAACTGTTAACTTAGACCTATTTGTTTCAATGACTCTCTTTGCGCTAACAAGATGAATAACGAATTGGTGTACTCATTTTTTGGGCTGGATTAGATTTAAGAAACAATAAGAACAATAGGGGCTTCAGTTATGCCCTGATCAAAGTGTTCCTTTCATTAATTAATTTCTGAAATAATCTCATTAGAAAACAAGTATTCTACTCCTAGGACTTGGCATTAGATACTGGTGTTCCATATTTTAGTTCCTATGTTGTAATGCCCTTTCAAACTCAAACCAAATATTGTAATAGTGCTGCAAGATTTACATCTCACAGAAAACCTCAATGGATTTACACTCACATGAATCCCAGCCTGTCGCTCACTTCAGAAGCCCGCTTCCATGTCAGGCCTGCGACTGAAAAAAATATGCTCACGAAACACAAACCTGGGGTCACTCTGCCAAGTCACGGAGTTAGTTACCGGAGAGCACAACGAATTTTAGATATGAAAGAACAGGGACCATTGTAAGGCCAGTGGGGTTAACAAAAGAGACATAATATTCTAAAGCAAATGAAATGAAGGTAACACCTAATAGCCTTAAAACACTGGTGTGTAAAACATTAAGTCTCACAAAAAAGTTTTTCAAAGAACAGGATTTGTAAAATAAAATTTTAGTTTAGAATAAAGCATTCTGATTAATCAACTAACAAAACTATAATAACCTTTTTTGAACATTTACCAAATCCCTGGAGGAAAAGGCAGAACTGAATAGAGAGGAGTACAGGGGGAAAAAGCTACCTAAATTGTCTCACACACTATGCAGAAGGCTCAACAATCTCAGTTTACTTCCATGAGTGTGAAATATACTTTCATTAAAATCATTCCAGAGTAGGGTACTTTCCCATTTTAACAAATATTTTCAAGTATGTTAAAATAAGATTTACAATGCATTGAAATATGCATTTAAAACACATTTAAATATGTGCTTAAATAACTGCCTTCAAATAAACTTCACCAACCAGGTTCTCACAGACTAATATTTTGACATGTACACAGCATGAAATATCCTTGTTGATACTTTCTGAATATCATGCACACTTGGTCCCAAGCTGTTTAACAGGGAAGCATCTCTCAGCTCTATTATGGAACTAGCCCATTTGGACTGAAATAATTCTTTCAAAACTCTACTTAACAATAAGGAAGGGCATAAGGGCCCTAAGCAATAATTGTCTGCACTTCCAGAAAGGCCAGAAAGCAGCTTACTTTCAGCAGAACTATGAAACAGACTGTATCTAACAAACTAAAATTTAAAAATAAAAGATGCATTTGGTACAAAATAGCACCTGCAGCATGGGAGCACACGATTTAAAAGAAGAATGATGAAAAAGACAGGCAAATTTGTTAAAATTAAGCTCAAAATGAGTTAAAAAGAATGGCAAAGTCAAACCTACTAAGAACGAGCAAAGACAGGAATAAGAGAAGCATATTTCAACGGAGGCAGCTGGTCATTACACTACAGTGCGTACTGGTTAGACCATAAATATGGCATTTAATTTCCAAAAGAGACTCAAAACAGTGAAGGGATCTGAATAATGGAACAAGGGATTCATTCCATATTTAACAGTTACTGAACATTATTCCCAGGATATAAGTATACGGAAGACTGATGAGGAGCTTGGGCCCTGACACACTTTACATAATAGTGTGGGCTTCTCCCTCCTCCCCAGCAAAAGAGAAGACCTGGGAGGGCAAGAGGAAAACCTGAAGGTGGGTAGGATAGCACAAAAGAAAGGACGTGAGCTTAGAGTCAGATGACCTAAATTCAAATTCTAACTTGACCATTACCTCAAGCCTCCATTTCCTCACCTGTAAAATACAGATGAAAAGGATCACATGAGAATCAAATATGAGAATAAATACAAAAGCATTCTTTTAAACTGTGTTTATGTAGAAGGAGGATCAAATTTCTTCTGCAAGATTCCACAGGATATGTCAGGGTTTCACCAAAAGGTAGTAGCCATGACATATTTCAGCTCCATAAAATTCAGGGCTTATCACAGAGGGCATAGGGTCTGCCCCTAACATTAGAGGTGATCATACATAGCCTCTTGGCAAAAATCTAGAAAGTTAATAAATCACGTCCACAGTAGTCATAAGAGTTTAATATTTGCTCTTATCCTCTCTAGGGAAGCAGCAAAAGTAATGATTATGTATAGTATTAAACATGTGACAGATTAATATTTCTGTATGTAACTGGTCTATGGATCAATTATACCAGTTACAACTGGGTCAATCTATCCAAGATCCAGTTTTCCCACCACAGATTCGGTGTGAGAATTGAGTATGACAGTATAACTGCCTAGCACAAACCAGTTTCAAACATGTCAATTCCCTTTTCCTTTGCCATTTATAAATGCTATTCATATACTCAATTTTCAATTATTTGCTATTCACAGAGCAAGGATATCTTATCAAATAAGGAATACTGTTCACCACATTAGTTTTAAAAGCAAATAATTACTAGCACATTCAAAAAGATTGTGTTCAGAAAAATTAAGTTCTATCACTTTATATGAAAACCATGTACTCATAAAAAAAAAGACAAATAAGATACAGTATTACCAAAATTGCATGCATTCTTCCATTCACTCAACAAATAGTACTAACCACCTATCATGTGCCAGTCATCTGTAACTAAAGGCTTTTTCTCTGTAATTTAAATTCTTATTAGATACTTTCTACAAACTACAAAAGAAAATCTAACCTGGATTCTGGCTATAAAAAGGTCCTCCATTCATCTGATTCTGAAGGCTTGTTTGTGAAGTTATGGAAGGCGGACGTCTATAGGGCAACGAGCCCCCTATTGTTGGGGGAGTATGGCGAGAGGCAGGTCTATTCATGCTGTAGAACTGAACAGGATGACCTGAAAATGGATAGAACATAAATTTGTCACTAAAACAAAATTACCTCAGACAATGAAATACTTTTAGTACAATGTTCAGTTTAATAAGATCTCTGAAAATAATTTTTAGCTAATTTCATTGCTATCTGACAAACATAATGCAAGGTGACAATTATTGCTCAGATGACATTACATTGAAGTGCAAAAGTAGGAAAAGATAAATAAAATTGTGACTAAGTTTGGAAAAGCTACCTCTAAACAGATTACCAATTAGTATCATGATTTTATTAAATTAATAATTTGATATGGTTTCAAAATCATCACAATTAGTTAAAATTTATGGCTCACTTTCTCCCCCCACCAAAATACAGTCACTAAACACTGAAAACTAACCTCAGCAAGGTAAGAATCACATTTGGGAAAGCAAAAGAAAAAATGTGTGACACACAGTCTTACTCCAAAACAATAATAATAGTAGCAGTAGTAGTGAACTTAAAGAAGCAAAGCAACTGGTTTAAAGGAAAACAAAATATTTCACCAAAAGGTCAAGTGATATTAATTCCAAATCAAACATGTCTTTATTCAATCAAAAATATATATCTCTAAAGTTAGATCACTTTGTCTTAAAATTAGAGTTTAAGAAATTTAAAATTATGTGAAAAGCTAAGATACAAAAAGCAAGTCAAAATATATCTCATTTTAAATATCATTCTTGAGCTTGTACATAATTTATCAGCAATTTCACTGTATTTTACTGAGGGTACTTCAACAGCTAAGGCCAATGGAAGACACTCTTTCTTAATCAATCCCAGTTCCCAAAGCAAACCAATTTCTAAATATTATCTTGACTCTACTCCCACTTCAAATCACTCAGCTGAGGCACTACTGTCACAGACAGACAGAGCAACAGAGCGCCCACAAGAGATCACCCCAGCGGGCAGGAAACACAGGGAAGCAAGAAAGGGAGGGAGAAAAGAAGAGGAAGAGGGAGGACAGGGGAAGAGGAACGAAGTGGCAAAGGAAAAAGGGCAATGGAGGAAGCGAGGGGAGAGGAAAAATGGAAAAAAAACCAGACAAATATTTCGTCTTAACCATGATTGTAAAATGGTCTTGTATGACTATGACTGGTATTCAGGAACTCCATAAATGTATCAAACTTGGATTCATATGAAGATTATAATAAAGGCATTCAAGATCTGCCATACCACTGAACCCTTTTATGATAGTACCAAAACCAAAAAAACAATTGTTATAGAAAAATCTTGAGTACTCAAGCTTAAACATTATCTACTGTTAAGTGTCTGTAACCATGATAAGAATACAATGTAAAAACACAAGCTAATATGAAATAAGCCAGGCAGAGAAAGACAAATAAGAAATGATTTCAAGGATTAAAGATGGCAGCATGAGAGGTGAGACACAGGCTTCCTCCTAAACCCGCATATAATACGAAAACATAATTAATACAACTAATCCTGAAAGAGCAACAGGAAAAAAGACTGCGCCAGACTGCATACACCTGGAGAAAAGAGCAGACCTCACAGAACAGGGTAACTACCAAAGCTGTGGCCCAGCGGGACCCAAGCCCTTCCCCCACCACAGCTCACCAGTGGGAGGAAGAGAAACCGAGCAGGGAGGGAGTGGAGGCCTGGGACTGCTGAATACCTAACTCCAGTGATCTGCTCTGGGAGCACAAATCTACAATTCATGGTGCTTGCACGATACTCTCGTGATTACGGAGTTGGAAAGCTAAGACAGGCAAAATTCCTGGAGAGACTGAGATTCCAGCAACCTGTGGAAAGCAAAGATCCATAACCGGCCGCTCAGGGACAAAAGAAAGGTGGGCAGTCTGAGAGACTTCCTAACAAGGAAGCCATTAGCAAGAGGGCTGCTAAAGGGGCAAGGATTGCTCAGAGCTTACTGCTCAGGAGAGAGGACAGGTAGACAAAATTGTCTGGGTGCACTCTGCCCAGCAGGTTGGGAGCTTTGCCATATAGACTCTCATATTTAAGGAGGAAAAAGAAATCTTCCTCCTTACAAGATCTTCAGATGCTCCAGCTCCCTGGCTGGCTACGCAGCTCCAAGGACCCCCTCCATGATACGCAGCCTACTGCACCTTTCTCCCGGCCAGCCCCACCTGGCTCGCAAACTGGCAAACCCTACGCTGGCGTTAGGCCAGCCAGAGGGAAGATCTGTCTACAGCAACTACAAAGGCAAAGCATAGAGGCTTATACCTGTGTGCTCAACCCACTGATTCAGGTACTAGAGACAGGCATAGCAGCTGGGAAGCAGGAAACAGCTTTCTTCCCCCCAAGCACCAATACCACTCCCCTGTGACCCTTGACATTGCTTCAGGGGCTGAGCAGCACCAGGGAGTAGAGCTTCTGGGCACTAGAGGGCGCCATATACAAATTTGAAATGCCAAAGGAACCTGGTTCAGAGTAAAATTATTAATACAACTCCTGAGAAGGATTTAAATGACATCAACCTCATAACACTTCCTGAAAGGGAGTTCAAAATAAAAATCATTAACATGCTCATGGAGGTAAGGAAAGATATTCAACAAATCAAAAAAGAATTCCAGTCGGAGATCCAATCATTGAAGAGCACAATGGAGGGTATTAAAAGAAGATTGGATACAGTGGAGGAGATGATAAATGAAATAGAAACTAGAGAAGAGGAATACAAAGAAGTTGAGGCACAGGGAGAAAAAAAGGATTTCTAAGAATGAAAGAATATTGAGAGAACTGTGTGACCAATCCAAATGGAACAATATCACATTATAGGGGTACCAGAAGAAGAGAGAGAAAAAGGGATAGAAAGTGTCTTTGAGGAGGTTAATTGCTGAAAACTTCCCCAATCTGGGGAAGGAGATAGTTTCTCAGGCCATGGAGGTGCGCAGATCTCCCAACACAAGGGACCCAAGGACTACAATGCCAAGACATATAGTAATTACAATGGCAAACATCAAGGATAAGGACAGACCATTAAAAGCAGCCAGAGAGAGAAATAAGATCACATACAAAGGAAAGCCCATCAGGCTATCATCAGACTTCTCAGCAGAAACCTTACAGGCCAGAAGGGAGTGGCATGATGTATTTAATGCAATGAAGCAGAAGGGCCTTGAACCAAGATTACTTTATCTGGCAAGATTATCATTTAAATTTGAAGGAGGGATTAAACAATTCACAGATAAGCTAAAGCTGAGAGAACTTACCTCAAACAAACCAACTCTACCATGTATTTTGGAGGGACTGCTATAGATGGAATTGTTCCTATGGTTTAATAGCTGTCACCAGAGGTAATAAAACCACAGTAAAGAAAGTAAAACAGCTAATTACTAAGAAAATGCAAAATTAAATTAACTATCCCCTAAGTCAATCAGGGGATAGACAAAGAGTACAGAATATGATACCTAATATATAAAGAATGGAGGAGGAAGAAAAAGGAGGAGAAAAAAAAAAGAACCTTTAGATTGTGTTTGTAATAGCATATTGAATGAGTAAAGTTAGACTCTTAGATAGTAAGGAAGTTAACCTTGAACCTTTGATAACCACGATTCTAAAGCCTGCAATGTCAATAAGTACGTACCTATCGATAATCACCCTAAATGTAAATGGGCTCAATGCACCAATCAAAAGACATAGAGTCACTGAATGGATAAAAAAACAAGACCCATCTATATGCTGCCTACAAGAGACTCACTTCAAACCATACAAAGACTAAAAGTGAAGGAATGGAAAAAGATATTTCATGCAACTAATAGGGAGAAAAAAGCAGGAGTTGTAGTACTTGTATCAGACAAAATGACTTCAAAACAAAGAAAGTCACAAGAGACAAAGGACATTACATAATGATAAAAGGGTCAATCCAACAAGAAGATATAACCATTATAAATATCTATGCGCCCAACACAGGAGCACCTACATATGTGAAATGAATACTAACAGAATTAAGAGGAGGAATAGAAGGCAATGCATTCATTCTTGGAGACTACAACACTCCACTCACTCTAAAGGACAAATCAACCAGACAGAAAATAAGTCAGGAGACAGAGGCACTGAACAACACACTAGAACAGATGAACCTAACAGACATCTACAGAACTCTACATCCAAAAGCAGCAGAATACACATTCTTCTCAAGTGTACATGAAACATTTTCAAGAATAGATCATATACTAGGCCACAAAAAGAGCCTCGGTAAATTCAAAAAGACTGAAATTGTACCAACCAGTTTCTCAGACCACAAATGTATAAAACTAGAAATAAATTACGCAAAGAAAATGAAAAACCCCACAAACACATGGAGGCTTCGCAACATGCTCCTAAATAACCAAAGGATCAATGACCAAATAAAAACAGAGATCAAGCAATATATGGAGACAAATGACAAGAATAATTCAACACCACAAAATCTGTGGGACACAGCAAAGGCCGTGTTAAGAGGAAAGTATACTACAATACAGGCCTACCTCAGGAAAGAAGAACACTCTCATACGAGCAGTCTAAACTCACAATTAACGAAACTAGAAAAAGAAGAACAAATGAGGCCCAAAGTCAGTAGAAGAAGGTACATAATAAAGATGAGAGCAGAAATAAATAAAATTGAGAAGAATAAAACAATAGAAAGAATCAATGAAAGCAGAAGCTGGTTCTTTGAGAAAATAAACAAAATAGATAACCCCCTAGCCAGACTTTTCAAGAAAAAAAGAGAGTCTACTCACATAAACAGAATCAGAAATGAGAAAGGAAAAATCACTACAGACACCACAGAAATACAAAGAATTATTAGAGAATACTATGAAAAATTACATGCTAACTAACTGGATAACCTAGAAGAAATGGACAACTTTCTAGAAAAATACAACCTTCCAAGGTTGACCCAGAAAGAAACAGATAATCTGAACAGACCAATTACCAGCAACAAAATTGAATTGGTAATGAAAAACCTACCTAAGAACAAAACACCTAGACCACATGGCTTCACCACTGAATTTTATCAAACATTTAGTGAAGACCTAATACCCATCCTCCTTAAAGTTTTCCACAGAGTAGAAGAAGAGGGAATACTTCCAAACTCTTTCTATGAACCCAGCATCACTCTAATACCAAAACCAGAGAAAGACACCACAAAAAAAGAAAATTACAGACGAATATCCCTGAGGAACAGAGATACAAAAATACTTAACAAAATATTAGCAAATCGAATTCAGAAACACATCAAAAAAATCATCCATCATGATCAAGTAGGATTTATTCCAGGGATGCAAGGATGGTACAACATTCTAAAATCCATCAACATCATCCACCACATCAACAAAAAGAAGGACAAAAACCACATGATCGTCTCCATAGATGCTGAAAAAGCATTTGACAAAATGCAACATACATTCATGATAAAAATTCTCAACAAAATGAGTATAAAGGGCAAGTACCTCAACATAATAACAAACCCATAGCCAACATTATACTTAACAGTGAGAAGCTGAAAGCTTTTTTTTTAAGATCAGGAACAATACAAGGATGCCCACTCTCCCCACTTCTATTCAACATAGTACTGGAGGTCCTAGCCATGGCAATCAGACAACACAAAGAAATAAAAGGCATCCAGATTGGCCAGGAAGAAGTTAAACTGTCCCTGTTTGCAGATGATATGATATTGTACATAAAAAACCCTAAAGAATCCACTCCAAAACTACTAGATCTAATATCTGAATTAGCAAAGTTGCAGGGTACAAAATTAATATGCAGAAATCTGTGGCATTCCTATATACTAACAATGAACTAGCAGAGAGAGAAATCAGGAAAACAATTCCATTCACAGTTGCATCAAAAAGAATAAAATACCTAGGAATAAATGTAACCAAGGAAGTGAAAGACCTATACTCTAAAAACTACAAGACACTCATGAGAGAAATTAAAGAAGATACCAATAAATGGAAACACATCCCATGCTCATGGATAGGAAGAATTAATATTGTCAAAATAGCCATCCTGCCTAAGGCAATCTACAGATTCAATGCAATTCCTATTCAAAATACAAACAGCATTCTTCAATGAACTAGAGAAAATCGTTCTAAAATTCATATGGAACCAAAAAAGACCCCAAAGAGCCAAAGCAATCATGAGAAGGAAGAATAAAGCTGGGGAGATTATGCTCCCCAACTTCAAGCTCTACAACGAAGCCACAGTAATCAAGACAATTTGGTACTGGCAGAAGAACAGACCCATAGACCAATGGAACAGACTAAGAGCCCTGATATAAACCCAACCATATATGGCCAATTAACATATGATAAATGAGCCATGGACATACAGTGGGGAAATGACAGCCTCGTCAACAGCTGGTGTTGGCAAAACTGGACAGCTACATGCAAGAGATTAAACTGGATTATTGTTTAACCCCATACACAAAAGTAAACTCAAAATGGATCAAGGACCTGAATGTAAGTCATGAAACCATAAAACTCTTAGAAGACAATATAGGCAAAAAATCTCCTGAATATAAGCATGAGCGACTTCTTCCTGAACGCATCTCCTCGAGCAAGGGAAACAAAAGCAAAAATGAACTCATGGGACTACATCAAAGTAAAAAGTTTCTGTATGGCAAAGGACACCATCAACAGAACAAAAGGCATCCTACACTATGGGAGAATATATTTGTAAATGACCTTTCTGACAAGGGGTTAACATCCAAAATATATAAAGAACTCACACGCCTCAACATCCAAAAAGCAAATAACCCAATTAAAAAATGGGCAGAGGCTATGAAGAGACAATTCTCCAAAGAAGAAATTCAGATGGCCAAGAGACATATGAAAAGATGCTCCACATCACTAATCATCAGGGAAATGCAAATGAAAACCACAATGAGATACCACCTCACACCAGTAAGGATGGCCAGCATCCAAAAGACTAAGAACAACAAATGCTGGCGAGGATGTGGAGAAAGGGGAACCCTCCTACACTGCTGGTGTGAATGGAAGCTAGTTCAACCACTGTGGAAAGCACTATAGAGGTTCCTCAAAAAACTAAAAATAGAAATACCATTTGACCCGGGAATTCCACTCCTTGGAATTTGCCCAAAGAATACAACTTCTCAGATTCAAAAGGACATATGTGCCCCTATGTTTACTGCAGCACTTTTTCAATAGCCAAGATATGGAAGCAACCTAAGTGTCCATCAGTAGATGAATGGATAATGAAGATGTGGTACATATACACAATGGAATACTATTCAGCCATAAGAAAGAAAAACAAATCCTGCCATTTGCAACAACATGGATGGATGGAGGATATTATGCTTAGTGACATAAGCCAGGCAGAGAAAGACAAGTGCCAAATGATTTCCCTCATTTGTGGAGTATAACAATGAAGCAAAACTGAAAGAACAAAATAGCAGCAGACTCAGAGACTCCAAGAAGGAACTAGTGGTTACCAAAGGGGAGGGGTGTGGGAGGGCGGGTGGGGACAGTTGGAGAAGGGGTTTGAGGGGTATTATGTTTAGTACACATGATGTGGGGTATTACAGGGAAAACAGTGCAGCACAGTGAAGGCAAATAGTGAATCTGTGGCATCTTACTACACTGAGGGACAGTGACTGCACTGGGGTATGGGGGGGGACTTGATAATATGGGTGAATGTTGAACAAGTGTGTTGTATATGAAACCACCTTAAGACTGTATATCAATGATATGTTAATAAAATAAAATAATGTTAAAATATAATCTAATAAACTTATTTAAAAGGTGTATTTTTTGATCTGAATCACCAGAGACAAATACATTTTTGGCATTTTAGTAATTAATCTGTAACAAACTAATACAAACTTAGGATCTTCAAGTTAAAAATATCTGAAAGTTAACACCATTATGAATTTTATATAGTTAGATCTAGTCTAAAATATGTTCTATGTCAGGTCCGCAGTGATCCTGCATGGGGTCTGTGGATACGACACCAAAAAGCACGATCCATAAAAGAAAAAATCGCTGAACTAGACTTAATGAAAATGAAGAACGTCTGCTCCTTGAAAGTACACCATTAAGGGAATGAATTACAAATCACATAACTGGCAAAGGACTTGGATTCGTAATATTAAAGAACTGAATGATAAGAAGACAACCCTACTTAAAGAGGTAGGGGAGAGCAAAACATTTTAACAGACATTTATTACATCAGTGAAGATACACAGATGGCAAAGAAACACGTGAAAAGATGTTCTAAGTCATTAGTCATAAATACAAATCAAAACCAAGGAGAAACGCACGGGAAAACGCTAAAGTTAAAAAAAAAAACTGGCAATAGAAAGTGCTAACAACTATTCAGAGCAACTGCGGGTGGGGCTACAAAACTTTACAGCCACTTTCAAAAGATTTTGACAGAATCTTATAATAAAAGTCAAAGATTCATTTACCACACAAACCAGCAATGCAACGCATTCCCTAGGTATTATTTACCCAAGTGAAATGAAAACCTATGCTGACATTACAGTCTGTGTGTGAATGTTTATGGCAATTTTATTCATAATCAATCACCCAAAATGGAAACAATCCAACTGTCCCTCAATTGGGGAAGAGATAAACAAACTGTGGCACACCCATACAATAGGACACTGCTCAGTAATAAAAAGGAACAAAAAGATGAAACATGCGACAAGTGGATAAATCTCAAATGCACTGTGCCAAAAAGCCAGACCCAAAAGGCTACATGTCAAATGCTTCTTTTACATGATAATCTCACAAAGGCAAGACTTTAGAGACACAGAAAAGAGATAAAGTGGTTGCTGGGGGCTAGGAGAGAAAGGGAAGGACTCACTACAAACGGGGCATGGAGGAAATCTGGGGATGACAGGACTGTTGTACATCTTGGTTGTAGTTGTGGTTACATCACTGTACACATTTATCAAAACAGAAATACACACTAAAAGGGTGGATTTTACTGTACATAAATTATACTTTAATAAAAGAAAAATGTACTTGGTGATTCAGACACTGTAAAAAAGAGATTATATTGATATAAATTGTTAAGGCATTTACCTTGCTGTTTGTAAAAAAAAAAATTATTATCTACTCATACAACAAATGTTTATTCAGTGCAGGCTATGAATCAACACCTACTATTGAATAATAAGTTACCAAGATGTTGATTCTCAGGTCGGGGTGATGAATCCTTTCTGGGCCTACAACCAATTTCAAGATGAATTCTTTACTGATGCAGGAGCATAAACAGATTCTTGTGTTTCTGTAGCCGGCTGGCCTAACAGAGTTGTACGTAGATCAAAGAACAGACCATTGCTCGCTGTAGAACGCATCTCCTAAAGGAGTGGCATTACAGCATCTATCCCATACAACGCCATCCAAAATCCATTTTAGCTAAAATTTAAACATCTAGATACAGCAACAGAGCTGAATACAAGTTCACAAAATACATGGCAAATTAAGGTGATGTGTGTCCGAACACATACATTTTTATCTTAGATAAGAACTTGTTTACTAACCTGCTACTAATCACTATTAACTTTTCAAATATATTTTATAGCAACTAAGCCTTTTTCTTCTTCCCCACCAAAACAGATTTGAGACTGCAATCTTAAAACACTAAAACACCAATCTTAAGTTACACTTAGACCTGAAATTATCTTATAATCAGTTGAAATATAGTTTATAATATTAAAAGGGTTTCAGATGAACAGTGATTTATCAATTAAACACATTACTAAATGCTCACCATAGTAAGTGTAGTTACCATCTGTCACCATACAGATATTATATTATTCTCTATGAGCTATATTCCCTATGCTATACTTCCCAACCCGGTGACTATTTTATAATTTACAGTTTGTACCTTTTTATCCCCTTATTTCACCTGTCCCCCTATACCTCCCATGGCAACCAGCCATCCATTCTGTGTGTATATGAGTCTGTCCTGTTTTTCAGATTTCACATATAAGTGAAACCATATGGAATTCAACTTCCTCTGACTTATTTCACTTCGCATTATCACTTCTAGGTCCACCCATGTTATTGCAAATGGCAAAATTTATTTCCTTTTTATGGCTGAATAATATTCCATTGTACATATGTACCATATCTTCTTTACTCATTCATCTATCAATGGACATTCAGGTTGCTTCCATATCTTGGCTATTAAAATAATGCTGTGATAAACACAGGGGTGCAAACATCTTTTCAAATTAATGACTTTTTTTTCCTCAGGTAAATACCCAGGATTTACTGGAATATATGGTATTTCTATTTTTAATTTTTTGAGAAGCCTCCATATTGCTGCTTTCCATAGTGGCTACAACACCAATTTGCAATCCTGCCAATTATGTGAGAGAGCTCCCTTTTCTCCACATTCTCACCAACATTTGTTATTTCTTGTCTTGTTGATACTAGCCATTCTGATCAATGTAAGGTGATATCTCACTGTGGTTTTGACTTACATTTCCCTGATTAAAGCCGTTGAGCATCTTTTCATGTGTCTGTTAGCCATCTGTATTTCTTCTTTGGAAAAATGTTTATTCAGATCCTATGCCCATTTTTTAATTGGGTTAACTGTATTTTTGGTGCTGAATTGTAGAGTTCTCTATGTGTTTTGGATACTAGCCCTTTATCGGATGTATGATTTGAAAATTTCTTCTCCCGTAGAGTAGGCTGCTGCTTTTTTGTTTTGTTAATAGTTTCCTTTGCTGTGCAGCAGCTTTTTACTTTGATACAGCCCCATTTGTTAATTTTTGCTTTTATTTCCCTTGCCTGGAGAAACATATCCAGAAAAAAATTATTAATGCTGATATTCAAGAGTTTAGTGCTTATGTTTTCTTTTTAGAGTTTTATGGTTTGAGGTCTTATATTTAAGTCCTCAATCCATTTCAAGTTTATTTTTGTGGATGATAGAAGACTGTGATCCAGTTTCCTTCTTTTGCAAGTAGCTGTCCAGGTTCCCCAACACCATTTATTGAAGAGACTACCTCTCCCCATTGTATATTCTTGCCTCCTTTGTCATATAATTTACCATATAAGCATGGGTTTATTTCTGGGCTCTCTATTCTGTTCCACTGATCTGCATATCACCTCTTGTACCAGTACTATATAATTTTGATCACTGTAGCTCTGCAGTATAGTTTAAATGAGGGACTATGATACTCAGCTTTGTTCTTCTTTCTAAACCTGAAATTCTTAAAAAGTCCATTGTCTATGTGTTTCTAATACCGCTATACTAAGCAACAGATTGTTACTGTAGACTTATACTTTCAAACTGTTACATGAAATATTTTATATAAAATACACCTTAGAATTGTCAGAGACCTTTCTTTTTGTTAATGTCTTAACCTATAACAAACAATATCTCTAATGATAATTTCTCCAAACTATACAGAAGATGGCTGCATACTAAATTCACAAAACTCTAGTAGATTAAATTCAAGCAATTAAAAAACACATATATTTGTGCTCCACTGGAAAAATGTACAAGAAACTTTGCCTTGATTTTCTCAGGGAATTCTACTCTTTGGTCACATGCCATTTTAGTTAGTACATTTATTTTCGTATTTTTTTAATACAAAGTACAAACAAACAAACAAAAATCATAAAGCCAGAGTTCCAGGTAAGAGAAGAGCCAGATGACTGGATTTGCCTGCCAAGGAATAAGCCAATACTCACCTGTAGGGGGATTGGAAGAAACAACAGGGGGAGTTGGAGAAGTGAAGCCATCAGCAAGGGTCTGGGCACCCCCAGCAGCAGCGTCTGGGGCAGTGGAGGAAGGGACAGTAGCAGGAACAAGAGGGGCAGGGGCAGGGGCAGAAGGAGCAGGAAGGGGAGGAGTACCAGCAGAGCCAGCAGGGGCTGAGGGGAAGAGGAGGAAGAAGCAGCATTAATGAGGCCGTCCCGTTAGGCACGATTAGAAAAGGCATCAGAGAACTTATCTTCAGACACTCAATGCTTAACACTAACCAAAGAATAGAAGATAGGGTTAAAAAAGAATGAGGCTATGTTAATGAATTATTAGGTTTGCAGCAAATAAGTCAAGATGCTCAGGGTAACAGATTTTTTAATTCATTAAAAAACAATCATTCCTTTTTACCTGAAAGCCACCACTCTGGAAGAAAAGTGCTCCCTATATATTGTAATTTTTGGCATAACATTCTGTAAATAATATATAAAACTAAACACAATACACTAGGGAACAATAGCATTCCATTTTGAATTACACAGATCAGAAAGTAAACATATATTCCAGATATAAATGTTGTATAAGGTAAAATAAGAACTTAAAAGAACACAAATCTCTTTTTCATGATTTTTAACAGGTATTATCTATTTGTTATTGTAAGTAAATTAAATATGTAATATTCTATCTCTGTTTTTGTGTCATGATTTTAAAACTAAGTTTTAACTATGATGTCTTCAGATTAAAGCAGCACATTTTTCTGTTTCAAAGAAAAGGGAGTAGCAATTCAGAGACAATTAAGTCACAAAAGTCCACTAAATGTAACTGACCAAACTACTTTTAAGTATGTCCAATCCTGTGTTACCAATATGATCTCACTGAGTCCCCACTGTGTCCAGGGCATGCACTGTCATAACACTCACAGGAATTAAACATATACTTCATACTAAGGTGGTACCTGAAATTCTTTATGACAACTGAGCCACAGCACCAAAGACATAATGCCAAGGAACAGAGAAGTGTGAGCATAAACTTACAAACCACTTGGTTAAAAACAACAAATGTATAAAGATTTCCCAACATTTATGGAGTCCTAAAGAGAAAAAAAAATCCTGATTATGAGGAAAGCCCACTGCAATTAAACCAGAAACTGAATTCAAATTCAGAAAGGACAAGAGGCGATGAAGCAGCACACATGCTTTACCTGGAAAGACACTGGGAGGAGAGGGAGTGGGGACAGCAATGGGAACCCCCACGCTCCCACTTCCACTGTTCTCCCGACTGCTGCTCCGGCTGCTTGGGTGGCTTCCTCCACTGCTCCCACTGCTGCTGAAGAAATAAAAGCCACCAAAACATGAGTATTTATGTATAGTAAGAGATCACCAGCATTTCCCAAAATTTTCTGAAATGAATATAGCTGCAATAAAGATAATTCAAAGCCCTCCATTTCAAATATGAATTTCTTAGTAAAGAGGAGAAGCTCAGTTCAAAAAATTTATTTTGACCACCTTTTAATAACCACATATTAGAGAGACTGAGAAAGAGGGGAAAATTCTCCATAAGTATATGATAAATGGTGGGGCTCAACACCAAAGGTAACATTGCTTTCTTTTATTCCAGTTTAATGCCTGTCTGAAGAAACTTCTTTTATAATAAAAAGATAGTTTTCCTAAAGAGATTTGGTACTAGTTTTACTTGTAATGATACCTTGATATACTATCCCATATTAGTGTTTTATTGTGTATAGTTTTTCATCTGTAAAGTTCCACCAAAAAACAATTTGAAATTTCCCACACTGGGCCATAACTTTTTCAGTTCAACTATAACTATTAATTTTGTAAAGAAGTTTGCACTTTAAAATGTCTGGGGTTTTTTTTAATTTTTTTCCCCAGTTTCCTGACTGCTCAAAGTTGCATAGAGCATAAGTTCTGTGTTTAGGAGAGTAGAGTGAGGAAAAGAACTTGGTGCTTGGAAAATTAGACAGATTTAACTTATCTGAACAAATTATGGTACTATGACCATCACATTTTGCACTGAGGTAGAGAAAATACCTGTAAGTTCGATTTCTTTGATTCACAGAAGCTGTCCTCACAGGGCTCTGCTGCGAGGGAGCCATACTACGGGTTGGGCTAGGTACGTAATCGTTTGGTACCACTGGAGGGCGCACTGGCTCCAGTGTGCGGTAGGGGGAGTGTCGCCTACAAAAAGAAGAGCGTATGTATTGTGTGATTAGCAAGTTTCGGCACAATAATTCAGAGTTGCCAGCAGCGAAATACAATTTGTATTCAGAGATTGGAAAATGTGTCTTAACAAATAATCCAGCTACAAATTTCGGTGTTTCCTTAAGTATCACTTCTTCACCATTAGGGTTTCGATGAATGTTGCTATCTTCAGTCTCCAACCTCATTTCCCTGTGCTAAATGCAATTTTGTTCATTCACTCTCAGCATGAAGATGTTCCCACCCGATAAGCCAATTTTCCCCAGACTCTTCTTTCCTTGGAGGAGTTCAAATTACTTTAGCACCATGTCAGTCTCCTAACTGCACCGCATGAATGCACTACTTACTTCCTCACCCATCTCTCCCTAACCAGATATTCAGTGATAGGTAAATGAATCTAGAACTTGGTCCACACCACCACACTGACTGACCCAAATGTAACAGTAATTTAGCTTTCTATATAGATTATATCCACATACAGAAATGCACAATTTAATCTCATCTTCCATTCTCACCTCACTTACTCCTTCAACTTTCACCTTAGTCTCTCTTACCTTTAACCTTCCTCAGAGTTCAACACTTAAAAGAGAAAAAAAAAACTCCACTATTTCTACTTTATTTACTTTGAACTGTAAAGTACAAAACAGACTATATCTTACTAACGTATTCTCCTTTTCCTCAAAATTTGCTTTAAAGGAAGAAAATGACAAACATAACAAAGGAAATATGGTTAGGTGGGAAATAGGATGCATACTGGAACACTAGTGATTATTAGCTCTCATCTCTGAAATTCTGAATTCTTTATGACAATGACAAATACTCAACTGACATGATAATGACATTAGGGCCTTTAAAGGAATAAAAATTGGGATCCCAAGATGTGAAAATTAAAAAGCTTTCTTTTCCTGAAATGATACTGCTCGCATGACTTACAAATTTTTCAGTAACTCACTCTCCCGAAAGCTCGCAAGAACTTTAAGTTCTGCTCTCCTGGGCTACTCAACTTATGGTTCAATGACTGGCTGAGAACACTTGGCAATGACCCCATCCATTCGACTGCCCTCAAAATCTCCTTGCATAAATACATTAATGATTAAAAGTAGATAAGGGTCACTAGATGAGAGACTGGATCAAAGGAAGAAAAAAAAGTGTCAGGCCCTGGATTTAAAATGCTAAAAAGTTTAAGTACCTCTGGAAGTATGATGTAAATAACACAAAACCATAAAATAGGAAACTTATTAATTCCCAAACATCCAGTTGCCACACAATTTTCCCCAGACAATAAAAATGTTCTGTTTCATCCAAGAAAAAACCTTTTGCTGAGTGAGAAGTACAGTGAAGGTTATGATTAAAAAAAAAAAGATAAAAAACAAGGGACAGAGGAACAAAACATGGAAGCTAGGCAAAGATGATGGAAAAACAGACTGTGACCATCCACCAGCTTGTGGTGCTCAGTGATTCTGGTCTTCAAGGGCCCTGCAGAACCCTTACTAATACACAAAGAAAACAAATGCTGGTATATGAATACATCTTCAAAATTTCAGAGCAATGGAAAAATCTTATTTCACTACAGACTACAGTGGGTTATATTGCTAACAATCTTGATTTAAAACCCTGCAACAAACTCCATTAAGTATTATACATGACAGACATGTATATATTCCATAGGAAAATAAAACAAGTATTTCTTGATCTGACTTTCTGTTCTTAACACTATACAATTATACCCATTTACAGCCTATCCTGAAGTTTAAAACTTATTTGATCAACTAGGTTTTTCCTCTCTAATCTAAGCAGTTTTTTTTGGGGGGGGGGTGGAGATCCATCCCAAATAAAATCATCCTGTTCCTGACCAGAATTCATTTTTATTTTCTTTCCCACTTACCTAATTATAATTCCTCTTCCAATATTACCCCTTTTTTATATCCCAACTCATCCTTCTCCTGTCCTGAGTCATAATGCTTGATTGTATTTGTTTGTTTTTTTGGTGAGGGGGCCAGAAACAAGACTGTCAATTAAAAGCTTTAAAGAATATAGCATAAGGCTAGTAATTAAGCACTTTGTCTTTGTCTCACACATATTTTTTAAATCCAATTCATGGCACAGTAACTCTGAAAAGTTGACAGAGGATAAATATCACCCCCTTTTACAGATGAAAAAGCTGAATTGCTATGAGGCTGCCTATGCAAGACCAAGAGCGGGAGCTGAGCTGAACCACAGCTGGACCACAGTTTTAGTCATCTGGCCTCTGGTATATATTATGCCCACCTGATCACAAACCTCCACAATAAACCAAATTTTTATGCTATGATTCCATAAAAGAAAAAAGTCAAGCTTTTTCATTAATTGACCATTTCTGTCAAAAGTCAAATCCAGAGGCCACTTCTGTAAGGACTGAATTAGAGCTCAGTGTTCTTGTAACGACACCCAATACACAGAATTGTGTGGTCTACAGTGTTCTTTAGAAGAATAGTTTGAGTAGTCAACTACAATACAAAAGACTAAAATTTTCCAAAAATAGGAATTACAGTACAATTTATAATAAACCATGAACTTGGGATAGGATTTTACTTCAAATTTAAAATTTATTAGAAAAATAACTTCTAAACAAAATCTTTTTAAAGGATAAAGATGTTTGTAAAGGACAAGGGCAAGTTACACATAAAAAAAGGTAACTCTACAAAGAAAATGTTCTTTTCAAATATTAAAAAAGTTTAAATATATGTAGTGTTTAGTTTTCAATGACACTACATGAAATGGTTTTCTATCGTTACTTAGTTACATACTCACCCAAGTGTCCCTTTCCCTGACATTGGGGGACTAGGGGGTTTCTGCGTTGGAGGTGTTGTACGCGGCAGCCCACCCATCTTCATATTCTGGGTACTCACCTAAAAAAATTTTGAGGAAAACTCAACTTGCATGCAGTGAATCAAAGTGGCACTTTTGGGAAATAATGTTATGCTACTTAACAAAGGGGGGGAAGGTTTAAATAGGAAAAAAATTAGAGGCCATGCATTTCATATGCAATTTCTACTCTACTTATTCTACAGTTGTACTCAAAGGACTCTTCCTAACATAAGATTTTTCAAATGATTATAAACTTGTATGCAAAGACTTTATTTGCCATTAGGCCATCACACCAACAGATCACTGGTTAGACTATTTGATAGTCTATTCAACTGAACTTAAATATGGTAACTGTAAAAAAAAACTTAGCTTTAATAAAGGATAACTCAATCAGAAACAATAATGCCTTTAAGAATTCCTTGTTTTTTAGATAGTTAAGTGTATCATAAAAAACAAAATACATGTTTCCTAAATAAATTATGCAGCCATAGTCTTGATCCATTGTTAACTAGAGAATATAAAATAAAACTAAGCTAAATTGCATGATACACAGAGAAAGCTTTATTTTAAGTATCAGATCAGCCTTACAATTCAATTTCTTTAACGTTCTCTTTAATCACCTACCTGAAAACTGCCAGAAGTTAAGACATGTTCCCAAACATCTGAACTAGAAAGTTAGGTCTGAGGTACCCCCATTCAACTGTAAGCACTACACAGGCCACTGACAATGTCCTAGTTCCAGTGGGAATTAAACCCACTCAGGCCCAAAATGAAGATTAATTCATGCATGGGAAAGATGGAACATAGTCCTACATTAGACCTGGGCTGTGACTCCTTACTATTCTGTTCCCAACTAAAATCCAAGTGTAGGAAAGTTGGAACAATGGACACTACCAAACAAGTATGTCAGCACTTATACAGTAAGCTTTAAAACCTGGACATCTTAAGGATTCATAAATATAGTTCAAATGCAATCTCAAATTGTTTGATATTACCAATTGGCAAGAGTTAATGTTGCACCTGACCCTACTTTAAGCCCCTAATACTTTGGATTGCCAAGCACTTCAAAAAAGGATCTCAACTTTTCTAGTAAGAATATGTCTACAATATTCAAACTATACTTGCATAATGAAATTTCAAGACAGTACACCACTGAAATAAGAATACATTTTTATAACTGTAATTTCAAAATATAAATTTTAAGAGAACTACTCATAATTGTACATAGAGTATCAAAGCTATCAAAATTAACTCTGGCTTAAATGGAATTTTTAAAAATCCTAAAAACTACTTGTCATCTGAATAGGCAAGGTGTAACATATCAAGAAACAAACTCTTCAAATGAATAGTCCAGTGAACAAGTTGTGTGTGATGTTAAAACGATCTTTAATGACAAATGATACCTTTGAGATGCCAATATTTTTAAAGCGATGCATTTACCTGTAATCCTTTTGTCGTTGCTTTCAAACAATAAATAAAAAAACTCTTTATCAAGTAAGAATAAAGATTAACTTATCCTTGCTCTTCCCCTCATTAATAAGCAGAGGGTATGCTAATCATATCTTGAAATGAAAATGCCAGGAGCTTTTAAAAAATAACCCACATTTGGGGGAAATTTTAGGAGTAATATGACAACCAGTAGCTTTTAAAACTTAAATCTTAATTTATGATACCAGAAGATTTTTTAAAGTAGTAACCAAAGTCCTTTAAGCTCAACCTTAACATAAAACCCACAGTCACTTTGAGTGATAGGGAGAAGGAGGTGAACCAAACACTAAACTACATCAGTTTGCTAGAAACAGGAAGGAAAAGGAACAGGGATAGAAAAAGACTGAAAGAGAATTTTATTCTATATATGGAATAGATAAAATACTTGAAAACAGCTCTCCAAGTGTGATTTAAAGTTTTGGCATTAAGGTGTTTTTGTTTAAATTGCAGTATCTTCTGTGTTTTAATCTACACCCCAAAATAACATAAAATAATCTATAAATTAAAACCTGGTAGACACTTCTAAAAATAAAACATGACATATTTTATGAATCATCGGATGAATTAGTTTGGTTAATGGGGCTTAGACGAGTAACCTAAATCACTTCAGAAACTGAGGAGTCCCTGTAGAATGTCCAAAAATATATAATTTTATACTTTACTGACACTGTACCTTTATGTTGCACTGAAGAGTTCTTTTCCTTTGTCATTTTCCATGAAAAATACGTCTAAGTAAAACAATGAATATGCTATGCAGAATATAAATACTGAATCTAAAATAATTTCATAAGAAAGTATTTATTGGATGGCCAAAATGGTCCTAAAAACTACAACGAGGGAAGTTTATGGAGGGAAATACTTCCATAAACACTTCATAGCAAGACACCATGACTAAATTGTATGTGTACTGAAGAGAAACCTACCCTGGGAGCAGGAACACACCATAAATCCAAGACAAAGAAAGCAACACTGCAGTCACCTCATAATAACGTTTTTTGAAAACAAACTGCAAACGTTAAGCAGAAATTATCATCCTGTGTAGTCAATGGTCCTGAATCACTAGTGGGAGTGCTCATTGTACTTTTCAAAGTTTTATTTGCAAACTGGAATCAAACTTAGGTGACTGAATGCAACAATAACTCAACTGTGTGCATATTTTTTATTCCATAAAGCAGAAAGTCATCATTGAACTATGTAAAGCAGGTATTAGGACCAAGGAAGAACAGCCCGTTTTTCGAAAGCAGACTTCAAAACAGAAGAAACATTTCATTTAGGTGATGAAGATTCATGCACGGCCACAGCTCAGAACACTTTCCCACTGGCCTGTGACTAAGAAATGCAGAGAATACTGGAGGCAAGAGCAGCCCTGCATGGCCTAGCCGTGGTCTGATCTCCCAGGCTTCGGAGATCGCTCCAACTAGCACCAGCCATCAGGCCAATTCTACAGTGCTCCTACCTTTCCCGTGCTCTCCTTTTGGCACATTCCGTACTTCCTGGAACCTTGGTATATAATATAACATTCATTACAAATCTCAGTGCTTCCCAGTAACTTGTGAACTTCACTATTTTTTATAAAGCTGGCAAGCCAAGTCGCTCTAGTTCATGAAGGACTTTGCCTTTTCTATAAAGGAATCTTCCACTGATGCGACCTGCTGTGATGTAAGTGGCAAACACATTCTAAAATGATACCTATGGTATATCCCTCACTTATCAACCACCTACCACTCACCAGACTACTAGGTACAAGGGTAAAAGAATGTGAAAAATAAAGGACACAATGGTGAACACAAAGGTCTATAAAACGATTTCTCGGCTTTCAAAGAACTTAATGTTTTAGAATAAGTAAGACTCCCATATTTCAAACAAAAAGGAATGTCTACATATTATATAGAAATTACAAAAAAAGAAATATCAATGAGGGAAGGAGTAATTATAGAAGGTTTCATACAGGAAAATCAGAGCTGAACTGTTAACAAGGTTTTTGGGGGGGTTTTTTTTGTTTGTTTTTTAAGCAGGACTGAAATATCAGAAGAGAAGAGTGATAAGTATAGGTTGTGTCTGGATGTGAAATAGCGAAGATGGGCGGAAGCTATGGTCAAGCGCACCTTGGGGGTCTCATTCATTGTCTGTATTGTTCTCCATTAGTCCCACCCCATGCATAATTCTTCCACTTCTAGAGATCTATCATTCTCTTCAGAGGATCTATGTCCCTACTTCAATTCTCAGGGGGCTAGCAGGAAAAGGACCAGGAGAGCCTCTGAGAGACATCAAAGCTGAAATCAGAAATGCAAGTATGAATTCATGAGAGAGGAAAAATTTTGGTAAGACAGAAAGCTTAAGGTGCCAAGAGTCCTAAAATAATTCAATACAAAGATAAAGGAATAAGAGATTAGAAATAAGCAGGGAGAGAAAGAGATAAAGGAAGAAGGAGAAAAATTCAACACCCAAAAAACAAATAATCCAATTAAAAAATGGGCAGAGGACCTGGACAGACATTTTTCCAAAGAAGACATACAGATGGCCAACAGGCACATGAAAAGATGCTCCACATCATTAATAATCAGGGTAATGTAAATCAAAACCACAATGAGATATCACCTCACACCAGTTAGAATGGCCACTATCTAAAAGACAAGAAATAACAAGTGTTGGGGAGAATGTGGTGAAAAGGGAGCCCTCCCACACTGCTGGTGGCAATGTCAATTGGTGCAGCCACTGTGGAAAGCAATATGGAGGTTCCTCAAAAACTAAAAATAGAAATACCATATGACCCAGTAATTCCACTTCTAGGAATTTACCTGAAGAAAACAAAATCCCTGGTTTGAAAAGATATATGCATCCCTACGTTTAATGTCACATTATTTACAACAGCCAAGATACAGAACCAACTCAAGTGTCCATCATAGATGAATAGATAAAGAAGATGTGGTGCATATACACAGTGGAATATTATCTAGTCATAAAAAGAAAAGAAATCCTTCCATTTGGACAACATGGATGGACCTACAGGGTATTATGTTGGAGAAAGATAAGTACCATGATTTTACTTATTTGTGGAATCTAAAAACAAAAGAAAACCAATGAACAAAACAGCAGCAGACTCAGAGAAGTGACTGGCGGTTACCATCAGGGAGGGGGTCGGGACAGGTGGGTGGGGGGAGGGCTAAAGGGACACAAGAATCCTCAATCATAATATAAGTCGGTCACAGGATGGTAGTACAGCGTGGAGAATGTAGCCAATGATTCTGTAACATTTTCCTATGTTGACAGATAGTAACAACAATAATGGGAGTGAGGATTTAATAATGTGGGTAACTGCTGAACCATGGTGTTGCATACCTGAAACCAATATAGGTTTGTATATCAACTATACTTCAGTAAGAAAAAAAGAAAGAAGAATAAAAAGAGGAATGAAGATGGGCAAACTTCTTGATTTTTAAAGTTTCTGACAACAAGTCTTTGACAAAATAGCACTGGTGGCTAGAATGGAACTAATAGGTAAAACAGATGGGTCTCCTAAGGGTTGTTGTTACTATGGAGTTTTTCTCAGTCAAAATAAATGACTAAGGGTGAATGAACCCTCAGCTGTACCTGAAGGCTAAAAATGTGGGGGGCAGTTTATCAGCCTTCTGTAGGAACTAACAAACACTCAAGCAAAAACTTCAGCCCACTTTCTACACAGGGTCAAGGACCCTCAAGATCCTGAGCAAAATTCTCAAGTGCTCGGCTCTTAACCTGTCAGTGGTGGAACAATCAACCCCTCCTCATTAATTATTTACAATCTGCCAGCACAATGTTCAGCTGAAATAAATTAACTACACGTGGATAAAATGAAAGTTCCTGTGGCCAGGATTCTCACCTGGCGCTGGTTGGCTAGCTCACTACACACGTGTGGGCAATATGTTGCTACTGACTCTAAATAACTCCGCCAGTGCTCTGGGCGACATGGTGGCACAGCTGCAAGGCTGCAGGAGAGAAGAGCAGAGGCTGGAGTGGTGGCAGCACCGAGGACAGAGGCCCAGAGGACAGCTGTGTGGGCAGAGAGGCCCCGAGGCAGAGACCAGCTTGCTGCGTGAAGACTTACTCTGAGTGGATGGGATTCTAGTGATTGACCTGCACCATGGGAGTAAAGTTGGGTATAAACCCTTTCACCCCAAGAACGTTCTACTGTCATTTATTTGGTCTCACTGAATCCATAGTGAACTTGCTGGGGGCTGAAGCCCATTGGCAAGACACCACATTAATAGTCAGAAGTCTTTACTATTTTAACTAAACTAATATAGTTACTTAAAAAGTATTTCAGCTTAGCTTCATGAGTGACAACTTTACTGCTTTCAACAGAAAAATCCATTTCAAACACATCAGTAATAAGGTCTTCAAACTTTCTTTACTATTAAAATAGAGTGGGCTGGTGGGAAGGCAATTTAGTTCAACCATTGTGAAAAGCAGTATGGAGGTTCCTCAAAAAACTCAAAATAGAAATACCATTTGACCCAGAATTCACTCCTAGGAATTTACCCTAAGAATGCAGCAGCCCAGTTTCAAAAAGACAGATGCACCCCTATGTTTATCGCAGCACTATTTACAATAGCCAAGAAATGGAAGCAACCTAAGTGTCCATCAGTAGATGAATGGATTAAGAAGATGTGGTACATATACACAATGGAATATTATTCAGCCATAAAAAGAAAACAAATCCTACCATTTGCAACAACATGGACGGAGTTAGAGGGTATTATGCTCAGTGAAATAAGCCAAGCTGAAAAAGACAAGTATCAAATGATTTCCCTCATTTGTGGAGTATAACAACAAAGCAAAACTGAAGGAACAAAACAGCAGCAGACTCAGAGACTCCAAGAAGGGACTAGTGGTTACCAAAGGGGAGGGGTGGGGGAGGGTGGGTGGGGAGGGAGGAAGAAGGGGGTTGAGGGTTATTATGTTTAGTACACATGATGTGGGGGATCACGTGGAAGACGGTGTAGCACAGAGAAGGCAAACAGTGAATCTGTGGCATCTTACTACACTGAAGGACAGTGACTGCATTGGGGTATGGGTGAGGACTTGATAATATGGGTAAATGTAGTAACCACATTGTTTTTTCATGTGAAACCTTCATAAGAGTGTATATCAATAATTCCTTAATTAAAAAAATCCAAGAAAAAAAAAGAAGCACAGCTGGAAAACCACTGGACAGGTTTAATATTTGCAGTCCCTTCCAACTTTAGCATTTTTTCCTTTAATTCCATTTTACCTTAATATATTCATTTATTCCATCAATCACTCTCTCAATACCACTAATTTTTTTATTAGCATATAGAGAAATGATTTGTTATATGCTGAATATTTTTTCACTCCACTTTGTTTTGGTTCACTCAAAATTATTAACTCTGTGCCTCAAGTTTATAGAGACAGACATACTCACAAAGAGGAATAGGAAGAAAGAGCATTGGCTCATTCTAGCTTCTAGAATGAATTCAGGGTACTCATCTCACCCTATCAACTCCAGAAATGGTGAAAACACCTATACAGAGCCACAGTACTCAGAAGTGGAGCTTTTTGGTGCAAAGAGCAAAGATGTTCAGAAATCTCCAAGTATGATACTTCCTTGTTAGATTCTTTCTTTCCAGAAGCCTCTCCTTCCCACTCATTTCAGCCCATCTCTCACACAGAACAGATCCTGAACCCAAGGAGATCAAGAAGGAATCACAGCAGGGTTTGGAAGAAATGAGCTTGAGGATAGTAGCTTAGGGAAGCTGTTCTAAAGTTTAAGGGGAAACAATTTGTCCATTTCTGCTTTTTCTTCAGTTAATCTCTGTGCAGTTCTGTCCCTTTGGAGGTTAACACTCCAACCGCCAAAGTCTGAACATAAACTTTAGAGGAAAGATCCAGAGTAGCCACACATCACTTTGGGTCCAGTTCTACCTGTTTTATTCAAAATCTCCTCACAATTCCACGTCCTCACCAAGACTAAGGGCTTGGAGCCAATATGCTAATCAGTAAAACAAGGAGTATATTTGCCTGGGCCCCTCTACTCATATGTCTCTACCATGATCGGTTGAAATTTCTGTGGCCATGGTTAATAACTAATTAATAATTCAGATCTCAGTCATCTTGTCTTCTAGTTATCACTTTCTATACTGAAGATATGGCAAACAACAGGTATTAGAAAGAGTATGTATTTGAAATTATAAAATTCAGCTAAGGAAAAAAAAGAACAAAAAGGAAATGCATCTTCAGTTTCAATTTCATAAAAATAATTTTATTAACATTCTATTTATAGACTTCTTGAATATATTTGAATGTCTTTTACCATTAATCCTCCACAATACCGAACTGTTACTGAAACAAATAAAAGGAAATGTTTCTCTAACTGTAACTAATACTTTGTTAAACACAATCATAACTTTTGATACTTTGCATGTAAGTGAGCCTATAAAACTTGAAATATGTATTTTTATATATTTTATAATAATATAGCAACTTAAAAAAAGACTATTTTTGTTTTTTGCAAAATACATGATACTGCAACTTAAAAAAACCCCATAACACTGAATATTTTCTGCTTCTCAGTTTCTTTACATTGATTAAGAGTCAAGAGATGATGACACACTGGCCACAAGGGATATAATAAAGCACACCATTTATAGAATAAAGAGGCTATTACACAGGGGGAGGGTTAAATGAAGCACATCAGTTGGCTCTCCAGTCAATAACAAAATTTCTACATTTTACAGAAACCCAGCTTATTTTCTAGTAACATTTTATAATAGGATAATTTATATTTCATCTTCATAAAATATACTAACATTGCAAAATAACAATGCACTCGACAAATATTTAATAAGCACCTGACGTGTGTCTGACATGGTTCTAGGCACACAAGATCGGGTAGTGAACAGGCAAAAATATCTGCCCTTTTTAAACATAAAGACACACCACAAAGTTACATACAAAAATTTTTTAAATAAAAAGAGGAATTATTTGTTGGCTTTAATAGGCCAAGTGCCAAGTGTCTCTTCACTCCCCGTATGTAATATTCTACATAAGAACAAAGAATGGAAATCCAGCCCTGGAATCTCTTACCTTAAATCTAAGCAACCACTTAATGCATAAATGGAGCAAATAAAAGAAGTAAGGAAAAAAAGCATTGAAAGGTTAGTTGGAACTTCAGGATGTAAAGAGAAAGGGGAAAAAAACAAAGAAAAAACAAGTTAAGCATTCAGCATTAAAAAATAATGTTTCAGTAGGTCATAGAAAGAGTGATTAAAGCAGAATGTGTCATGAACAGAAGGTTTTTTTGATGAAATTATATGACACTGTTTTATTAAAAAACTTTATTAAAGATTTCTTTAAATTAGTGACCCCTAAACACTAAAAGTTCAAACAATAAAAGGGACTACAGAGTCCTCAAAGAGTAACATTTTACTTGAATTAAATAAGAATGGGGGTGGGGGAGGAGGAATCACCTTTTTATTATATAAGATGGCTAGCACAAATATGATGTTTTATATTCAAAGTGCCTTTTTTATTTGATTCTAGTAGTTTCCATTAGCAGTTGTTAGCCTTGTATGAATCTCAAAAATTTTTCTGTTAGAATAAATTTCAGTTATTAATTATCCATCCTATTTTAACATGCTGTAATTAGTAATCTAAATACATATAGGTGCCAAAATTCTAAGGAAAAAATATTTTTTAAAAGTTTACATTGTACATTTTATTTTACCTAAATCTACATTAAATTTACATTTAATTGATTTGTAGCCACACTGGAGTATTTTTTAATTTAAATTTGCTTATCTAGATGTAAATCAACTGCATGAACTGTATGGTTTTACTTATAAGCATGTATATATACTTATTCAAATTTGATTAAGTCATTGTCTTTCAAATCACTGAAGAGATGTAAACTTTAAATTACTTAATGCTTAGCTGAACCCCTGAATAGTTTTAAGTACAAATAGCAATTTAAATGAAATTTATATGCTCAGTTCTGATGATGGTACTTTATATGTAAAGCAGGTACTCAAATACGTTTTGAAAGACAGCCAATATATGTAATGGCTATATACTCAAAAGCAGTGGAATCTCATGTTACTTTTACCTACACTATTCTCACGCAAAATGTTAAGATAAAATTATTTTAGAAAAATTCAAAGTACATGTTTGTTTATATATGTTCTTTGTGAAAAAACTAATGCCAGAAGCTTGATGATAATTTTTTGATATGGTGAATAATAATATACTGAATAATTTTTTAATCAGTCACACTAAGTCATTAAAAAATTAGTAAGATTACACCACACTGATTTGCCAGATATATATAAGGTATTATCATAACTGATTAAGTAAATATAATTTATTCAAAGATGACTGTTTAAAACTTGAGAACACCGCCCTAAGCAGCAGCAGAAAGGATAAAATAGTTACAGTCGTAAGGAATCTTGAGTCCCACAATTGGGCCAAGACTCAGTCCTATAGGAAAGGAAAAATAACAGCTTCATTTCCTTAAGTTAGTTCCACTGTAGGCTATTGTTTTAAAAAGTTCACTAAAAATTATACTTACCTTTACTCCATGTCCAATATCATCTAGAATTGTATAGTCAATAGGTTTTCTAATATAACGAACTGGTCGTTCAAGGTTGGCTGGAGCAATAATCTTATGTGTCCTTGAAGTATTTTTATTAGTAGTCAAAATACCAATTTCTCTTCTAGCAACTTTCTCTTTATGAATATCAACAGTCTGCAAAATATAAGCACAGGGCAAAGAATGTATAGCTCTAATATCCAAATCAAAATATAAATACTCAGAGATTTAAGATCATTATTCATTTACTTAATTTTCTCCTTTTGGCACCAATACCAACTTTTCTATTTTCAGGCTAAGCAAGCATGGGCAAATCACAGCTGGCAGACCAAATCTGGCCAACTACCTGCTTTTTACAACCCAAAAACTAAGAGTGGTATTTACATTTTTTTAGTGGCTGAAAAAAGTCAAAAGAAAAATAGTATCACGACATGTGAAAATTATATGCAATAAAACTTTTAGTTTCCATACATAAAATTTTATTGGAACACAGCCATTCTACTTGCCTATATATTTTCACACTACGTGGTAGAGGATGAGCAGTTATAACAAAGACCTTACAGCCTGCAAAACCTAAAATATTAATTAGCTGGGCCTTTACAGAAAAAGCTTGCCAAACTCTAGGTCAAAGCATGCTAATTTTTCCCTCTCCATGAAGATTTAGCCTAATATAATGATTAAGAAAGCTCCAGTTAATCTGGTTGCATTTCAAAATAACCTGTTAGTATAATTTCTATTGGTGTTAAATACATTTTTATTTAAAAGGGGGAGAGGTCTAAACTATAAATACAGTATTAAAAATGAGAGTCTATTTTATTAAAAAGTTTAAGTTTGCTTAGGCAGGCAAAACTGCTTATATTTTATGACACATGTTGTAAAATATTTATTTTACTTATTAAATGTTCAAACAGGATAAATGAGTTTTTACTCACTGTCTTCTACTTGCTAAGAGGGTAAATTTCTCCACAAACACAGGTAATTAATACAGCATTTTTCAGACTGCAGGTTGCAATTTAGCAGGATTGAACAGAAGTATCAAACTGTATAGACAACATAAGGTAAGTATTTCGTCTTGAAACATTTATTATATAAAGATACACATGAATTGTGTTTTGGATGCAAGGTAAAATGTGCTTTTTACTGTGAGTTGCAGTTAAAAAATTCATTACAATTGCTCACATCTCTTACCACCATTCCTAGCTCAAGAAGCAATTAATAAACACTTTTACTAATTCCTCCCCGGTCCCACCTCAATTTCCTCCCTTTCTTAAAGAAGAAACAGGTCATAACAGAAATGGAAAAAAAAAAAAGATAATCATCACATTATTAAATAGCACTTTACAAAACTGAAAGCTGATTATTTAACCTTCTAAACTACTTAAAATAGGAAGGAAAGTTAAATTCAAAGCCTCCTGTTTCAACGAAGAGATCTTAAATGCAACAAAATCTATAAGCTTCAGAACTAATAAATATCTAAATGAAGCATAAAATTAAAGACTGTTATGGTAGTAACCTTACCATTTTAAATATTTCTTTTTAAAACAAAACCAATCTTTGAATTTTTTCTATGCACATTAGGTAAATTACAAAATCTGCTTCCCTTTTTAAGTGCTTGGGAGAGCTATCAAAGAAAACACAAGTCTGCATATTAGTGATAATATTGGAATTTACCTACTTTTAAACTTCAGAAAAATGAAATTAAGTTCACATTTTAATGAATCATCCTAAATCATTAAAAATATAGGCTAGGAGGATTTCATACTTATCAAGTATGCTTCAAAATAAAAACCAAACAAACTATGGCTTTTATTTTTTTATATAACTGGTCTTAGTCCCATTAATAAAAGAAAAACTCCTCTTGAGACACTGTTTCTATTCTGCTCAGTTTTTAGAAATGTAATTATCTTTTTTAGAAAATGAAATAAGAATACAAACCCAACTGGAACTTCAATTTCAAGTTATCATGCTAGAA
This sequence comes from Phataginus tricuspis, assembly GCA_029783875.1. NCBI lineage: Eukaryota > Metazoa > Chordata > Mammalia > Pholidota > Manidae > Phataginus > Phataginus tricuspis. Next base: position 33,924,712 of record JAQQAC010000477.1, read on the forward strand.
ATATTAATAAATCTCTATAGAGAATGAAAATGCGAAGCAACTTTCTACTTATTATTTGCACTAATACAGGTTACAGTTTATAAAAAGTACACATTTTTAATTGTTTGGGAAAAAAGGGCATTTTTATAAAAGCATTAAAACAATTGATTACATCTGGGGGCTGGGAGCACTTATTATTCACATGTTCTCTTTATATAAACACAAACACCCAACCCAAATCCACAGACTGTTACAGTAAAGATAAAATGAAGACCAATACAGTAAAGAAAAACATCACAGAACCATAAGCCTAAATAATGGATAGCTGCTCTAACAGGGCACAAAATTGAGCTCTTAGGCCTTCTGGGAGAGAAGGCAAAGTAGATATGTATAGTGAGTTACATACACCCCTTCATTAGGAAAGTGACAATTTCGAAGCACAAAAGTCTAAAAGCAAATGGTTGAAGAAATTATGAGGAGAAAAATGTTCTGTGCTCCTTCTTAACTAAACTCTGGGTAAAAACTGAAGGCATGTCTTAAAACATAATCCTTAACAGCACATGTCTATGTAAAGTTAAAATAATTTGGTTTGGCTATATAATGTTTCTAGTTGTATAAAAGAATGCAGGGTTTCTCAACAGTGACATACTGACATTTGGGGCCTTTGCTGTGGGGATGTCCTGAGCACTGAAGGACGTGGAGAAGCGGCCTAGCAGAGACCTGCAGAACTCCCTACCCCCTCCACCGCCAAGTATGACAACCAAAAATGTCTGACATTGCCAAATATCTCCTTGGGGATAGAAATGCCCTGGTTGAAAACCAATGATCTAAAGAAATGACTAAGTCACTTGTCCCTTACATTATTCAATCTCAAATATCATTTCCAAACTGTTTACAAGGCCTGACTCAAGCAGGCATAATGCCTCTGGTGACTGCCTAAGTATAGACCCTTGATGTCATTAACTTTTAAAAAGTATCTACAATAATAAAATTAATATATGGTTAAGAAAATCAAAGAGTAAAAACTGTATGCCATCCCTCTACCACACTGGTTGACCTGGAGGAATTCCCATGCAGAATGAAATATGCCTTCAGAAATTAAGTATGGTTTTGTTTAGAGTCTGAATAACAACAATGGAGAACAAAAAAATCTATTCCATAAATAAGAAGCAGAAAATTTGATTCAGAAGTTTCTGAAGTTTTCAGCAAAAACCTATTTCAAAATTTTCAAAGTTTCTCTATTTCAAAATATGGGAAATATAACCATATTCAAATTAAACAAAATAATGTAATGAACACTCCTCCTCCCATAATATATCTAACATCCAGCTTCAACATTCATTCATCAACTCACAGTCAATAGTCTGTTTTAAAAGAACTTCTGTAAAGCTCCTGTAATGTTGTTTGTAAATAAAAAAACATGGCTACTATGTTTTCCCTAAATCAAATTCAGACCTTTTGCTATTGCCTCTGCCTTCATAATAATCTTTGACATTCTAGTGATAAGATTAACTAACTTAAATTTTGAAAGAACAACGGTGATACTCAGAAAGAATTGTAATATTAAAAAAAGTATTTCAACTTTCTCCTGGATTTCTAAAGTTACTAATTTTACAACAATAAATTTATGCATATTTAGAAGTGGCCTCAATTAACAGCACTCATCTGTGGCTAGTAAAAAATGTGTTTAGCTAGCAAACACGACCAAAAGTAATGCAAATACGCTGCTACTGATACTATTACTGTTTGCTACCCGTTAACCAAAAAACACACCGAGTAGTATCACTGCAGCTGTACAGGACTTAAACATCTATTCTTATTAATAGATCCTTATTAATTTGTTTCTCAAATCAAGGTTTACTAATTTAGCTCTCACTGTTATTGCCAACCTATCTCACATGCTGCAGGCTCCCACAATGACACTTCAGCCACGCAGTGCCAAACCCAGGATACCAAACTCTAGGGTACTTTTAATCACTCTAAGACACTCATACTGACTCCCAGAGCTCCTCTGCTAGCTTGAACCCCACTCCCACATCTCCATCATGGACCCAAGACCATGCTCAGGACAGTCTGAAGATTAAAATTTCAGTTAGAGACTTCTGGGAAGATGGCGGCGTAAGCAGGGCGGCAGATATCTCCTCCCAACACTATATTTATCTATGAAAATACAGCAAATACAAGTATTCCTAAAAGAGAGACCAGAATACACAAGAAAGTGCACAGCGTGCAGCTGTACCTCAGAGGACTCAGGACCCCGTGAGGCGGGTAAGATACAGAGCCACGACCCGGCAGGAACCGAGCACTCCCCCACCCCAGTGCACCGGTGGGAGGAGAGGATTCAGAGCTCGGAGGGGGTGGAGTACAGGCCCGCAAAATAACCAGCCCAGGTGATGTGCGCAGGGAGTGCTGCCACACATCGTGCGGCGTAGAGAAAACTGGAGAGACCGAGGGTGCAGGATCTGAGCGGGGAACGTGCCATGGTGCTTGCAGCTGGCTCCCGGGAAGGAAAAAAAAAAAAGAATAAAAGTGTGCAATTTTTTCACTGGTCTTAAAGGGAAGGAGCCCAGTGGAGGAGCTTGAACACCCCTGAACACTCAGCCCAGCAGGTGGGGAGTCCGGGGAAGTTTCGGACCCCTTAGCTGGCGACTGGGAAAGGGTGGCCGCACTTAGACTTCCCACAGAGATCAACAACCTCCCATTCGTTCCCACCCCGGCCAGAGCTACAAAGGGCCCTGCGGAGCGACGCGGCGACAGCTACGGAATACTGGAGCAACAGCGCCACCTACACCATCCCCACAGAATCCACTCTCGATGGGCGGTTTTTTTTGTTGTTGTTTTTTATTTTTTCTTCCCTTTTCTTTTTTTTTCCTTTTCCTCCTTTTTTTTTTCTTTTTTTTTCTTTTTAAAGTCTTAAAGAGCCCAGCTGACATACGTGACAACTACCAGCTATGACTTCTATAGCCATAAAAAGACAGACGAATATGATCCAGACTAAGATCAACCAGTCAACCCCAGAGAAGGAGCCTGAAGGGATGGAAATGCACAGTCTTCCTGAAAAAGAATCAGAATAAAAGTCATAACCATGCTGATGGATCTACAGAAAAATGTGCAAGAGCTGAGGGAGGAAGTGAGGGAAGTGAGGAAAGACAAAGCAAAACTCAGACAAGGGATCAACAGGCTTAACAGAAGACTGGATGAGATGCAAGAGACTGATAATGGAATAGAAATCAGAGAACAGGAATACAGAGAGGCTGAGGCAGAGAGAGATAAAACGATCCCTAGGAATGAAACAATGTTAAAAGAACTGTGTGACCAATCCAAACAGAACAATATTCGCATTATAGGAGTACCAGAGGAAGAAGAGAGAGAAAAAGGGATAGACAGGGTCCTTGAAGAAATAATTGCTAAAAACTTCCCCATGCTGGGGAAGGAAATAGTCTCACAGACCACGGAAGCCCACAGATCTCCCAACAGAAGGGACCCAAGGAAGACAACACCAAGACACATAATAATTAAAATGGCAAAGGTCAAAGATAAAGACAGAGTATTAAAGGCAGCTAGAGAAAGAAAAAAGGTCACCTATAAAGGAAAACCCATCAGACTATCATCAGACTTCTCAACAGAAACCTTACAGGCCAGAAGAAAATGGCATGATATATTTAACGTAATGAAACAGAAGGGCGTCGAACCAAGAATATTGTATCCAGCACGGTTATCATTTAAATATGACGGAGGGATTAAACAATTTCCAGACAAAGGAAAGTTGAAAGAGTTTGCCTCTCATAAACCACCACTACAGGATATCTTAAACGGACTGCTGTAGAGGGAAGCACCCCTAAGGCTAAAAAGATGTCACCAGAGAAAATAAAATCATAGCAAAGAAAGCAGACCATTCAAACACTAATTAAAGGCAAAGAATAAAACACCTAACATATAAAGAATGGGGGAGGAAGAATAAAAAGGGAGAGATACAAGCAGGAAACAGAAAAACTAAACAGACCAATCACCAGCAAAGAAATTGAATTGGTAATCAAAAAACTACCCAAGAACAAAACCCCCGGACCTGATGGATTCACCTCTGAATTCTACCAGACATATAGAGAAGAAATAACACCCATTCTCTGTAAAGTTTTCCAAAAAATAGAAGAGGAGGGAATACTTCCAAACTCTTTCTATGAAGCCAGCATCACTCTAATACCAAAACCAGGCAAAGACATCACTAAAAAAGAAAATTACAGACCAATATCCCTGATGAACATAGATGCAAAAATACTCAACAAAATGTTCGCAAACTGAATTCAAAAATACATCAAGAGGATCATACACCATGATCAACTGGGATTCATCCCAGAGATGCAAGGATGGTACAACTTTTGAAAATCCATCAACATAATCTATCACATCAATAAAAAGAAGAACAAAAACCACATGATCATCTCCATAGATAATGAAAAAGCATTTGATAAAATTCAGCATCCATTCATGATTAAAACTCTCAACAAAACGGGTATAAACGGCAAGTACCTCAACATCATAAAGGCCATATATGACAAACCCACAGCTAACATCATACTTAATAGCGAGAAGCTGAAAGCTTTTCATCTAAGATCGGGAACAAGACAGGGGTGACCACTCTCTCCACTGTTATTCAACATAGTACTGGAGGTCCTAGGCACGGCAATCAGACAAAACAAAGACATACAATGCATCCAGATTGGTAAAGTAGAAGTCAAATTGTCACTATTTGCAGATGATATGATATTGTACATAAAAAACCCTAAAGACTGCACTCCAAAACTACTAGAACTAATATCTGAATTCAGCAAAGCTGCAGGATACAAAATTGACACACAGAAATCTGTTGCTTTCCTATACACTAATGATGAGCTAACAGAAAGAGAAATCAGAAAAACAATTCCATTCACAATTGCATCTAAAAGAATAAAATACCTAGGAATAAACCTAACGAAGGAAGGAAAAGACCTGTACTCCGAAAACTACAAGACACTCCTAGGAGAAATTAAAGAGGACAGTAACAAATGGAAATGCATCCCATGCTCTTGGCTAGGAAGAATATATATTTGCAAAATGGCTATACTACCTAAAGCAATCTACAGATTCAATGCAATCCCTATCAAACTGCCAACAGCTTTCTTCAATGAACTGGAACAAATAATTCTAAAATTCATATGGAAACAGAAAAGACCCCGAATAGCCAAAGCAATCCTGAGAAGGAGGAATCAAACAGGGGGAATTACACTCCCTGACTTCAAGCTCTACTACAAAGCCACAGGAATCAAGACAATTTGGTACTGGCACAAAAACAGACCCACAGACCAGTGGAACAGAATAGAAAATCCAAACATTAACCCAACATATACAGTCAATTAATATTTGATAAAGGAGGCTTGGATATACAATGGGGAGATGACAGCCTCTTCAGCAGCTGGTGTTGGAAAAACTGGATAGCTACATGTAAGAGAATGAAACTGGACTACTGTCTAACCCCATACACAAAGGTAAACTCAAGGTGGATCAAAGACCTGAATGTAAGTAATGAAACCATAAAACTCTTATAAAAAAACATAGGCAAAAATCTCTTGGACATAAACATGACTTCTTCATGAATATATCCCCCCAGGCAAGGGAAACAAAAGCAAAAGTGAACAAATGGGACTATATCAAGTTGAAAAGCTTCTGTACAGCAAAGGACACCATCAGTAGAACAAAAAGACATCCTACAGTATGGGAGAATATATTCATAAATGACATATCCGATAAGGGGTTGACATCCAAATATATAAAGAACTCATGCACCTCAACAAACAAAAAGCAAATAATCCAATTAAGAAATGGGCAGAGGACATGAATAGACACTTCTCTAAAGAAGAAATTCAGATGGCCAACAGGCACATGAAAAGATGCTCCACATCGCTAGTCATCAGAGAAATGCAGATTAAAACCACAATGAGATATCACCTCACACCAGTGAGGATGGCCAACATCCAAAACACAAACAACAGCAAATGTTGGCAAGGATGTGGAGAAAAGGGAACCCTCCTACACTGCTGGTGGGAATGCAAATTAGTTCAACCATTGTGGAAAGCAGTATGGAGGTTCCTCACAAAACTCAAAATAGAAATACCATTTGACCCAGGAATTCCACTCCTAGGAATTTACCCTAAGAATGCAGTAGGCAAGTTTGAAAAAGACATATGCACCCCTATGTTTATCGCAGCACTATTTACAATAGCCAAGAAATGGAAGCAACCTAAGTGTCCATCAGTAGATGAATGGATAAAGAAGATGTTGTACATATACACAATGGAATATTATTCAGCCATAAGAAGAAAACAAATCCTACCATTTGCAACAACATGGATGGAGCTACAGCATATTATGCTCAGTGAAATATGCCAAGCCAAAAAAACAAGTATCATATGATTTCACTCATATGTGGAGTATAAGAACAAAGACAAAAACTGAAGGAAGAAAACAGCAGCAGACTCACAGAACCCAAGAACGGACAAAGGGAAAGGGACTGGGGAAGATGGGTGGGAAGGGAAGGATAAGAGGGAAAAAGGGGCATTATGATTAGCAGATGTAATGTTGGGGGGGCACGGGGAGGGCTGTACAACTCAGAGAAGACAAGTAGTGATTCTATAGCATCTCACTACGCTGATGGACAGTGACTGTAATGGGGTTGGTGGGGTGGACCTGATGAAGAGGTAGTTTAATAACCACAATATTGCACATGTAATTGTAGATTAATGGTACCAGAATAAATTATATATTAAAAAATAAATAAATAAATAAATGCCAAAAAAAACAAGAAAAAGTGAGAAGAATAAGGAATTCATGATGAAGATAGCTCAGAAATTATTTAATCAGTCTTTTCATTTCATAGATGAGAAAACTGAAGTTCAAAGTCAAAGGTCACAAGTCAGCAGAAGAGCTAGTGGAGAACCTAGATCCCATCCCCTCCATTCTCCCAGTCCTACTCAGTATTCATTCAAAGTGGAGAAAAGAGCCAAGGGTACCAGGAGGCTGGAAAGTGACAAGGTTCTTATCCAGGGGACAGAGGAAATATACTGATAAGGTAAGAAATTAAACACGTCAGATAGCTAATATCTACTGATCATGACCCCTCTACCAAATAAACTTTACAACTCCTGACACCCTTCCAATAAACACGTAATCTTGTCCTTGACCTGACCAAACGTCCATTTCTTTGCTTCTTCAATCCAATCTTCTCTCCCAATTCTCTGAGCACAGTATTTTTGCCCAAATTGCAGAAAAGTTTGGTCATGCCTTAAGAACCTTCTGCCATGCTCTAAAAACCATATAATTTTTAACAAATATCAAAATCACAGAGAAGATAATCATTACATAAAAAGAATTTAAAAAACACTAATATTAACTTTGTATTTTTCCAGATCACCCATGTGAGTAAACTCACATAATAAAGGTTGCCAGCATTACAGATTGCCTGTGGATATAAGGTTCCTTTTAGGCAAAATAAGAAAGCAGCATGGTCTCACTTGTGAAATATGATTGATTGAAGATTCCATCCTTCGTAGCTGGGATGCCTGGATATCCAGCATCTGCAGGACATTGTTCGCCAAGGTATTTATCAGATAAGCAACACTTGCTAAGGACTGGGTGGTGTAGGCTTTGGTTTCTTCTAGGGCTCGCTGCTTATCTGCTGACTAGGGGGAAAAGAAACAATCATTAATTTAAAGATAACCTATTCTATCAATATAATCTACAAAAATACTCATCAAAACCATTCTGTTGTTGAAGCAACACATACTAGTAAAAAATGTTCTAAAAACTAACTGCAGGTATCATGTAAAACTAACAACTAAACTATTGCCTGAATTCACTAATATTTTCATATTGAATACTTAACATTTTGTACAGATGCAAACAAAATCTTAAAACCATTATTTAAAAAATGAGATCTAATGAATATTTTGAGCAATGACAGCAAGTATATAGCTTCTCCAAGTCACTGTTTAGAAAGGTAGCATTAATTCGAATGCACAAACGGTGTGCTTTTTCTATTGTCCTGAATTCCTCCTTTTCTTCCACTCTACCATGTGAAATGTGTTATAAATAATGTGATTAAAGTAATAACAATGATAAAATAATAATGATAATAATGATAAATAAAAATGATGACAATCATAAATAATGATACATTAATATAAAAATAACAAAAGGACCTTTTCTTCCTAAACATTTTTAGTGTTTTAACACTATGGGATATAAACTGCCCAGTATTATAAACTCTACTTCAAGAACAGAGCACACAGTGAGAAGTGGGTAACTGCTGCTTTCCAAGGTCACAGAGCAAAGCACTGGTAAAGACGCATATTCTGTGCTAACTACTAAACACCATCTACTTGCCCTGGTTCTGTGAAAGTACACAAGAATGAACCAGAAACCTTGTTTCTTAATGTCAGCTCTACTGTTTACGACAACATATCAACTTGGACAAGTCACAGTTGCTCAATTTCCTGAACTGCAAAGCAAAGGAGAGAAACCTCTGTATCAAACATTCTAAGTAGTTGTAAACATCAAATAAAAATATAAAACCAGTTTCTAAAACTACAAATCGTTATATGTAACAACTGTCATTATCCCTTTGACTGGTCATTCACTGTTCAAAGTCCACTTTGTCTCTTCAAAGTCTCTTCTCTCCCACACAGTAGAATAGAACCTAGAATCAACAGCCCTAGATATGAGTTTTTCCAGGGGGAGCAAAGTTCTTTAGAAGCAGCAGCAATTAACACAATCATCAAATTATACCATTCTAACTTGGAGAGAATCCTGTAATAGCTTTTTATTTTTTCTGCTCTGTTCTTATACTAATCCTTAGTAGCCGGTTTTATCAATGCTTGAATTAATGGAATTGAAACCAAATGTGGTTGAAGATAAATACTTTAAAAAAAAAAACATATAGACTGACTTCCAGATTCTGATTGTGCATGTAATGAGCTTGGAAGTCACCACTCCATCCTTACAAGTAAAAAGGTAAACACACTGCAAAAAAAAAAAATTAAATTTTCTTGAATTCACATTAGAAGGCAGTAAGTCAGTAACACTTTTAAGACATTACTCTAAATCAGAGTATTTGTTATAGACAGCAAAACAATATTAAATGTTAGATAATTTGTTCAGTATGCTTCAAAAGATTAAGGGGATGGATATTTGGATAGATATAATTTCCAATGTATCCTTTTTTATACAGTATTTGAGATTTTTTTTGAGAAATATTAACATTGACCCCTTCATCATATGCCTTTATTCCTATTATGTTAAATCACGTGGCTTGTTTTTGCTACATCAAAAATATGAGAGCCCCATCTACCTCAGGGAGCTTCATGAATATCTGCTTTTTCCATGGAAGACTAAGGACCATGTAATGCAAAATGTATGAAGAAAATCTAAATGCAGAAGCTGTTTGAGGTTGACTTACAACACGGATGTATGTCACCACAAAGCAGGTGTTCAGGGCACAATTCTTCTATGTTGAAGTTGGAGGAAAATTCTGAATTTTTTGTTATACCAATTCCTCTTTAAGGAAAAAAACCTTGCAGCCCATTAAAATCCTGTTATATCTTCATAACAGCAATAGCTAGAAGTCATGAATGATAGTTGATATGGTTGAAACAAAGAAATATTCACAGACATCAGAGAAAAGTATAGTTAACTCTTCTCTAAAAGGATCTAAGTTTATTGTACATCCAGATTTCTTAAATGACTAGCCTCAGTCTTGAATAGAGTAGCAGTCATGACTTTCAAATCACTGTATTAGAAAAACAAGAATGTAGGGACTGGGGGGAGATGGCAGAGTAGAGAGACCCTGAACCCACGTTCTCCCACCTACACACCAAATCTACACCTACATACAAAGCATTTCACCCTGAAGAATGGAGACCGAAGTGAATCCTTTCTTTCCGACGAGGGACAGAAAGATCATATTTAAAAAAGCCAAACAGCAGGAGAGACAGAGACCACGGGAACCCCACCCCCAGCACAGCAGACCAGCAGAGGGAAGGGGAAGGGGTATCACTGTGGGAGCCTGGCTGGACTCCCTGCCCTGAGGCACAGTAAAGAGCCTTGTAGTTTAAAGTACAAATGGACCATCGGTGAAAGTACCCAAGTTTCAAAACATTTGCTGCTTGGCAAAGAAACCAGTGGAGTCAATGTGGGATCAGAGGCAGCAGCCAGCACCATATTTCTGCTTTCCTCCCGCACATCTTAGTGTAGCCAAGAGCAGGATCTAGACCCACAGACCAATCTTGATCTAGGCAGCCCAACTAAATCCCCCAATATCTAGGCATGCCTGCAGGAGATCCAGCAGTCCCACCTCACTGCCCACTGACATCCCCCAACCCAGCCCCCATCAGTGGGATTAGAAAGTTGCCTGATCCACAGGGAGAGTAGACAAACTGCAGGCTGGTGCTGCCAAAGCAACCTCCCAGAGCGGCTCAGAGCATGTATCACTGCTAGGGAACACACATGTGGGAGAACTCAGCCAGCACCACCAGTGGGTGCCATCACGGAAAACTCCCAAGAGAAGCCCAGAGCACACAGGAGACATTGGGAAATGTGCAGGCACATGAGACCTGACCCAGGATGCCAGAAGGACCTGGCAAGTGACAATGCAGGGATTCCCTGGAGCAGCCCAGAGCCCTGAGGGGCTGTGGGGGGGCCTTGTAAGGAGCCTGACACCAGCTGCCGGTAAGACTGAGCAGGGGCCAAGGGGAGAATTCCCCAGAGCATGCACAGGCCCATGGGTGAGGAGGCACAGGGGACTCAGCTAGCACCACTTTGGGGCATTACCTGGCATGCACTCCCAACCTGCCACTAGACCACCACCCTACTTCCATAAGCACAGAACCCAGAGGTTTTCACCCAGGAGCCTCTCCAATGGACCCCCACAACTGTGCCCCAGGGACCATGCCCTGGGAGCACCAGAACCAATAAACCTGTCCCATGCTCACTTGGCCTCCAGCTTGCCAAAATTATGAAGCACATGCAGTCTACACAGGAGACCCTACTATGCAAGGCCAATCCTTCAAGACTAGGAGTGCAAGCCCTTTCACCTAATTCATAGAATCAAGCACATAAAGCCATATAAAATGAAAAGACAGAAGACTATGGTCCAAATGACACAATAAGAAAAAAAAACTAAATGAAACAGTTAACAGAGTTAATCAATCTACCTGACTGATTGATAAAGAGCTTAAAGCAGTGGTTATAAAATGTTCACTGGATGTGAGAAAACAATAGTAGAACTCAAGGCAGATCTCAACGGAGAGACAGAAAGACTAAAAAAACAACCAAGCAGAGATGAATAATTCACTAGATGAAATAAAAAATACACTGGAGGGAATGAACAGCACACTAGAAGATGGAAAACAGATCAGTAACTTGGAAGATAAGAGTATTGGAAAGGATTCTAGCTGAACAGAAGGGTAAGAGAACTCTGGGACAATATCAAATGTCCTAACATCCACATTATAGGAGTCTCAGAAGGAGAAGAGAGAAAGGATCAGAAAAATTAAAGAGATAATAGCTGAAAAATACCCTAACATGGGGAAGGAAACAGTCTACCAGGTCCAGAAAGTTCCAAACAAGATGAACCCAAGGAGGTCCTCACCAAGACACAACATAATTAAAATGCCAAAGTTCAGATACAAAGGGGGAATCTTAAAAGCAGTAAGAGAAAAGCAATGAAATACATGTTAGGGAAACCCTGTAAGGTAATCAGCTGATTTTTCTGCAGAAATGCTAAAGACCAGAAGTGAATTGCATTATATATTCAAAGTGCTGAATGGGGGGGGGGGGGGGATCTCCAACCAAGAATACTCTACCCAGAAAGTTATCATTCAGAATTGAAAGAAAAAGAACTTCACAGATAAACATAAAAGAGTTCACCTCTACTAAACCAGCCTTATAGGAAATGTTAAGGCAACTTCTTTAAGAGGAACAGAAAAGACCCTAACTAGAATCAAGAAATTTAAGAAAGAGAAAATTTTTACTGGTAAAGCAAACATACAGCAGAGGTAGTGGATCAACTGCTTAAAAACTAGTATTAAGGTCGGAAGGACATAAGTAGCAAAAGCAATTATGCCTAAAAATTAGGAGAATCACTAAATAACATACAGCTAAGGAGATTACACATAAAATGTGGAAGGATGAGTAATAAATGTAGTGTTTTAAAATGCAGTCAAATGCAAATGATCATCAGCTTAGTACAGATTGTTATATTCACAGGATGTCTCATAATAACCCCATGACAACCACAAAACAAAAACTTTATTAATAGATACCCAAAAAAGAAAGAACAGGGAATGCAACCATAACACTAAAGGGGAAGTTATAACACAAGAGAAAGCAAGAGAGGAAACAAGGATCAGAGAAGAACAACAAAGCAACCAGGAAACATTTAACAAAATGGCAATTAAGTACATACATATTGGTAATTACTTTAAATGTAAATAGACTAAATGCTCCAATCAAAAGACACAGGGTAACTGAATGGATAAAAAAATGAGACCCATCTATTTGCTGCCTCCAAGAGACTAATTTCAGACCTAAAGACACACACAGACTGAAACTAAAGGGATGGAAAAAGATATTTCATGTAAACAGGGAGAAAAAAAAAAACCTTAAGTTGAAATACTTATATCATTCAAAATAGACTTCAAAACAAAGAAAACAACAGACAAAGAACATTACATAATGCTAAAGAAATAATTCCAGCAAGAAGACAACAATTGTAAACATCTATACCCCCAAGGTTGAAGTACTTAAATATATACACCAAATACTAACAGATGTAAAGGAGAAACTGACAGCAACACAATAATAGTAGGGGACTTTAACACTCCACTTACATCAACGTATAGGTCATCCAGACAGAAAATAAACAAGGAAACAGAGGCACTGAATGACATTATTAGACCAGATGGAGTTACCACATATATACAGAATATTCTATTCTACCAAAAAGCAAGAGAATACACATTTTCCTCAAGTGCAGGAGACAGTCCCCCAAAAAGATCACTAGGACACAAAACAAGTCTCAACAAATTTAACGTTGTAACTGTATCAAGCACCTTTTCAGACCACAATGGTATGAAACTAGAAATCAATTATGTGAAGAAAGAATGGCAAAAACACAAACATGTGGAGGCTAAAGCACATGCTTCTAAATAATCAGTGGATCAAGGAACAGATCAAAGAGGAAACCAAACAACATATGATGACAAATAAAAACAGAAATACAACAGTTCAAAATATGTGGGATGCAGCAAGAGCTGTTCTAAAAGGGAAGTTTATTAGCAATACAGGCCTACCTCAATAAACAAGAGCAATCCCAAATGAAACAATCTAACCTTACAACTAAAGTAAGTAGAAAAAAAGAACAAACAAAGCCCAAAGTTAGTAGACATCAATAAAGGTGGGACATCAATAAAGATCAGAGCAGAAATAAAATAGAGAATAAGAAAAAAATAGAAAAAAAATCAATGAAACCAAGAGGTGGTTGAGAAGATAAAAAAAAATATGAACACTTAGCCAGAATTACCAAGAAAAAGAAAGATAGGCCACAAGCAAAATCAGAAATAAAAAGAAGTTATAACTGACAACACAGAAATTCAAAGAACTGCAAGAGAATTCTATGAAAAATTATATGCCAACAAATCAGACAACCTAGAAGAAATGGACAAATTCTAGAAACATACTAGTAATGAAACTGAACTGGTAATCAAAAATACACAATACAAAAAAATCCAGGACCAGAGAGCTTCACAGCTGAATGCTACCAAACATTTAAAGAGCTACTAACTATCCTTCTAGTGTTCCAAAAAAATGGAAGGGGAATTTCCAAACTCATTCTACAAGGCTGACATTACTTTAATGCCAAAACCAAAGACACTATAAAAAAAGAAAATTACAGACCAGTATTCCTGATGAACACAGATGCAAAAATAATAACAAAATAATAACAAACCGATTTTAAAAATACATCTAAATGGATCATTCATTACAACCAAGTGGGATTTATTCCAGGGATGCAAGGATGGTACAATTGCCAGAAATCAATCAGTGTGATATATACCACATGAACAAATGGAAGGATGAAAAACGTATGATTATCTCAACAGATGCTGAAAAGCAACTGAAAACTCAACATCCATTCATGATAAAACCCTCAACAAAGTGGGTATAGAAGGTACATACCTCAACATAATAAGGGCCACATATGACAAACCCACAGCTAACATTATACTCAATGGGAAGAGCTAAAAGGTTTTCCTCTAAGATCAGGAACAAGACAAGGGTGCCCACTCACCACATTTATTCAACACCGTACTGGCAGTTGTAGCCACAGCAATCACACAAGAAAAGAAATAAAAGGGATCTAAATTAGTAAGGAAGTAAAACTGTCACTATTTACAGATGACATGATACTATATATAAAAAACCCTAACAATTCCACCAAAAAACTATTAAAACTAATAAATGATAATAGTTGAAGGATACAAAATTAATATACAGAAATCTGTTGCATTCCTGTTATTATCATTAACAAATGAGCAGAAAAAGAAATCAAGAAAACAATTCCATTTACAATTGCAATAAAAGAGTAATGTACCTAGGAATAAGTTTAACCATGGAAGTGAAAGACCTACACTCTGAATACTATAAGACATTGCTGAAAACAGTGAATCTGTGGCATCTTACTACACTGATGGACTGCACTGGGGAATGGGTGGGGACTTGATAATACGGGTAAATGTAGTAACCACATTGTTTTATCATGTGAAACCTTCATAAGAGTGTATATCAATAATACCTTAAAAAAATACACTGCTGAAAGAAACTGAAGATGACAGAAATAAATGGGAAACTATCCCATGCTCAAGTATAGGAAAAATGAATATTGTCAAAACGGCCATCCTGCCCAAAGCAATCTACAGAGTCAATGTAATCCCTATCAAAATACCAATGGCATTTCACTGAACTACAGCAAATAATACTAAAATTTATATGGAACCACAAGAGACCCTTAATAGCCAAAGGAATCTTGAGAAAGAAGTACAAAGCTAGAGATATTATGCTCCCTGACTTCAAGGTATACTATAAATCAATAGTAATCAAAATAGTATGGTACTGGCACAAGAACAGACCCATAGATAAATGGAACAGATAGAATGCCCAAAAATAAACCCACACATATATGGTCAATTTATATATGATAAAGGAGTCGTGAATATACAATGTGGAAGAGATAAGTCTCTTCAATAAATGGTGTTGGGAAAACTGGACAGCTATGTGCAAGAGAATGAAACTGGATTATTGTCTAGCACAATACAAAAGTATAAAGACCTAAATATAAGAAATGAAATAATAAAACTCTTAGAAGAAAACATAGGTAAAAATCTCTTTAACATACCATGAGAATATTTTTTTCTGAATAGGTATCCCCAGGCAAGGGGAACAAAAGCAAAAATAAAGAAGTGGGACTATATCAAATGACAAAGTTTATGCACAGCAAAGGAGGGCATCCATAATATGAAGAACTCATACAACTCAACACCAGAAAAGCAAAAGGCCCTATTACAGAATAGGTAGAGGATCCAAATGGACATTTTTTCAGACATACAGATGGCCAACAGACACATGTAAAGATGCTCCACATTATTAATCATCAGGGAAATGCAAATCAAAACCACAATGGGATTTCACCTCACACCAGTTAGAAAAGCTTCTACACAAAAGAAAAAACAACTGTTGGAAAGGATATGGAGAAAAGGGAATGCTCCTACACTGCTTTTGGGAATGTAAATTGGTCCGGTCACTATGGAAAATATAGAGGTTCCTCAAAAAATTAAAAACATAAATATTATATGACCCAGCAATTCCAATTCTGGGAATTTATACAAAGAGAACAAAATCACCAATGTGAAAAAATATATGCACACCTATGTTCACTGCAGGAATATTTTTAATAGCCAAGATATGAAGCAACTCAAATGCCCATCAGTAGATGAATGGATAAAGATGTGGTACAGATACCCAATGGAATATTACTCAGCCATAAAAAAGGAAATATTGCTATTTGTGACAACATGGATGAACCTAGGCAGTATCACTAAGTCAGAGAGAGAAAGACAAATACCATGTGATTTCACTTACATATGGAACCTAAAAAACAAAAACAACAAGAAAAGAAATAGAGCCATAAATGTTGAGAATAGACTGTTGGTTACTATAAAACTCCTAGAAGATAAAAAAGAAGAAAACCTAGGTGACCTTGGGTGTAACAGTGACTATTTAGATACATCAAAGGCATGATCCATGAAAGAAATAATTGATAATTTGGACTTCATTAAAATAAAAAACAGCTGTGCAAAAGACAACTGCAAGGGAAATGAGACACAAGACAGAGCAAAAGACCCATCTGATAAAGGACTTATCCAAACTATGAAAAGAACTCTTAAAAGTAAACAGTAAGAAAATAAACAGCCCCATTGAAATATGGGCCAAAGACATTCACAGACATCTCATTGAAGAAGACGTACAGAGGCAAATAAATGTATTAAATGATGTTCCACATCATATGTCATCAAGAAAATACAAATTAAAACAATGACGACATACCACCACACACCTAGAATGGCCAAAATCCAGAACACTGGCAACACCAAATGCTGATGAGGATGTGGAACAACAGGAACTCTCATTCATTGTTGGTGGGAATGCAAAATGGTACAGCCACTATGGAACACCGTTTGGTGTATGCTTGACAATCTGGAAGACAGTGTGACAATTTCTTACAAAACTAACCATACTCTTACTATATGACCTGGCAATTATGCTTCCTACTACTTAGCCAAAGGAGAAGGAAACTTATGTCCACACAAAAACCTATACATGGATATTTCAAGTAGCTTTATTCATAACTGCCAAAACTTGGAAGCAACCAAGATATCCTTAAGTAAATGAATGGATAAACTATGGTATCATATACTGGAATACTATTCAGCACTAAAAAGACATTTGGCTATGAAAAGATATGGAGGAAACTGAAATGCATATTACAAAGTGAAGAAAGCCAATCTGAAAATACTGCATACTGTGTGACAGCAACATGATATTCTGGAAAAGGCAGGACTATGGAGACAGTAAAAGATCACTGGCTGATCAGGGTTGGGTGGAGGGTAGGGATAAAGAGATGGAGCACTAGGGATATTTAGGGCAATGAAAATACTGTATATGATACCGTAATGATGGATACATATCATTACACATTTGCCAAAACCTAGAATGTAGAACACCGAAGTGAGCCCTAAAGTAAACTGGACTTTTATAGTGATACTGGCAAGTCAACATACGTTCATCAACTATAACAAATTACCTCTCTGGTGGGCACTGTTGAAATCTCTGTACCTTCCTCTCAATTTTGCTGCAAACCTAAAACTGCTTATAAAAAATAAAGCCTAAAAAAACCACACACACATCCTAGGATTCCATAACAGCTAATTTCAAGACAGGCATACCTATTTTAAATTTCACAACTGTCAATGCTAACAAAAGAATATAAAAATTATGCTGTCATTAAAATTATATATTTATATAAAATTAGATTATGCTTCCAAATTATACCATAAATTTTAGGAATTTAACAAGAATACCCTAAAATTGAAGGTAACAAAAATCTCAATTTTTCTATTCTACCTGACATTTTCCAATATTACTCACATGATAGTATCACCAGATTACTGAATAAGCCATGGTTTTAGGATTTTTAATGTTCAGATGGCATTATTTAAGAATAACTATGAGTGACGTTAGATCACTTGTTTCCAAACCGAAATTCACAAATGTACTCCAGGAAACAGCAGTTCTCTTTAACATTTTTGCAATTTTTTAATTTCCTCAGTAATTTACAAAATTTTAAATCTAATACATTAACATTACATAACATGGATCTGGAATTACTGAGTTACTATAAGAAAGCGAATGCAGCACCACTCTGAGGCTGAACTGTATTAGGCCTAAGTCTTGCAACTTCAGCTGCAGAGCAAATTAATAAGTTAAGAGAGACAAACTTAATCTGTAAGTATGTAAATAATTTACAGCAAATGATGACCAAATATACATTACACTGTACTATACAAACAAACCAAAATTTTTACAAGTTGTGCAATTACTTTAAAAATATACAGGAGGGAAAGCATTCGCCAAATTCAACATCCATTCACAATAAAAACTCTCAACAAAATGGGTATAGAGGGCAAGTACCTCAACATAATAAAGTCCACATATGACAAACCCACAGCCAACATTACACTTAACAGTGAGAAGCTGAAAGTTTTTCCTTTAAGATCAGGAACAAGACAAGGATGCCCACTCTCCCCACTTTTATTCAACATAGTTCTGGAGCTCCTAGCCATGGCAATCAGACAAGACAAGAAATAAAAGGCATCGAGATTGGTAAAGAAGAAGTCAAACTGTCCCTCTTTGCAGATGACATGAGGTTGTACATAAAAAACCCTAAAGAATCCACTCCAAAACTACTAGATCTAATATCTAAATTCAGCAAAGTTGCAGGATACAAAATTAATACACAGAAATCTGTTGCATTCCTATACACTAACGGTGAACTAGCAGAAAGAGAAATCAGGAAAACAACTTCCATTCACAATTGCATCAAAAAGACTAAATACCTAGGAATAAACCTAACCGATGAAGTGAAAGACCTATACCCTGAACACTACCAGACACTCTTAAGAGAAATTAAAGAGGACACTAATAAGTGGAAATTCATCCCATGCTCTTGGCTAGGAAGAATTAATATTGTCAAAATGGCCATCCTACTTAAAGCACAGATTCAATGCAATCCCTATCAAAATACCTACAGCATTCTTCAATGAAATAGAGCAAATAGTCCTAAAATTCATATGGAAGGACAAAAGACCCCGAATAGCCAAAGCAATCCTGGGAAGGAAGAATAAAGCAGAGGGAATTACACTCCCTGACTTTAAGCTCTACTACAAAGGCACAGTAATCAAGACAATTTGGTACTGGCACAAGAAAAGACCCATAGACCAGTGGAACAGAATAGAGAATGCAGATATCAACCCAAGCATATATGGTCTATTAGTATATGATAAATGAGCCACGGATATACAATGGGGAAAGGACTGCCTCTTCAACAGCTGGTGTTGGCAAAACTGGACAGCTACATGTAAGAGAATGAAACTGGATTACTGTCTAACCACATACACAAAAGTAAACTCAAAATGGATCAAAGACCTGAATGTAAGTCATGAAACTATAAAACTCTTAGAAAAAAACAGGCAAACATCTCTTGGGACATAAACATGAGCAACATCTTTATGAACATATCTCACCAGGCAAGGGAAACAAAAGCAAAAATGAACAAATGGGACTATATTAAACTAAAAAGCTTCTGTAGAGCAAAGCATACCATCAGTAGAACAAAAAGACACCCTACAGTATGACAGAATATATTCATAAATGACATATCCGATAAGGGGTTGACATCCAAATTATACAAAGAGCTCACGCACCTCAACACACAAAAATCAAATAAACCAATTAAAAAATAGGCAGAGGACCTGAACAGACGCTTCTCCAAAGAAGAAATTCAGATGGCAAACAGGCACATGAAAAGATGCTCCATATCCGTAATCATCAGAGAAATGCAAATTAAAACCACAATGAGATATCACCTCACACCAGTTAGGATGGCCACCATCCAAAACACAAACAACAACAAATGTTGGCAAGGATGTGGAGAAAAGGGAACCCTTCTACACTGCTGGTGGGAATGCAAATTAGTTCAACCATTGTGGAAAGCAGTATGGAGGTTCCTCAAAAAACTCAAAATAGAAATACCATTTGACCCAGGAATCCCACTCCTAGGAATTTACCCTAAGAATGCAGCAGCCCAGTTTCAAAAAGACATATGCACCCCTATGTTTATCGCAGCACTATTTTCAATAGTCAAGAAATGGAAGCAACCCAAGTGTCCATCAGTAGATGAATGGATAAAGAAGATGTGGTACATATACACAATGGAATATTATTCAGCCATAAGTAGGAAACAAATCCTACCATTTGCAATAACACAGATGGAGCTAGAGAGTATTATGCTGAGTGAAATAAGCCAAGCTGAAAAAGACAAGTATCAAATGATTTTACTCATATGTGGAGCATAAGAGCAAAGAAAAAAAAAAACTGAAAGAACAAAACAGCAGCAGACTCACAGAACCAAAGAATGGACTAACAGTTACCAAAGGGAAAGGGACTAGGGAGGATGGGTGGGAGGGGAGGGACAAGGGGGAAAAAGGGGCATTACGATTAGCAGACACAATGGTGGGGGGTATGGGGAGGGCTGTACAACTAAGAGAAGACAAGTAGTGATTCTATAGCATCTCACTACGCTTATGGACAGTGACTGTAATGGGGTTGGTGGGAGGGACCTGATGAAGTGGGGAGTTTAATAACCATAATGTTGCACATGTAATTGTAGATTAATGATACCAAAAAAGAAAAAAAAAGGGCAGAGGATATGAAGGGACAGTTCTCCAAAGAAGACATTCAGATGGCCAAAAGACACATGAAAAGATGCTCCACATCAGAGAAATGCAAATTAAAACCACTATGAGATATCACCCTACACCAGTAAGGATGGCCACCATCCAAAAGACGAAGAACAACAAATGCTGGCAAGGATACGGAGAAAGAGGAATCCTCCTACACTGCTGGTGGGAATGTAAGCTAGTTCAACCATTGTGGAAAGCAATAGGGAGGTTCCTCAAAAAACTAAAAATAGAAATACCATTTGACCTGGGAATCCCACTCCTTGGAATTTACACAAAGAATACAACTCTCAGATTAAAAAAGATATATGCACCCCTATGTTTGTTGCAGCAGTTTTTACAATAGCCAAGATATGGAAGCAACCTAAGTGTCCATCAGTAGATGAATGGATAAAGAAGAAGTGGTACATATACACAATGGAATATTATTCAGCCATAAGAAGGAAACAAATCCTGCCATTTGCAACAAAATGGATGGAGCTGGAGGATATCATGCTCAGTGAAATAAGTCAGGTGGAGAAAGTCAAGTGCCAAATGATTTCCCTCATTTGTGGAGTATAACAACGAAGCAAAACTAAAGGAACAAAATAGTAGCCGACTCAGAGACTCCAAGAAGGAACTAGTGGTTACCAAAGGGGAGGGGTGTGGGAGGGCAGGTGGGGAGGGAGGGAGAAGGGGATTGAGGGATATTATGTTTAGTACACATGGTGTGGGGGGTCATGGGGAAAACAGTGTAGCACAGAGAAGGCAAACAGTGAATCTGTGGCATCTTACTATACTGATGGACAGTGACTGAACTGGGGTATGGGTGGGGACTTGATAATATGGGTGAATGTAGTAACCACATTGTTTTTTCATGTGAAACCTTCATAAGAGTGTATATCAATGATACCTTAATAAAATAATAATAATAATAATAATAATGAAGTTAGGGGTGCCAAACCTCCATGCAGTGGAAAATCCACGTGTAACTTTTGACTGCCCAAAAACTTAACTAATGATAACCTACTGATGCCTGGAAGCCTTACTGGTAACATAATGAGTTGATTAACACATATTTTGTATATGCATTATATACTATATCCTTAATAAAGTAAGCTAGAGAAAATGTTTTTCAAATTGTTGCAAATCTCCAAAATTTTTCCAGTATATTTATTGGAAAAAAAAAGCCCGTATATAAGTGGATCCATGCAGTTCAAACCTGAGTTGTTCAAGGATGAACTGTACTTCTCTTCTTGCTGTACTTTCACTCCTAATTTAAAAAATAAATTTTATTTCTTCCTCGGCTATCACTTTCAAGAACAAAACTTTTAAATCTATTACAGCTATTTACATCTCTCCCAAACCCATATTTCTATTTATGTGTCATCTCACCTTGCATATTGTGCCAGCTCATTATATGTATAATTTACCATCTTCCCCAAAACCACTTTTTCCTACTTCTGTAATTAACATCATTACTCCATAATGTCAGGTACTTTACAAATCTTTCCACCCTACATTTAATCGGTTGCCAAGATACTTATTCTATATATATTCTACCTAATCTGTGCCTTACATTCTTTCAATTCCCACTGCCTAGATTCTAATTTTACTTCAGGCCTTCGTTATCTATTGCCAATACTACTGTACTAATTTTCCAGATCATAGTATTTTATACATAGTCCTACAGATTCATCTTTCTGAATCAGTTCAGAAGCTCCAAGAACCTCCTCTTACCTACTGAAATATTAACCCCTCTATTTACCATTTACAGCCTCCCTTAATATGGCCTAGAATTTATCTCAACCCTACTTGGACCTTAAATTACAGTTTAATTAGACTTATGGTACTCAAAAACACAGACCACGGTTTCTTACCTTTGTGCCTTTGCCCAATTCCTTCACTTGTAACCCATCAACTTCACCAACAACCCATCCCCTTCTTCAAGGAAACGTGATTGTGACATTCATCATTTCTTCCTGAAAATCCCATATTATTTTGTTATTAGATTCACAGTACACATTTTATATGTGCACATTTTCATTGACCTGAACTCCCACACCCACGAGTGGTAAGCCCTTGAGGGTAAGCACTATGCCTTACATATCTTTACATTACATACACACAGTGTTATATATTACCTGCTGAACTGTATCTACAGACAAGTTCCAAAGAATCACAGTTACTTCTATCACCCAGTGGGGGTAGGGAAGCTGGGGACTGGGAGGAAGAAGAAGTGATCTAAGGGAGACTTCTTGTACCTCCAGAAGCTTTGGTGCAATCCAGGCTACCTATGCTATACTGTGTACCCCTAAGTAGAAAATTTGAACTTGATTCTCAATTTGATATTATGGGATTGGTACTGGAAAATAAGAATAAGAACACACTCTAGAACGGCTCGAAACTGTAGTACCATTACCACTAGGTTCCTATCATTTATTTATTCTTCCTTTTTACTGCTACTAAATAGGAACACAGACAGTAGAGATAAGCATATAGTATATAAATAATGGTAAGGGGGCAGGGAGAGAATGACAGTACTTAAGGAGCATGAGTATGGACATTCAGGAAGAGAATTCTCCTCGACAGATTACACTCTTGAATCTATTGTCTGTTTCTTTCTCTTCTCCAGCAGTAAATCTCTTGCCTAGCCCAGCCCAGTACACTACTCTACCTGGAAGCATATAATTATTTCTGCTCTGGGTAAAACCTGACTAGGTAAATTACAGGTACTTAAGTTTTCACTTAATCAGCCCATCTAAAGTATTAATTTCTTCTAGAATGTCCATGACTGAATTTAATTCCATCAGTTTATTTTAATGTTTATTCACTGAACACATTACATGAAAGATACTGTTCTATGTACTAGGATATCAAAATGAATACATGCTCTCTGCACTCCAGCTTTCAGTCCAATACAGAGAAATCAAATAAATAAAAAATATGAGTGCAAAACAGGGATATGAATGGTGTCAAGTAGGAACACTATCTTAGGTAACAAGGGCAATGGGCCATGAAAAAGATTCCTTCCTCCAGAAAACTTGTAGTTTGGTATTATTAACATATCATTAGCTCATTGCTGCCCCTACATTAAGACTGAGACATGCTGGAATTTAAGGTTAGCATAGTGACATTTTCTTTCTCACAGAATTGTTATGAAATTCAAATGTCACACATGTAATTAATTTAGTAAGGTCATTGCAGAGTTCACAGCACCTGACTAAATAATGGAGCTGAGGGGAGAGGAATATTCTGAGATGACCTATTTACTGAGCTTTCAATTCTGCATTCCAAAAAATCTCATAACTAAATCAAATTTGAAAGAAAATCCCATCACTAAAATTCACTGAAATTAAAGTAATAACTTCTAAAATACACGACAATCATTATAATGTAAATGGGACTTTTTGTCAAAAGACTAGAAACATACAAAATAATTAGAAACACACATTTATGATGCCTTCAAAATTGTTCAAATAATTTCTATGATGCCTAAGAAAGAATATATTCATGCTTTGCTTCCAAACTCTTGGATGGAGAATTCAGTCTAAAAAAAGACAGTATGGCATTCAAATTAAAGTGAGTCATATAAGTAATAGTGAAAAACAGCAAAGCATAATTAGACAAACATGGACAATTCACTCAGGAAAGAACACAAGACAGACATGAACATGGGAAAATACTCAGCTACACAAATGATGGGAGGAAAATGTCAAAAACAAAGCACCATTTTAACCAAATAATTAACAAAAAAGTTTTACAGAACATGCCTGCTTTGTTTGAAATTTGCTTTGTGATTATCTTGCTTTGGCAGATGAAGAAAGAGAAGCACATGCCAAGAAGGCCAAAAACTCTTGAAGAAACCAAAAGTAATACTGACTTTGTCAGGATATGCTTACGGTAAAAATGTGCTAGATTCTGATGCTGTTATATTTTCCCTAATTAAGAACAAGAAAGCACTAAAAAATAAGTGTCTAGCTAGCAACAAAAAAAAAAAAAAAGAGAATGACCTGCATGTACAAAGATAAATTGAGCAAACCTATAATGCAGTCATTTAAAATGTTACTATCTTGTTACATTATGTTAGGTAACATTTGTTATTTCATTGTCATATATTACTTCATTACATTTTCATTTTTCCTGGAAAAGTCTGTAAATGGCTACCACAAAGAAAATACACAGTATGCATTTAATTTTGTAAAAATATGTATAAGGCAAGAATGTGGAAAAGGAAAATTTTACATCAGTTAAAATGTTAGGGAATGGTAGAATAACTTAATGACCAATAAGCACACAAAAAGATGCTCAATATCACATCATTGGAAAATGCAATCAAAAGCTCAAGATACACCTTAGCTAATTCTAAGATTCAATTAGACTGGCTATTGCCTTTTGTAAAAAAAATAACAAATGGTGGCAAGGATGCAACGAAACTGGAACCCTTTTGCACTGCTGGTGGGAATGTAAAATGGTGTAGTCACTGTGGAAAACAGAGTAGCAGTTCCTCAAAAAGTTAAATACAGAATTACCCTATGATCCAGCAATTCTACTTCTAGGTGTATACCCAGAAGATCTGAGAGCAGGCACTAAAAAGATACTGTAAATCAAAGTTCATAGCAACATTATTCATAACGGTGGAAAGGTGTAAACAACCTAAATGTCTATCAACAGATGAATGGATTAACCAAATGTAGTATATACATATAATGGGATATAAATAAACATTAAAAAGGAATGAAATTCTGATACATGTTACAACACAAACCTTGAAAACATAACACAAAGTAAAATGAGCTAGACATTATAGGCCAATGCTGTGATTCTACTTATATGAAGTAACTAGAATAAGCATAGTCACAGAGACAAATTATAGTAGAAGTGTCCAGAGGCCAAGAAGAGAGGGCAGTGGGGGACTACTGCTGAAAAGGGCACAGAATTTCTGTTTAGGATGATAAAAAAGATCTCGAAATGGATAGTGGTACTGGTTGTACAACACTGTGAATGTACTTAATACCTCTGACTGGTACAAAAAAAAGAAACGGTTAAAACTGTTAATTTTATATTATATTTTATCACAATGAAAATCACTTAAGCAGAAGATGCAACGGAAATCTCCTCCCAAAACCATATATATTTATGAAAATACAACAAATACAACTATTCCTAAAAGAGAGACCAGAAGATACAGTACAACAGCCAGGCTACAGCTACATCTGTGAGAACTCAGTGCCTCACGAAGCGGGTAAGATACAAAGCCGCGACCTGGCGGGACCCGAGCACTCCCCCACCACAGAGCACCAGTGGGAGGAAAATAATCAGAGTGGGGAGGGAGTGGAAGCACAGGCCGGCTAAATAACCAGCCCTGGTGATCTGTGCCGGGAGCACTGACACACATCACGCAGTGTATCGGAGATTAGAGAAACAGAAGGGCAGGATCTGAGACAGACAATGCAAGCGGGTCCTCTCAGCCAGCTCCCCGGGACAAACGAAAAGCGGGCGCTTTTTGAAAAGTCTAAAAGAGACAAGGGCCCAACAGCGGAACAAAATCGTCCCTGCGCACCCAGCCCTGCAGGCTGGGAGGCTTGGGGAATTTCGGACCCCTTGTCCAGTGGCAGGGGAAAGCAGCCGCACCAAGGCTTCCCACAGAGATCAGTGGCCCACCATTCGTTCCCCCCAACACAGCCAGAGCAGCAAAGGGTCCAGCGGAGCCACTGCTGCTGCAAAACAGTGGAGGAGTGGCGCCACCTACAGCATCCTCACAGAATAACATCCCAGCAAGGGCTATTTGTTTTTTTTTTCTCATAAGTCTTAAAGAGATGAGGGCCCAGCAGTGGAACAAAATCGCCAGTGCACTCAGCGCCGCAGGATGGGAGTCTTGGGGAATTTCAAACCCCTTGGCTGGCAGCTGGGCAAAGCAGCTGCACAGAGGCTTCCCACAGAGATCAGCAGCCTGCCATTCGTTCCCTCCCGGGCTGGCGCCGCAGACTCCCAGCACGCGTGCAGCTAAGCGGGAAGAGCCCCAGAAACAAGTATAGCCTGAGGGCGACCCGCACACAGGCAGTTCAGGGGATTATCCCAGAGACAGCCTACTGGTGTGCAGGAAAACAGCTCAGGCCCCGGAGAAGGGCAAGGAGAACAACAAGCAGGAAGGGACTTTGTTCTCCCAGTTGACACACGTGGCGCCTACCAGCCACCACTTCTATCGCCATAAAAAGACAGACGAATGGTCAAGACTAAGATCACCCAGACAACCCCTGAGAGGGGGCCTGATGGGATGGACATGCACAATCGTCATGAAAAACAATTCAGAATAAAAGTCATAACCATCCTGATGGATCTACAGAGAAATATGCAACAGCTAAGGGAGGAAGTGAGGGAAGTGAGGAAAGACAATGCAGAAATCAGACAAGCGATCGATGGGCTAAGCAGCAGACTTGACGAGATTCAAGAGACTGTTAATGGAATAGAAATCAGAGAACAGGAATACAGAGAAGCTGAAGCACAGAGAGATAAAAGGATCTGCAGGAATGAAAGAATATTAAGAGGAGTGTGTGACCAATCCAAACAGAACAATATTCGCATAATAAGAATACCAGAGGAAGAAGAGAGAGAAAAGGGGATAGAAAGTGTCTTTGAAGAAATAATTGCTGAAAACTTCCCCATGCTGGGGAAGGAAATAGTCTCGCAGTCCACAGAAGCCCACAGAACTCCCAACACAAGGGACCCAAGGAAGACAACACCAAGACACATAATAATTAAAATGGCAAAGATCAAAGATAAGGACAGAGTATTAAAGGCAGCAAGACAGAAAGAAAAAATATCACCTACAAAGAAAAACCCATCAGAATATCATCACACTTTTCAACAGAAACCTTACAAGGCCAGGAGAAAATGGCATGAAATATTTAACATAATGAAACAGAAGGGTCTCAAATAAAGAATTATATATCCAGCACGATGATGATTTAAATTTCAGAAAGGGATTAAATAATTCCCATACAAGCGAAAGCTGAGGGAGTTGCCTCCCATAAACCACCTCTACAGGATATCTTAAAGGGACTGCTCTAGATGGCAGCACTCCTAAGGCTAAGAAGATGTCACCAGAGAAAATAAATTATAGCAAAGAAAGCAGACCACCCAAATACTAACTACAGGCAAAAAAAAAAAAACACCTAGTACATAAAGAATGGAGGAGGAAGAAAAATAAGGGAGAGAAATAAAGAATCATCAGACTGTGTTTATAATAACATAACAAAAAAGTTAAGTTAGACAGCCAGATAATAAAGAAGTTACCCTTGAAACTTTGGTAACCACAAATCTAAAGCCAGCAATGGCAATAAGAACATATCTATCGATAATCACCCTAAATATAAAAGGACTGAAAGCACCAATTAAAAGACACAGAGTAAAAGAACGGATAAAAAAGCACGACCCATCTATAGGCTGCCTGCAAGAGACTCACATTAAACCCAAAGATATAACACAAACTAAAGGTGAAGGGATGGAAAAAGATATTTCATGGAAACCACAAGGAGAAAAAAGCAGGTGTTGCAGTACTTGTATCAGACAAAATAGACTTCAAAACAAAGAAAGTAACAAGAGATAAAGACGAACATTATATAATGATACAGGGGTCAGTCCAACAAGACGATAAAACTATTTTAAATATACCTGCACCCAACACAGGAGTGCCGATATATGTGAAACAAATACTAACAGAATTAAAGGAGGACATAGACAGCAATGCATTCATTTTAGGAGACTTCAACACACCGCTCACTCCAAAGGACAGATCAACCAGACAGAGAATAAGTAAAGACACAGAGGCACTGAACAACACACTAGAACAGATGGACCTAACAGACATCTATAGAACTCTGCACCCAAAAGCAGCAAGATAAACATTCTTCTCAAGTGCACATGGAACATTTTCCAGAATAGACCACATACTAGGCCACAAAAAGAACCTCAGTAAATTCAAAAACACTGAAAATCTACCAACCAACTTCTCAGATCACAAAGGTGTACAACTAGAAATGAAGTGTACAAAGAAAACAAAAAGGCTCACAAATACATGGAGACTTCACAACATGCTCCTGAATAATCAATGGATCAATGACCAAATTGATAAAAGAGATCAAACAACAGATGGAGACTAATGGCAACAATAACACAAAGCCACAACTTCTGTGGGACGCACCAAAGGAGTTCTAAGAGGAACGCATACTGCAATCCAGGCCTATTTAAAGAAGGAAGAACACTCCAAAATGAACAGTCTAAAGTCACAATTATTGAAATTGGAAAAAGAAGAACAAATGAGGCCCAAAGTCACCAGAAGGAGGGACATAATAAAGATCAGAGAAGAAATAAATAAAATTGAGAAGAATAAAACAATAGAAAAAATCAATGAAACCAAGAGCTGCTTCTTTGAAAAAATAAACAAAATAGATAAATCTCTAGCAAGCCTTATTAAGAGAAAAAGAGAATCTACACACATAAACAGAATCAGAAATGAGAAAGGAAAAATCATGACAGACCCCACAGAAATACAAAGAATTATAAGAGAATATTATGAGACTCCATATGCTAACAAGCTGTAAAAACCTAGAAGAAATGGACAACTTCTTAGAAAAATACAACCTTCCAAGACTGACCAAGCAAGAAACAGAAAACCTAAACAGACCGATCACCAGCAATGAAATTGAATTGGTAATCAAAAAACTACCCAAGAACAAAACGCCCAGACCAGATGGATTCACCTCTGAATTCTACCAGACATATAGAAAAGAAATAACACCATTCTCCTTAAAGCTTTCCAAAATACAAGAGAGAATACTTCCAAACTCATTCTATGAAGCCAGCATCACTCTAATACCAAGACCGGGCAAAGACTTCACCAAAAAAGAAAATTACAGACCAATATCCCTGATGAACATAGATGCAAAAATACTCAACAAAATATTAGCAAATCAAATACAAAAACACATCAAGAGGATCATGCACCATGATCAAGTGGGATTCATCCCAGGGATGCAAGGATGGTACAACATTCGAAATCCATCAACAAAATCCACCACATCAACAAAAAGAAGAACAAAACCCACATGATCATCTCCATAGATGCTGAAAAAGCATTTGACAAAATTCAACATCCATTCATGATAAAAACTCTCAACAAAATGGGTATAGAGGGCAATACCTCAGCATCAGAAAGGTCATATATGACAAACCCACAGATAAAATCATACTTAAAAGTGAGAAGCTGAAAGCTTTTCATCTAAGATCGGGAACAAGACAGGGATGCCGACTCTCACCTCTGTTATTTAATATAGTACTGGAGGTCCTAGCGACAGCAATCAGACAAAACAAAGAAACACAAGGCATCCAGATTGGTAAAGAAGAAGTCAAATTGTCACTATTTGCAGATGGCATATTATACATAAAAAACCCTAAAGACTCCACTCCAAAACTACTAGAACTAATATCTGAATTAGCACAGTTGCAGGATACAAAATTAACACACTGAAATCTATTGCTTTCCTATACAGTAATGATGAACTAACAGAAAGCGAAATCAGGAAAACAGTTCCATTCACAATTGCATCAAAAAGAATAAAATACCTAGGAATAAACCTAACGAAGGAAGTGAAAGATCTGTACCCTGAAAACTATAAGACACTCCTAAGAGAAATTAAAGAAGACACTAACAAATGGAAATTCATCCCATGCTCTTGGCTAGGAAGAATAAGTATTGTCAAAATGGCTACACTACCTAAAGCAATCTACAGATTCAACGCAATCCCTATCAAAATTCAAACAGCATTCTTCAATGAACAGGAAAAAATAGTTCTAAAATTCATATGGAACCAGAAAAGACCCCGAATAGCCAAAGAAATCCTGAGAAGGAGGAATAAAACAGGGGAAATTACGCTCCCAGACTTGAAGCTCTACTAACAAAACTTCAGTAATCAAGACAATTTGGTATTGGCACAAAAACAGACCCACAGACCAGTGGAACAGAATAGAAAATCCAAACATTAACCCAAACATATACAGTCAATTAACATATGATAAAGGAGCCTTGGATATACACTGGGGAGATGACAGCCTCTTCAGCAGCTGGTGTTGGCAAAACTAGACTGCTACATGTAAGAGAATGAAACTGGACTACTGTCTAACCCCATACACAACGGTAAACTCAAAATGGATCAAAGACCTGAATGTAACTCATGAAACCATAAAACTCTTAGGAAAAAACATAGGTAAAAATCTCTTGGGACATAAACATGAGCAACTTCTTCATGAACATATCTCCCAGGCAAGGGAAACAAAAGCAAAAATGAACAAGTGGGGCTGTATCAAGCTGAAAAGCTTCTGTACAGCAAAGCATACCATCAGTAGAACAAAAAAAGACACCATCCTACAGTATGGGAGAATATATTCATAAATGACGTATCCAATAAGGGGTTGATATCCAATATATAAAGAACTCATGCACCTTAACAAACAAAAAGCAAATAATCCAATTAAGAAATGGGCAGAGGACATGAATAGACACTTCTCCAAAGAAGAAATTCAGATGGCAAACAGACACATGAAAAGATGCTCCACATCACTAATCATCAGAGAAATGCAGATTAAAACCACAATGAAATATCACCTTACACCAGTGAGGATGGACAACATCCAAAACACAAACAACAACAAATGTTGGCGAGGATGTGGAGAAAAGGGAACCCTCCTACACTGCTGGTGGGAATGCAAATTAGTTCAACCATTGTGGAAAGCAGTATGGAGATTCCTCAAAAACTCAAAATAGAAATACCATTTGACCCAGGAATCCCACTCCTAGGAATTTACCCTAAGAAAGCAGCAGCCCAATTTGAAAAAGACATATGCACCCCTACGTTTATTGCAGCACTATTTACAATAGCCAAGAAATGGAAGCAACCTAAGTGTCCATCAGTAGATGAATGGATAAAGAAGATGTGGTATATATACACAAGGGAATATTATTCAGCCATAAGAAGAAAACAAATCCTATCATTTGCAACAGCATGGATGGAGCTAAAGGGTATTATGCTCAGTGAAATAATCCAATCTGAAAAAGACAAGTATCAAATGATTTCACTCATATGTGGAGTATAAGAACAAAGAAAAAAACTGAAGGAACAAAACAGCAGCAGACACACAGAACCCAAGAACGGACTAATAGTTACCAAAGGGAAAGGGACTGGGGATGATGGGTGGGAAAGGAGGGACAAGGGGGAAAAAGGGGCATTACGATTAGCAGATGTAATGTTGGGGGGGCACGGGGAGGGCTGTACAACTCAGAGAAGACAAGTAGTGACTCTGTAGCATCTCACTATGCTGATGGACAGTGACTGCAGTGGGGTTGGTGGGGGGGAGCTGATGAAATGGGTAGTTTAATAACCATAAGATTGCACATGTAACTGTAGATTAATGATACCAAAACAAATTATTAAATAAATAAAAAATAAATCACTTAAGCAATATAAAGGTGATATAATGTTAATCCCTTAAGGGCAAAATATATATTTTAAAATCACACACCCGTATGATTACAGTAATGAGATCAAATTGACAATGAATTTCGTAAATTCATTGTGTGTCATTTGTGTACACCAATTTTTTAAATCTTTAAAATTGGACCTTTCAGAGTCCTTTTAAGACCATTGGATCAATGGCACCAGAATGTAAAATCCAGGATGGTCCTCCTCTGAAATCAAACCAAGAATGTTAATTTTTTTGAGACTCTGCCTTAGAATTTTTCTTCTACAAAACATAGCTATTTTAAGGTCTTTCGTTAGCTACAGGAAAAGAGTGGTTTGTGACAATGAACTCACCAGCATGAACATACTTCCCATATTAATAGTGACCGATTTCTCCTATTTCTGAGAATAAAATCAACAAAAACTACTTTTACTGAGCAATGAAGCGTTAACATTATGGTACTGGCACTGTACTTAGCCACAGTACCTTAGGAAAAGAAGGAACACAAATGTCTTTCTACACATGTACACATGTCAACGACAAAAGAGAACACAAACAAAAGCTTAAAAGAAGACTTTGCAATTGTGAAAGCTAAGAATTTCACAATTACACGTAAGACCTCACCTTCATGGTTACTATTGATCATCAGCCTCTTTTCTAAGGATTTAACACTAAATCCTCTGTTCCCACTTACACATTACTAGTATCATATTGAATCTGAGTTGTCTATAAGAAAGTCAAATGGAGGTACAAATCTATTTGGGACAAATGTCTGGCTTAATAAATTTATAAGAAAATGGGAAATACATGCTACTTAAAAGCATGGAAATGCAGGGCATTGCTGTATCCCCAACATGGCCTAGAAAACATCTGTGTAATACAAAGTAGGTAGTCAAAAAAAAAAAAAGTTAAACAAAATGAGCTAATGAATGAGGTGTATAGGGAGAAAAGGTGATGGCTGCAGCTGTCCTTCAGATCCAACCTGTAGAGACTGGATAATGAGAGAACTAGGAATCCATAAAGGACTAATGAGATAAAATACCCAACAGTGTGCCTAGAAACTGAAGAGGAGACTAATTCAAGGAAGGCATGTCAGTGATACTGAGAACACACGAAAGGTGCAGTCAGAAAACATCCAGTAAATGGCTGCAGCAGCAGCAATGTTTGATGAATCTGAAAACCAGTATTAACTAGATAAGAATGAATTTTTAGGAGTGAAGAAAGTCTGAAAAATGTCTGGCTATATAGGAAATTAAAGAAAAGGGAATGACAGCTAAAAGAGAATAACAGGGTTAAGGGAAGATTTACTTTAATATGGGAGATGGCAGAGCATGCTTGCATGCTGAGATAAATGATCCAATGGGACACGAATGAAACGATTGAAGAGGCAAGAAAGTTTAAACAAAGGAACAAAATAGCTGACAAGGTGCAAGCTCAAATGTAATGACTGGTCTTTGATAGGAGGACAGTTCTTTTGATGGAAAAGAAAACAAAAAGTTTCTGCAGATATAAAGTTTACTGATTTTAAGGTAGAAAGATAAAAATTAGTGGCTTTAATCTCTTGAGTATGACGCAGGGTAGTCATATGAAAACAAAGAGGTAAGAGAGTTTTGGGGATACAAGAAGACACAGATGAAAATGTGACATAGTTATCTCCAAAACATTAAATGAGATCACGTACACCAAGAATTTAGCACAGAACTTGGCACAATGGAAGAGCTCGATAAATGACAGCCCCTTTTATGCTAAGTGATCTCTGGATGGAGACAGTCTTTTAATATAAAGTCTTAATGGTCAAAAAGGACAACTACGACCTCCAAAAGTTTTATTTTAAAATAAAAAATTTAAAATCATAAAATTAAACTTCAAAATATAAAGAAAAACCTATACCCAAAATAGTAAAAGACATTAATTTAAGAAAAATTTAAACTTTGGTTTTCTAAAAGACAGTTATATTGAAAAGCCACAAAGTGCAAGCAAATATTTACAAAACATATAATTAATAAAGGCTGGCATCCACTATATTTATGTGCCCAGAATCAAGGGTCAGACACAATTCTGGCTGAATGACAAATACAAAAATGCCACAAAAGTGGTCCCAGAAAGTTCCAGAGCTATACACTCCTCAGCATTTCCAAACCCCTGTGCTCTGAGCTGTGCCCAATGAGTCAAGCATTGGGACAGACAGAATAATGACTACCCACCCCATCCCAAATAAAGATGTCCACTTCTTAATCCCCAAAACCTGTGAATATCCTACCTCACCTGGCCCAAAGTAATAACAAGGGTCCTTAAAAGTGGAAGAGGGAGGGGGGCAAGGACTGTCATCCAAAATATATAAAGAACTCTTAAAACTAACAAGAAAACAAATTAAAAATGAGCCAAAGATCTGAGCAGATACCTCACCAAAGAAGATCTACAGATGGCAAATAAACATATGTTGAAAAGATTCAACATCATATGTCATGAGGGAATTGCTGATTAAAACAGTGAGATACCACTACACACTGATTAGAATGGCTAAAATACCAAACACTGACACCATCAATGCTGGAGAGGAGGTTGAACAAGAACCTCACTCCTTACTGGTGAATGGAACATAGTGTGGCAGTTCTTACAGAACTATATTCTTATCACACAATGTAGTAACCACACCCCTTGGTATTTACCCAAATGAGCTGAAAACTTTATACAAACTGTTCGAAGATATTTGAAGTAGCTGTATTCATAACTTCCAAAACTTGAAAACAAGTAAAATGTCCTTCAATAGTAAAGGAATAAACAAACTGTGGTACATCAAAAAAGAAGTGAGCTCCTAACCTATAAAAAGACATGGAAGAGACTTCCGGGAAGATGGTGGCGTGAGCAGGGCGGGAGAAATCTCCTCCCAAAACTATATATATCTATGAAAATACAGCAAATACAGCTATTCCTAAATGAGAGACCAGAATACACACGAAAGAGCACAGCGTGCACCTACACCTGAGAGGACACCGCAACCCGCAAGGCGGCGGTCTTAAAGACACATGAGCCCAGCGGAGAAGCGGGATCGCCCCGGCACACTGAGCCCAGCAGGCTGGGAGTCCTGGGGAGTTTCAGACCCCTTAGTTGGTGACTAGGAAAGGGTGGCCGCACTTACACTTCCCACAGAGATCAACAGCCTCCCCTTCGTTCCCACCCCGGCCAGAGCTATAAAGAGCCCTGCAGAGCGGCACAGTGACAGCTGCGGAAGAGTGGAGCAGCAAAGCCACATACAGCATCCCCACAGAATCTACTCCAGGTGGACATTTTTGTTATTGTTGTTGTTGTTGTTTTATTTTGGGTTTTTTTTCTTTTCTTTCTTTTTTCTTTTCTTTTCCTCTTTTTTTTTTCTTTTTTTCTTCCTTCTTTTTTTTTCCTTTTAAAGTCTTAAAGAGCCCAGCTGACATACGTGGAAACTACCAGCGATCACTTCTATAGCCATGAAAACACAGAGGAATAGAGCCCAGACTAAGATCAACCAGACAACCCCAGAGAGGGAGCCTGAAGGGATGGAAATACACAGTCTTCCAGAAAAAGAATTCAGAATAAAAGTCATAACTATGCTGATGGATCTACAGAGAAATGTGCAAGAGCTGAGGGAGGAAGTGAGGGAAGTGAGGAAAGACCATGCAGAAATCAGACAAGCAATCGACGGGCTTAACAGCACACTGGATGAGATGCAAGAGGCTGTTAATGGAATAGAAATCAGAGAACAGGAATACAGAGAAGCTGAGGCAGAGAGAGATAAAAGGATCTCTAGGAATGAAAAAATATTAAGAGAACTGTGTGAACAATCCAAATGGAACAATATTCGCATTATAGGAGTACCAGAGGAAGAAGAGAGAGAAAAAGGGATACAAAGTGTCTTTGAAGAAATAATTGCTGAAAACTTCCCCATGTTGGGGAAGGAAATAGTATCACAGTCCACGGAAGCTCACAGATCTCCCAACACAAGGGACCCAAGGAAGACAACACCAAGACACAGAATAATTAAAATGGCAAAAATCAAAGATAAGCACAGAGTATTAAAGGGAGCAAGACAGAGAGAAAAAATATCACCTACAAAGAAAAACCCATCAGACTATTATCAGACTTCTCAACAGAAACCTTACAGGCCAGAAGAGAATGGCATGATATATTTAACATAATGAAACAGAAGGGCCTCGAATCCAGAATATTGTATCCGGCCCGATTATCATTTAAATATGATGGAGGGATTAAGCTATTTCCAGACAAAAGAAAGTGGAGAGAGTTTGCCTCTCATAAACCACCACTACAGGATATCTTAAACGGACTCCTGTAGAGGGAAGCACTCCTAAGGCTAAAAAGATGTCACCAGAGAAAATAAAATCATAGCAAAGAAAGAAGACCATCCAAATACTAACTAAAGGCAAAGAATAAAACACCTAATATATAAAGAATGGGGGAGGAAGAATATGAAGGGAGAGATAAAGAAACATCAGACCGTGTTCACAATAACTTAACAAGAAAGTTAAGTTAGATTGTTAGATAGTAAAGAAGCAACCCTTGAACCTTTGGTATCCACGAATCTAAAGCCAGCAATGGCAATAAGTACATATCTATCAATAATCACCCTAAATGTAAATGGACTGAATGCACCAATCAAAAGACACAGAGTAACAGAATGGATAAAAAAGCAAAGGACAGAACAACCAGACAGAAAATAAGACAAAAAGGCACTGAACAACACAATAGAACAGATGGACCTAACAGATATCTACAGAACTCTGCACCCAAGAGCAGCAGGATACACATTCTTCTCAAGTGCACATGGAACATTTTCCAGAATACACCACATACTAGGCCACAAAAAGAACCTCAGTAAATTCAAAAATATTGAAATTCTACCAACCAACTTCTCAGGTCACAAACATATAAAACTAGAAATAAATTTTAGAAAGAAATCAAAAAGGCTCACAAATACATGGAGACTTAACAACATTCTCCTAATTAATCAATGGGTTAACGACCAAATCAAAACAGAAATCAAAGAATATATGGAGACTAATGACAACAACAACACAAAGCCACAACTTCTGTGGGACGCAGCAAAGGCAGTTCTACGAGGAAAGTATATTGCAATCCAGGCCTATTTAAAGAAGGAAGAACATTCCCAAATGAATAGTCTAAAGACACAATTACTGAAATTGGAAAAAGAAGAACAAATGAGGCCCAAACTCACCAGAAGGAGGGACATAATAAAGAACAGAGAAGAAATAAATAAAATTGAGAAGAATAAAATAGAAAAAAAATCAATAAAACCAAGAGCTGGTTCTTTGAAAAAATAAACAAAATAGATAAACCCCTAGCCAGACTCATTAAGAGAAAAAGAGAATCTACACACATAAACAGAATCAGAAATGAGAACGGAAAAATCACGACGGACCCCACAGGAATACAAAGAATTATAAGAGAA
The DNA here is from genome assembly GCA_029783875.1 of Phataginus tricuspis. Taxonomy (NCBI): domain Eukaryota; kingdom Metazoa; phylum Chordata; class Mammalia; order Pholidota; family Manidae; genus Phataginus; species Phataginus tricuspis. The sequence goes on from JAQQAC010000477.1 coordinate 33,962,305, forward strand.
TATTATGAGAATATATATGCTAACAAGCTGCAAAACCTACAAGAAACGGACAACTTCTTAGAAAAATACAACTTTCCAAGACTGACCAAGCAAGAAACAGAAAAACTAAACAGACCAATCACCAGCAATGAAATTGAATCGGTAATCAAAAAACTACCCAACAACAAAACCGCCGGACAGATGGATTCACCTCTGAATTCTACCAGACATAGAGAGAAGAAATAATGCCCATTCTCCTTAAAGTTTTTCAAAAAATAGAAGAGGAGGGAATACTTCCAAACTCTTTCTATGAAGCCAGCATCACTCTAATACCAAAACAGGGCAAAGACATCACCAAAAAAGAAAATTACAGACCAATATCCCTGATGAACGTAGATGCAAAAATACTCAACAAAATATTAGCAAACCGAATTCAAAAATACATCAAGAGGATCATACACCATGATCAAGTGGGATTCATCCCAGGGACGCAAGGATGGTACAACATTCGAAAATCCATCAACATCATTCACCACATCAACAAAAAGAAGAACAAAAACCACATGATCATCTCCATAGATGCTGAAAAAGCATTTGACAAAATTCAGCATCCACTCATGATTAAAACTCTCAACAAAATGGGTATAGATGGCAAGTACCTGAACATCATAAAGGCTATATATGACAAACCCACAGCTAACATCATACTTAACAGCGAGAAGCTGAAAGCTTTTCATCTAAGATCAGGAACAAGACAGGAATATCCACTCTCTCCACTGTTATTCAACATAGTACTGGAGGTCCTAGCCATGGCAATCAGACAAAACAAAGACATACAAGGCATCCAGATGGGTAAAGAAGAAGTCAAACTGTCATTATTTGCAACTGACATGATACTGTACATAAAAAAACCCTAAAGACTCCACTCCAAAACTCCTAGAACTAATATCTGAATTCAACAAAGTTGCAGGATACAAAATTAACACACAGAAATCTGTTGCTTTCCTATACACTAACGATGAACTAAGAGAAAGAGAAATCAGAAAAACAATTCCACTCACAATTGCATCAAAAAGAATAAAATACCTAGGAATAAACCTAACAAAGGAAGTGAAAGACCTATACTCTGAAAACTAAAAGACACTCCTAAGAGAAATTAAAGAGGACACTAACAAATGGAAATGCATCCCATGTTCTTGGCTAGGAAGAATAAATATTGTCAAAATGGCCATACTACTTAAAGCAATCTACAGATTCAATGCAATCCCTATCAACATACCAACAGCTTTCTTCAATGAACTGGAACAAATAATTCTAAAATTCATATGGAACCACATAAGACCCCCAATAGCCAAAGCAATCCTGGGAAGGAGGAATAAAACAGGGGGAATTACGCTCCCTGACTTCAAGCTCTACTACAAAGCCACCGTAATCAAGACAATTTGGTATTGGCACAAAAGCAAACCCACAGACCAGTGGAACAGAATAGAAAATCCAAACATTAACCCAAACTTATACAGTCAATTAATATTTGATAAAGGAGCCTTGGATATACAATGGGGAGATGACAGCCTCTTCAGCAGCTGGTGTTGGAAAAACTGGACAGCTACATGTAAGAGAATGAAACTGGATTACTGTCTACCCCATACACAACGGTAAACTCAAGCTGGATCAAAGACCTGAATGTAAGTCATGAAACCATAAAACTCTTATAAAAAAACATAGGCAAAAATCTCTTGGACATAAACATGAGCGACTTCTTCATGAACATATCTCCCAGAGCAAGGGAAACTAAAGCAAAAATGAACAAGTGGGACTATATCAAGCTGAAAACCTTCTGTACTGCAAAGCATATCATCAGTAGAACAAAAAGACATCCTACGGTATGGGAGAATATATTCATAAATGACGTATCTGATAAAGGGTTGACATCCGAAATATATAAAGAACTCATGCACCTTAACAAACAAAATGCAAATAATCCAATTAAGAAATGGGCAGAGGACATGAATAGACACTTCTCCAAAGAAGAAATTCAGATGGCCAACAGGCACATGAAAAGATGTTCCACATTGCTAATCATCAGAGAAATGCAGATTAAAACCACAATGAGATATCACCTTACACCAGTGACGATGGCCAACATCCAAAGCACAACAACAAACGTTGGCGAGGATGTGGAGAAAAGGGAACCCTCCTACACTGCTGGTGGGAATGCAAATTAGTTCAATCATTGTGGAAAGCAGTAAGGAGGTCCTCAAAAAACTCAAAATAGAAATACCATTTGACCCAGGAATTCCACTCCTAGGAATTTACCCTAAGAATGCAGCAGCCCAGTTTGAAAAAGACATATGCACTCCTATGTTTATCGCAGCACTATTTACAATAGCCAAGAAATGGAAGCAACCTAAGGGTCCAACAGTAGATGAATGGATAAAGATGTGGTATATATACACAATGAAATATTATTCAGCCATAAGAAGAAAACAAATCCTACCATTTGCAACAACATGGATGGAGCTAGAGCGTATTATGCTCAGTGAAATAAGTCAAGCCAAAAAAGACAAGTATCAAATGATTTCACTCATATGTGGAGTATAAGAATAAAGAAAAAAACTGAAGGGACAGTACCGCAGCAAACTTACAGAACCCAAGAACGGACTAATAGTTACCAAAGGGAAAGGGACTGGGGAAGATGGGTGGGAAGGGAGGGATAAGAGGGAAAAAGGGGCATTACAATTAGCAGATGTAATGTTGGGGGGGCACGGGGAGGGCTGTACAACTCAGAGAAGACAAGTGGTGATTCTATAGTACCTCACTACGCTGATGGACAGTGACTGTAATGGGGTTGGTGGGGGACCTGATGAAGGGGGTAGTTTAATAACCATAATATTGCACATGTAATTGTAGATTAATGATACCAAAATAAATTATAAATAAAAAATAAAATAAAGGATTGTATAACTCCCCCCACAAAAAAGACATGGAAGAAACTTAAAGTCATATTGCTAAGTGAACCAATCTGAAAAGGCTACATACCGTATGATTTCAAGTATACAAGATTCTAGAAAAGGCAAGACTATGGAGACAGTAATAAGGTCAGTGATTGCTAGGAGTTTGTGGGGAGGGAGACAGGGATGAACAGGTGAAGCACAGGGGATTTTTAGGGCAGGAAAATTATTCTTCATGATACTGTAATGATGTATACATATTATCAAAAACCCATAGAATGTATAACACCAAGTGTGAGCCTTAATAGACTTCAGTTAATAATAATTATCTATCTTGGTTTGTCAGTTGTAAGAAATGTAGCATGCTACTGCGAGATGTTTGTAACAGGAGCAACTTGCAGGGTGGGGGGGTGGGCAGTGAGGGGCCTGGGTATGTGGGACCTCTCGGTACTTTCATTTTTCTGTAAACCTAAAACTGATCTAAAAAATAAAGTCTATTTCTTTTTTAAACACTACAACCAATAGAGCTAAAGACATAAATCCATAAGAAAAACGTAAAGGTGGAGCAAGATACAGATTACAAAATTCAGGAACAAAAAATTTAAATAAGTAACAAACAAAAAAAGTTTAACCTCATTACCATAGCACAGTTTTATGCTTAAAGGCTGGAATCAAACATATATGGGCTCTGCCGTTTACTAGCTGTGTGACCATGAGCAAAGTTTTAAGCCTTTCTAAGCATTTCTCTCTCAAAATATCCTAATGGTCAGCATCAGCTGGAATCTGCTGTTTGAAATGCAGAACCCTGGGCTGAATCTTAGAATTACTGATTTAGAAACTGTGTTTCAAAAGATACCTAGATGATTCATATGCACAATGTCTGAGAAGTCTCAGTTTTCTCACGAAATGAACATAAGACTAGTATTTATCACAAAAGATTGTTAAAATAAGGTAAAACATATAAATACTTCACCACCACCAAAAACTTGTGCTAGCATATAGCAGTAACTGAAGCAAAGTAAATTAAAAGATACATTTTACAGGTTGATTAAATTAGCAAAGATTTTTTTTTAAGATAATAATTAAGCCTGGTGAAGGTAAAATGAGGCAGGTAACTATCCACAACTAGTTAACATGTGTTGGAGATACAATCTTTCCAAAGACAGCAATTTGGCAACATGTACCAAATGTCTTTGTTCACACTCTTCGACCCACTTCTGAGAAACTATGATAAAGAATTAAAGAGAAATGTGGACAAAAACTGTTGCTCACAGATGTTCTCTGCAGTTATTTATAGCAGCAAGTGTAATAAAATGAACTCCAGAGGGTAGATTTGCAAATTAACTATATCTTTCCTCCAACCTATGCTACGTTGGGTCTCCTTTTTCTGCTCCTGGATGAAATCACCAGCGTGTCTTGTAGTTTTTCTAATAACTTTCAGGTATTAAAATAGTTTCATTTTCAAATATTAAAAAAATCAGTTCAACCTAAATCAGAACTTCAATTTACATTCCAATTCTCCAGCTCAGGTCTAAACTGAAAATTCCACAAGCCGGAACTGAGAACAAGCTATGTTCTTTCATTATTCTTCTACCTTGCCCTTTCATTCTTCCTCCCCACTTCACTATGCTGCTTCTAGCTCATTCCTCCAGAATCAGAAAAGCATGGTAAAAGAAAGGAAGAAGGGCAATGAAAGGAAAGTGTAAGGCCTGGCGTGACTACTTTTTACAATCTAGTGTCAATGCTCTGTGCTAACACCAAATTTTGACCTCTTGCCTGTGAAGCACTTGACAGGTTCCTCTGAGAGTCTCCCTTAACATGGGTGATGAATTCTGCAGCTAACATCCCATACTTTCAATCTTAGTTCTAGAAGGCACACATCACACAGCTCTTCCTGATAGGACCAACTCCCCCAGCAGGCAGCATTCTTGGGTAAGATTGTTATAAGATAGCTCTTCCCAGCTATCTTTTATTCTATATACTATTTAGCCCATAGGAGAAGAAAATCAGCATTTTTGCCCCTCCAAATTCCAGAAGTACTAGGTTCTGCCATTTATATATAACCTTCTCTCTGTTCTACTCCAGCTGGATTTAACATTCAGACCTTTCTGAGGAAAATCAGGCAAGAGTTTTCATGCCCACTCCCATGCCATATCAAATTCAGACTAGGTCTGAATCTGCCCAGAACTCTCTTCCTGCACGTCACAGCTCAAGCATTTCTGCATACTAGCAAGCCTCAAAATGCAGATGAAAATTTAGTTCTCCTTTTAAACAGACAACCCCAATTTCTATGACTGATATCATGAAACTCTCCTGACTTATCTGGAGATGAAGATGCACAGCACTTCTACAAAATTCTTATAAAGAAATCTTCATTCATTCATTTACAAATATATGCATGTAAATTACATATGTATATGTAAATGAATGGATATACCCAAATATATGTATATTCACTGATACACAGAGAATGAAGGGTTTAAAAGCAGTCTCATCTTCTGGCAAGACTATATGAATAATCTAACACCCTTTATTAAAATAAGGAGGTAATTGTTGAATACTGTCTTCATCTTTGGAGCCTGGACTATGTATATACTCCAGGACAACAAGAAAACTCTCATTTAATCTTGTTACACAAATAATTGGAATCCATCTAAAAGCCCAACAAGGAAAGGGTTAAATAAGTTTGGCACAGCTGTATCCTAAAATATTCAGTATTACAAGCCACTTATGAACAATCTTTATGATGTAAAGAATGCAGAAATATTTAAAATATGGTAAAACCCTCAATGATGTACACCCAATAATGTGAATTTGAATATAATACAACTATCTCCAGAAACTCCAAACATGGCATTGTATTGTACTATACAAAATTTATATTTTTAAACATCTTGTCATTTTTAAACTTTTCAATTTTTAAACTTCATGTCATTATGGTAGGGTTTTACTGTACCTCAATTATGTAAAATGATACATATATATAATGTTATAGCATGTATATATATATAATTAAACATTAATAGATATTAAAAGGAAATAAATGTTTACAGTTTTATCAGCGGTGACTAAAGATGATTTTAATTTTATTCTTCATGCTTTTGTGTTTTCAGTTATGTATTCCTAATACAATTAAAAATACATTTTCAATAATCACATTTTATGATTAAATGAAAGCAAGACCAACAAAAGTGCATTCTGGATTCCACATTACCTCTATTTTCACATGTTTTAGTAAAACTTAGTCTTTACAACTATGGGACTGGACTAGCTAGGCTAGTTCACCATATCAAGATCACATGAACTATATCATCTGGGGCCCAGCATACAAAAAAACTAGAAATGTATTACCATGTTAATCAACTACAGAGCTCCTTTCTTTCCAAATTGATCTGACATCAGTAGAATCCATTAGAAATATTACCTCTAAACAAGAAAACATTATTTTCAAGTACATCTCTAGAGGATTCATGAAGGACCACAAAGGAAGCAATAATTCATTGGCCTCCTCAGAAATATATGGCAGAATCACTCAAAATGTCTATACCCACTCATTTAGCACAGATATAGCTTTGTAAAAGGGTACTCCCTCACTCAGTAAATGATGCCAGGTATACATAGGACACAATTCAATCTAGATGAAGGGATAAAGAATGTCTTTATTCAGCGTAGCACAGAGAAGACAAGTAGTGACTCTGTGGCATCTTACTACACCTTGGACAATGACTTCAATGGAGTACGGGGGGGACTTCATAATATGGGCGAATGTAGTAACCACATTGTTTTTCATGTGAAATGTTCATAAGAGTGGATATCAATGATACCTTAATAAAAAAAAGAATGTCTATATTAATGGCTCTTTTCAATTCATATAATTGTGTACAGTAGCCATTTTTATGTAGTAAAAACTGTCTAGTTTGAAATTAGGTTCATTCCTTGTCTGTTTTTATTATCACACAACACAACACGTTCTGCCTTTCTGTTTGCTTTAGGATTTGATTCTGCTTTCTTTTATATATTTTTTAATTTTCCATGCACTCTTTCTTAAGAAGCACTGGAGGATGTGCATCCTCAAGAGAAAGCTGAGAAAGAAAGAAGCACAGAATCCAGAAAAGAGTGCATTCAAGCCAGCCACATGTACCAAGCTGCCTGTGACCCCCATAAGAATTAACGTGACAACCTCCTTTACCCCTAAGTTCTCCCCCTTGCCTTCATTCGGTCTCATCAAATTCATAGAGAACTTGCCCCAGGCAGGGAAACCCCTCCCAGGGTACCCCCTCCTCCCAGAGCTACAGACGCAAACAAGACAAACCTAAGGGGGTCCACCAAGATATATAATAATTAAAATAACTAATGTAAAGAATCTGTAAGCAGGATTCTGGAGAAACATCGTAGTGTAACAAGCAAGGCAGATACCTCCTCCCAAAATCACATAAAATACAGGAATACAGCAAATATAACTAAACCTGAAAATGACCTGAAGACTGCAGAACAGACTGCCTTATTTGGGGAAGAAGAGAAGACTGCACAGAAAAGGGTAAAGTGGCAAGATGCGATCTCGTGGGACCCAAGCCTGCATGTAAAACCCAGCCCAAAGTTGGGAGGAAGAGAATCAGAGCAGGGAGGGAGTAGCACTCAACACCTGGCCCTGGAGATCTACTCCAGGAACATGAACAAACATTACATGGTGCTCTGCAGATTAGTGCGGTGGGAAAGCAAAGATGGGCAGAACACTTGGAGACTCTGAGTTTCCATCTGCTTGAGGAGAACAGGTACACACTACAGTCCCTTCTGAGACAAAATTAAAGTGGGCAGCTTGAAGGACTTCCCAGCAGCAAGAGGGGCAAAGATTACACAAAGAACTTCTGCTCAGAAAAAAGGGCAGGTGGACAACACCTTCCCAGCCAGATCAGGCCAGCAGGTTGAAAACTCTCAGGACCTCAGACGCTACATTCCCCTGTCTGGCAATGCAGTCCTGAGGTTCCACCTGCAGTGCACAGCCGGCCACTCCTTCCTCTCAGCTGGTGCTGGTCCTGCTTACCTGTCACCCTCACTATTGCAGCAGGCCCACTGGAGGGTGGAGAAGCTCTAATGACACAGCACCGAGGCTCCTCTCTGAGTGCACAGCCCACTTGACCTGGCAATAGAGGCAGGCATCAAAGCCGGGAAGGCAGGAAACCCTCCCCGCACAGCTCTTTCCTCCCAGCACACACTGATCCCACACATCTGTGGCCCCCACCATTACAGCACGCCAGAGGAAGAGCAGCTCCACCCACAGCAGGTCCAGCAGTGCAGCCCTGAGTATTCTCCTTGCTCAGGTGATCAGCTGAGGGCCCACACAGCCCACCTGAAATTAGATAACTGCAAGCAAGACAAAAAGGTAACACCCACTGCACACCAACAGCTGGGGCTCCCTCACAGGAAACTGAGCTGGGCACTAGAGGGCCCCTACTACACAGCTATTACTCTGCAAGAAACATTAAAAAGATGAAGAGGCAGAGAAATTTAGACCAAACAAAACTACAAGAACACAAGAAAGAGGGCTTAGTGAAACTGAAATCACCATTCTCCCTGAGACAAAGAAGATTAAATAATGATAAAGGGGTCAGTCCAATAAGAGGATATAACTATATAGGATATTATAAATATTGATGCACCCAATATAGGAGCACCAAAATGTGTGAAACGAACACTAACAGAATTAAAGAGGAAAACAGAGTGCAGTGCACTCATCTTACAAGACTTAAAAACACCCCTCATACCAAAAGGGAGATCAACCAGACAGAAAATAAGTAGGGAGACAGAGGCACTGAACAACACATTAGAACAGATGGACCTAACAGACATCAACAGAACACTCCACCCAAAAGCAGCAGGATACACATTCTTCTCAGGTGTACATAGAACATTTTCCAGAATATATCACATACTAGGCCATAAAAAGTGGCTCAATAAATTAGAAAAGATTGAAATTTTTATTAACCAGCTTTTCAGACCACAAAGGTATGACACTAGAAATAAATTATGCAAAGAAAAAAAAACACAAAAACATGGAGGCTAAACAACACACTCCTAAATGATCAATGGTCCAATGACTAAATTAAAACAGAGATCAAGCAATATATGGAGACAACTTAAAACAACTCAACAGAGTAAAAACTGTGGGATGCAATGCAGGCAGTTCTAAGAGGAAAGTACACAGTAATACAAGCTTACCTCAAGAAAAAACAATCCCAAATGAACAGTGTAAACTCACAATTAATGAAACTAAAAAAAGGACAAATGAGGCCCAAGGTCAGTAGGAGGGACATAACAAAGATCAGAGCAGAAATAAAATCAAAAACAATAAAACAATAGAATCAATGAACCAGCAGCTGATTCTTTGAAAAACTAAACAAAACAGGTAAACCCTTTTATAAAGAAAAAAAGAGAGCGTGTACACACATATACCGAATGAGAAATGAAAAGGGAAAAATCACTACAGACACCACAGAAACATAAAGAATAATTTGACAATAATATGAAAAATTATATGCCAACAAATTGGAGAACATAAAACAAAAAGATAACTATCTAGAAAAATTAAACCTTCCAAGACTGAGCCAGGATGAAACAGAAAATCTGAACAAACCAGTTACCAGCAATGAAATTGAATTGGTAATCAGAAAACTACGTAAGAACAAAATCCCTGAGTGACATGGCTGCATGGCTGAATTTTATCAAACATTTAAAGAAGCGCTAATACCCATCCTCCTTAAGTATTCCAAAACGTAGAAGAGGAGCAAATACTTCCAAATTCATTCTAAGAGGCCAGCATCACTCTAACACTAATACCACACAAAGACACCACAAAAAAAGAAAATTACAAATAGTCCTGATGAGTATAGATGAAATAATCCTAAACAAAATATTAGCAAATCAAATTCAAAAATATATTTAAAAAAATCACCCATCATGACCAAGTGGGATTTATTAAAGGGATGCAAGGATGGTACAATATTTGAAAATCAATCAACACCATACACCACGCCAAAAAATAGGACAAAAATCATATTATCATCTCAATAGATGCTGAAAAAGCATTGGACAAAATTCAACATCCATTCATGAAAAAACCTCTCAACAAAATGGGTATACAGGGTAAGTACCTCAACATAATAAAGGCCATATATGACAAACCCACAACCAATATCATACTTAACAGTGAAAAGCTGAAAGCTTCTCCAGTAAGATCATGAAACAGACAAGGATGCCCACTCTCTCCTTTTATTCAGCACAGTACTGGAGGTCCTAGCCATGACAATCAGACAACACAGAGAGATAAAAGGAATCCAAAGTGGTGAGGAAGAAGTTCTACTTTCACTGTTTGCAGAAAACATGATATTATACATTAAAAAAAAACCTAAAATTCAGCAAAGTTGGGGGTTACAAAATTAATACACAGAAATCTGCTGCATTCCTATATACTAACAATGAATTAACAGAAAGAGAAATCAGGAAAACAACCCCGTTTACAATTGCATCAAAAAGAGAGGTGAAAGACCTATATTCAGAAAACTACAAAACACTCTTAAGAGAAAATTAAAGAAGACACCAATAAATGGAAATCTACCCCGGGCTCATGGATAGGAAGAATTAATATTGTCAAAAGTGCCATCCTGCCTAAAGCAATCTACATATTCAATGCAGTCCCTATCAAAATACAAACAGCATTCTTCAATGAACAAGAACAAGTAGTTCTAAAATTCACTGAAACCACAAAAAACCCCAAACAGCCAAAGCAATACTGAGAAGGAAAAACAAAGCTGGGGAGATTACGCTCCCTAACTTCAAGCTCTACTACAAAGCCACAATAATCAAAACAACTTGATGCTGACATAGAACAGACTCACAGATCAACAGAACAGAATAGAGAGCCCTGATATAAACTCATACATGAATGACCAATTAATGTATGATAAAGGAGACATGAATATACAGTGGGGAAAACAGAGCCTCTTCAATAACTTGTGCTGGGAAAACAGGATGGCTACATGTAAGAGAATTAAACTCAATTACTGTCTAACCCCATACACAAACTTAAACTCAAAATGGATGAAAGACTTGAATATAAGTCATGAAATGATAAAATTCTTATAAGAAAACACAGGCAAAAATCTCTTGAATATAAACATGAGCAACTTTTTCCTGAACACTTTCTCCTCAAGCAAGGGAAACAAAAGCAAAAATGAACAAGTGGGACTAAATCGAACTAAAAAGCTTCTGTACAGCAAAGGTCACCATCAGTAGAACAAAGAGGCATCCTACAGTATGGGAGAATATATCCATAAATGACATATCCAATAAGGGGTGATATCCAAAATATACAAAGAGCTCATGCACCTCAACAAACAAAAAGCAAATAACACTATTAAAAAATGGGCAGAGGTCAGTGAAATAAGCCAGGTGGAGAAAGACAAGTGCCAAATGATTTCCCTCATTTGTGGAGTATAACAACGAAGCAAACCTGAAGGAGCAAAATAGCAGCAGACTCAGAGACTCCAAGAAGGAACTAGTGGTTACTAAGGGGAGAGGTGTGGGGGGGAGGGTGCGGAGGGTGGGAGAAGGGGGTTGTGGGGTATTTTGTTTAGTACACATGGTGTGAGGGATCATGGGGAAAACGGTGTAGCACAGAGAAGGCAAACAGTGAATCTGTGTCATCTTACTACACTGATGGACAGTGACTGAATTGGAGTATGAGTGGGGACTTGATAATATGGGTAAATGTAGTAACCACATTGTTTTTTCATGTGAAACCTTCATAAGAGTCTATATCAATAATACCTTAATAAAAAAAAATGGGCAGAGGATCTGTACAAACACTTCTCCAAAGAAGAAATTCAGATGGTCAACAGGAACATGAAAAGATGCTCCACATCGCTAATCATCAGAGAAATGCAAATTAAAAACACAATGAGATATCACCTCATACCAGTTAGGATGGCCATCATCCAAAAGACAAACAACAAATGTTGGCGAGGATGTGGAGAGAAGGGAACCCTCCTACACTGCTGGTGGGAATGTAAATTAGTTCAACCTTTGTGAAAAGCAGTATGGAGTTCCTCAAAAAACTCAAAATAGAAATACCATTTGACCCAGGAATTCTACTCCTAGGAATTTACCCTAAGAATGCAGGAGCCCAGTTTCAAAAAGACAGATGCCCTCCTATGTTTATCACAGCACTATTTACAATAGCCAAGAAATGGAAGCAACTTAAGTGTTCATTAGTAGATGAATGGATAAAGAAGATGTGGTACATATACACAATGGAATATTATTCAGCCATAAGAAAACAAATCCTACCATTTGCAACAACATGGATGGAGCTAAGAGGGTATTATGCTCAGTGAAATAAGCCAGGCAGAGAAAGACAAGTACCAAATGATTTCACTCATCTGTGGAGCATAAGAACAAAGAAAAAACTGAAGGAACAAAACAGCAACAGACTCACAGAACCCAAGAATGGACTAACAGTTACCAAAGGGAAAGGGACTGGGGAGGGTGGGTAGCGGGGAAGGCAGTATAGCACAGAGAAGACAAGTAGTGACTCTATAGCATCTTACTACACTGACGGACAGTGACTATAATGGGGTATGTGGTGGAGACTTGATAATGGGGGTAATCTAGTAACCACAATGTTGCTCATATAATTGTTTATTAATGATACCAAAATAAAAAAAAGTAAAAAAACAGAAATACCATTTGACCCAGGATTTCCACTCCTAGGAATTTACACGAAGAAAACAGGATCCCAGATTCAAAAAGACATATGCACCCATGTTTATTGCTGCACTATCTACAACAGCCAAGAAATGGAAGCAACCTAAGTGTCCAGCAGTAGATGAATGGATAAAGAAGTTGTGGTACATACACACAATAGAATATTATTCAGCAGTAAGAAGAAAACAAATCCTATCATTTGCAACAACATGGATGGAGCTAGAGGGTATTATGCTCAGTGAAATAAGCCAGGCAGAGAAAGACAAGCGCCAAATGATTTCCCTCACTTGTGGAGTATGACAACAAAGCAAAATCAAAGAAACAAAACAACAGACTCACAGACTCCAAGAAGGGACCAGTGATTACCAAAGGGAAGAGAATGGGGAGGGGTGGTGGGGAGAGAAGGAGTTAATGGGGTATTATGATTAGCATACATAATGTAGGTAGGTCACCAGGAAGGCAGTATAGCACAGAGAAGACAAGTAGTGACTCTATAGCATCCTACTACTGTGATGGACAGTGATGCAGTGGGAGGGGACTTGGTAATATGGGTGAACATAATAACCACAATGTTGCTCATGTGAATTCTTATAAAGGATACCTCAATAAAATTAATTATTTTACAGTCCTTCAAATTTTTGCAGTGTTGGTCACGACTTGACCTCTCATTTCTGATTGAGCCCTCTCTATAAGTTTTATATAAGTCAGGATAAAGGCTTATCAGTTTTCTTTTCAAGGAACTAGTTCTTAGCTTCATTTTTTCTATTATTTTCTTAGTCTCTATTTCTGCTCTGATCAGTATTATGCCCCCCCATTAACTATGGGCTTTGTTTTTCCTTTTCTAGTTTCTTTAGCTGTAAGGTTAAATTGTTTGAGATTGTTCTTGTTTCTTGAGGCTGCCCTATATTGCTATGAACTTTCCTCTCTAGAAGCATTTTCCTGCACCCCAGAGGTAACTATTATGTTTCTGTCTTCATTCATCTCCATGTACTTTTTCATTTCCCCTTTGATTTCTTCATTGATTGATTGGTTATTTAGTAGCATGTGTTATAGTTTCCACATTTATGTGTTTTTCACATTTTTTTCTTAGAATTGATTTTCAGTTTCATACTTGTGTTCAGAAAAGATGCTTGATTCAGTCTTAGTAAAGTTATTGTGATTTGTTTTGTGACCTAACGTGTGTACTCTCCTGGTGAACATTTCATGTACACTTGTGAAGAACGTGTGTTCTCCTGATTTTGGATGGAATATACTTAAGAGGTATATTAAGTTCAGCTAATCTAATGTGTCCTTCAATGCCACCATTTCCTGGTTTTCTACCTACATGATATATCCATTGATTTAGGTGGGGTATTCAAATCCCCTATATTTTTTTATCACTGTCAATTTCTCCCCTTAGGTCTGTTGGTATCTGCTTTGCATATTTAGGTGCTCCTTCCTATACTGGGTGCATAGATTATTTAGAATTGTTATATCCTCTTGTTGGACTCATTCCTTTATCATTATGTAATGCCATTTGTCTCTTGTTACTTTGTTTTGAAGTCTATTTTGTCTGGTCTAAATATTGCTACTCTTGCTTTTTATTCAAGTCTATCTGCATGAATTATCTTTTTCCATCCCTTCACTTTCAGTCTATACTTGGCTTTAGGTCTGAAGTGAGCTTATTGTAGGCAGCATATAAATGGGTCTTACATTTTTAACCATTCAGCCACCGTATGTCTTTGGAGCATTTAGTCCATTTACATGTAATCATTAACAGGTATGTATTTACTGTAATTTTGTCAACTGCTACTTGCTTGTAGTTCTTCTCTGTTCTGATCTTCTTTTGCTCTCTTCTCTCGTGACATGATTACCCCCTTTAGTGTCAGGCTTGGAGTCCTTTACTTTTCTGGTACCTATTAAACAGGCTTTTGTTGTGGTTGCCAGAAGACTCATATATAGCATTCTACGCACACACAGTAGTCTATATTAGGTTGAGAGTTGCTTAAATTCGAACACATTCTAAAAACACTATTTCTTATTATATTCTCCACTCCACATATTATGTATGTCATAATTTTGTGTATCCCCTAATCTTTGTTTTTGATTTCGCTACTTTTGTCTTTTAAACTTAATATTCACTTTGTGATTGGTCTGCTACTATTTATTGTAGGTTGGTTTGCATTTTTGATAAAAAAATTTTTTGACCTTTAAAAAAGTCCTCTTAGCATATATTATGAAGTCACTGTGGTGGTGATCAATTCTTTTGACATTTGATTATCTGTAAAAAAACTTTCTCACTCAAATGTGAATGACAATCTTTCCTGGGTATTCGTGGTTGTCAATTTTTCTCTTTCAGCACTTTCAGTATTTCATGCTACTCCCACCTGGCCTGTAAAGTTTCTAGTGCAAAATCTGCTCATGGACTTGCAAGATGGCGGCATAACAGGTGAGACGGACAGCTTCTCCCAAAACCACAAATTGTACAAAAATATAGTTAATTAATACAACTAACCTTAAAACAGCAACAAGAAAGAAGGCTGAACAAGACTGCAAACAGACCTCACAAACAGAGCAGACCTCATGGAACAGGGCAACATAGGAAAGTGTTAATCTGGCAGGACCCAAGCCCTTCCCCCACCCCAGCTCAGCAGCAGGAGGAAGAGAAAGGGAGCAGGAGAAGAGGTGGAAGACTGGGACTGCTGAACACCTAGCCCTGGAGATCTGCTTTGTGAGCAGAATCCTATAGTGTGTGGTGCTCTGGATGCTGGGGAGCTTGGATAGGTGGAGTGCTTGAGAAATTGTCATTCCAGACGTTTGTGGAGGAGGGGATCCACACATGGCCGCTCTATGCCAGAGGAAAGGCGGAGAGTCTGAGAGGCTTCCTGGGAGCCAGAGGGCTGCTGAAAGGGCTGGGTTTGCACAGAGCTTGCAGTGCAGGAGAAGGGAGAGCTGGACAAGGTGGCCTGGGAGCCCTCTGCCCAGTAGATTGGTAACTTTGGGGAGCATCAGGTGCTCCATCCCCCTGGCGGCCTACTCAGCTCCGAGGGTCCCCACTGTGAAACACTGCCTGCCAAACCTTCCTACTGGCCTGCAGGCACCTGCTTGCAAGCCGGCAGTCACTGCACAGGCATCAGGCTAGTCAGAGGGAGGATCCATCTATAACAGCTACAGACGATAAGCACAGAGGTTTACATGTGTGTGCTTGGCCCACTGGCTCTGACACTGGAGATAGGAACCGCAGATGGGAATCAGGAAACAGGTCTTTCCTCCCCCCAGGCACCAGCTCCACTTGCCTATGACCCCCAACCTCAATCTAGGGGCTGAGCACCTCCAGAGACTGGAGTTTCTGTGTACTAGTGGGCACCACACAGAAATATGAAATGTCAAGAACATGGTTCAAACAAAAATCTCACAAACCACAGAAAGAGAGCCAAATAAAACCGAGCTCGCCAATCTTCCTGAAAGAGAGTTAAAAATAAAAATTATAAACTTCCTTATGGAGGTACAGAAAAATATTCAAGAACTCAGGAACGAATTTAAGTCGGAGATTCAATCATTAAGAAATTCCATATCTGAAATGAAACATACAATGGAGGGATTTAAAATCAGATTCGACGTAGTAGAAGAGACAGTAGTAGAAGAAATTAGAGAAGAGGAATAATACAAAGAAGCTGAGTCACAGAGAGAAAAAGGATCTCTAAGATGAAAGAATATTGAGAGAACTGTGTGACCAATCCAAACAGAACAATATTCGCATTATAGGGGTACCAGAAGAAATAGAGGGAGAAAAAGGGATAGAAAGTGTCATCATTGAGGATGTAATTACTGAAAACTTCCCCAATCTGGGGAAGGAGGTAGTCTCTCAAGCCATGGAGGTGCACAGATCTCCCAACACAAGGAACCCAAGGAAGGAAACATCAAGACATATAATAATTAAAATAGCAAAGATCAAGGATAAAGACAGGCTTTTAAAAGCACCTAGAGAGAAAAAACATCACATACAAAGGAAAACACACCAGGCTATCATCAGATTTCTCAACAGAAACCTTACAGGCCAGAAGGGAGTGACATGATACATTTAATGCAATGAAGCGGAACGGCCTTAAACCAAGAAGAGTTTACCCAGCAAGGTTATCATTTAAATTTGAAGGAGGGATTAAACAATTTACAGATAAGCAAAAGCTGAGAGAATTTACCTTCCACAAACCACCTCTACAGTGCATTTTGGAGGGACTGCTATAGATGCAAGTATCCTAAGGCTAAAAAGATGTCACCCAAGGGAAGATAGAGTACAGAATATGATTCATAACATACAAAGAATGGAGGAAGAAGGAAAAGGAGGGAAAAAAAAGAACCTTTAGGTTGTGCTTGTAATAGTATATGAAGTAAGTTAAATTAGACTGTTAGATAGTAAGGGAATTGCCCTTGAACCTTTGGTAACCATGAATCTAAAGGCTGCAATGACAATAAGTACATACGTATCAATAATCACCCTAAATGTAAATGGTCTGAATGCACCAACCAAAAGACATACAGTTACTGAATGGATAAAAAAAACAAGACCCATCTATATGCTGCCTAAAAGAGACTCACTTTAAACCCAAAGACATACACAGACTGAAAGTGAAGGGATGGAAAAAGATATTTCAGGCAACTAATAGCGAGAAAAAAGCAGGAGTTGCAGTACTTGTATCAGACAAAATAGACTTCAAAACAAAAAAAGTCACAAGAGACAAAGAAGGACATTATGTAATGATAAAAGGGTCAGTCCAACAAGAGGATATAACTATTATAAATATCTATGCACCCAACACAGGATCCCCTACATATGTGAAACAAATACTAACAGAATTAAAGGGAGAAATAGAATGCAACGCATTCGTTTTAGGAGACTTCAACACACCGCTCACTCCAAAGGACGGATCAACCAGACAGAAAATAAGTAAACAGACAGAAGCACTGAACAACATATTACAACAGATGGACCTAACAGACATCTACAGGACACTCCATCCAAAAGCAACAGGATACACAATCTTTGCAAGTGCACATGGAACATTTTCAAGAATTGATCAAATATTAGGCCACAAAAAGAACCTCAGTAAATTCAAAGACTGAAATTGTACCAACCAGTTTCTCAGATCACAAAGATATGAAACTAGAAATAAATTACACAAAGAAAATGAAAAATCCCACAAAGAAATGGAGGCTTAATAACATGCTCCTAAATAATCAATGGATCAATGACAAAGTAAAAACAGAAATCAAGCAATATGTGGAGACAAATGACAACAATAACTCAACACCACAAAATCTGTGGGATGCAGCGAAGTCCGTGAGAAGAGGGAAATATATTGCAATACAGGCCTACCTCAGGAAAGAACAATCCCAAATGAACAGTCTAAACTCACAATTAATAAAACTAGAAAAGGAAGAACAAATAAGGACCAAAGTCATAAGAAGGAGGGACATAATAAAGATTAAAGCAGAAATAAATATAATTGAGAAGAATAAAACACTAGAAAGAATTGATGAAAGCAGGAGTTGGTTCTTTGAGAAAATAAACAAAAGAGATAACTCCTACCCAGCCTTATCAAGAAAAAAAGAGAGTCTACACACATAAACAGAATCAGAAATGAGAAAGGAAAAATCACTACGACACCACAGAAATACAAAGAATTATGAGAGAATACTATGAAAAATTATATGGTAACAAACTGGATAACCTAGAAGAAATGGACAACTTTCTAGAAAAATACAATCTTCCAAGGCTGACCCAGAAAGAAACAAAAAATCTGAATAGACCAATTATTAGCAAATAAATTGAATTGGTAATCAAAAAACTACCTAAGAATAAATCTCCTGGACCAGATGGTTTCACTGCTGAATTTCATCAAACATTTAGTGAAGACCTAATACCAATTCTCCTTAAAGTCTTCCAAAAAGTAGAAGAGGAAGGAATACTCCCAAACTCATACTACGAGGCCAACATCACTCTAACACCAAAACCAGGCAAACACACCACAAAAAAATCACACCACATCCCTGATGAACATAGATGCAAAAATACTCAACAAAATATTAGCAAACCGAATTCAAAAATCCATCAAAAAGATCATCCATCATGATCAAGTGGGACTCATCACAGGGATGCAAGAATGGTACAACATTCTAAAATCCATCAACATCATCAACCACATCAACAAAAAGAAGGACAAAAACCACGTGATCATCTCCATAGATGCTGAAAAAGCATTAGACAAAATTTAACATTCAATCATGAAAAAACTCTCAACAAAATGAGTATAGAGGGCAAGTACCTCAACATAATAAAGGTCATATATGACAAACCCACAGCCAACATTACACTTAACAGCAAGAGGCTGAAAACTTTTCCTTTAAGATAGGGAACAAAACAAGGATGCCCACTCTCCCCACTTTTATTCAACATAGTACTGGAGGTCCTAGCCATGGCAATCAGACAACACAAAGAAATAAAAGGCATCCAGATTGGCAAGGAAGAACTCAAACTGTCCCCATTTGCAGATGACATGATATTGTACATAAAAAACCCTAAAGACTCCACTCCAAAACTACTAGATCTAATATCTGAATTCAGCAAAGTTGTGGGATACAAAATTAATACACAGAAATATGTTGCATTCCTATACACTAATGATGAACTAGAAGCAAGAGAAATCAGGAAAACAATTCCATTCACAATCACATCCAAACGAATAAAATACCTACGAATAAACCTAACCAAGGAAGTGAAAGACCTATACCCTGAAAACTACAAAACACTCCTAAGAGAAATTAAAGAGCACATTAATAAATGGAAATTTGTCCCATGCTCTTTGCTAGGAAGAATTAATATTGTCAAAATGGCCATCCTGCCTAAAGCAACCTACAGATTCAATGCAATCCCTATCAAAATACCAACAGCATTCTTCAATGAACTAGAGCAAATAGTTGTAAAATTCATATGGAACCACAAAAGACCCCGAAGAGCCAAAGCAATCCTGAGAAGGAAGAATAAAGCAGGGGAAATTACACTCCCTGACTTCAAGCTCTACTACAAAGCCAGAGTAATCAAGACAATTTGGTACTGGCACAAGAACACACCCATAGACCAGTGGAACAGAATAGAGACCCCTGATATAAACCCAACCATATATGCTCAATTAATATATGATAAAGGAGCCATGGACATACAATGGGGAAATGACAGCCTCTTCAATAGCTGGTGTTGGCAAAACTGGACAGCTACATGTAAGAGAATGAAACTGGATTATGGTCTAACCCCATACACAAAAGTAAACTCAAAATGGATCAAAGGCCTGAATGTAAGTCATGATATCATAAAACTCTTAGAAAAAAACATAGGCCAAAATCTCTTGGACATAAACATGAGCAACTTCTTCATGAACATATCTCCCCGGGCAAGGGAAACAAAAGCAAAAATGAACAAATGGGACTATATCAAACTAAAAAGTTTCTGTACATCAAAGGATACCATCAGTAGATCTAAAAGCCATCCTACAGTATGGGAAAATATATTCAAAAGTGACATATCCAATAAAGGGTTGACATCCATCCAATAAAGGGTTGACATCCAAATTATATAAAGAGCTCACACACCTCAACAAACAAAAAGCAAATAAGCCAATTAAAAAATGGGCAGAGGAGCTGAACAGGCACTTCTCCAAAGAAGAAATTCAGATGGCAAACAGGCACATGAAAAGATGCTCCACATCAATAATCATCAGGGAAATGCAAATTAAAACCACAATGAGATATCACCTCACACCAGTTAGGATGGCCGCCATCCAAAAGACGAACAACAACAAATGTTGGCGAGGATGTGGAGAAAGGGGAACCTTCCTACACTGCTGGTGGGAATGTAAATTAGTGCAACCATTGTGGAAAGCAGTATGGAGGTTCTTCAAAATACTCAAAATATAAATACCATTTGACCCAGGAATTCCACTCCTAAGAATTTACCCTAAGACTGCAGCAGCCCAGTTTGATAAAGACATATGCACCCATTTATCGCAGCACTATTTACAATAGCCAAGAAATGGAAGCAACCTAAGTGTCCATCAGTAGATGAATGGATTAAGAAGATGTGGTACATATACACAATGGAATATTATTCAGCCATAAGAAGAAAACAAATCCTACCATTTGCAAGAACATGGATGGAGCTAGAGGGTATTATGCTCAGTGAAATAAGCCAGGCAGAGAAAGACAAGTATCAAATGATTTCACTTATCTGTGGAGTATAAGAACAAAGAAAAAACTGAAAGAACAAAACAGTAGCAGACTCACAGAACCCAAGAATGGACTAACAGTTACCAAAGGAAAAGGGACTGGGGAAGAGGGGTGGGAAGGGAGAGATAAGGGGGGAAAAGGGCTATTACATTTAGCACACATAATGTAGCAGCGGGTGGGGGGCATACGGGGAAGGCAGTGTAACACAGAGAAGACAAGTAGTGATTCTATACTACGCTGATGGACAGTGACTGCAGTGGGGTATGTGGGGGGGACTTGATAATAGGGGGAGTCTATTAACCATAATGTTGCTCATGTAATTGTACATTAATAATACCAAAAGAAAAAAATCTGCTCATAACCTTTAGGCATTTCCCTGTAGGTGACTGTCTGACTTTCTCTTGGTGCTTTAAGATTGTCCCTTTATCTGTAATCTTTGCCATTTTAGTTACTGTGTCTTACTTGAACGTCCTTGGTTTTACCTTGTTAATGGTTCCCTGTATTTCTAAGACCTGAATGTCTGTTACCTTCCCCTGGTTGGGCAAGTTTTCAACTAATATTTCTTCAAATAGGCTTTCTGACCCTTGATCTCTCTCTTCTGCTGAGACCCCTATTATGTAAATGTTGTTTCATTTCAAGTTGCCACAGAAATCTCTAAGCATATTCTCATTTTTAAAAACTTTGTTCTTTCTGTTGCTAAGCTTGGTTACTTTCCACTACCCTGTCTTCCAGATCACTTATCCATTCTTCTGCATCCTCTATCTATTAATTTCCTCTATTGTATTTTTCATTTTAGTTACTGTATTGTTCAGCTCAGACTGGTTCTTCTTTGTTTCCTATCTCTTTTTTGAAGTCCTCCATGAATTCATCTATTCTTCTCTCCAGTCCAGTGAGCATATTTATGACAATTACTTTGAATTCCTTATCAGGTAGATAGTTTGTCTTAGTTTTATTTGGTACTTTTTCTGGTGTTTTATCTTGTTCTTTGTTTGAAATGTATTCCTCTGCCTTATTTTGTCTGTTCTCTATATTTGTTTCTATGTATTAGTTGATCGGTTGTGTCTCCTATTCTTGAAAACAGTGGCTTTATTTACTAGGTATCTGGTGTCCAGAAGCACAAAACCCCATTTGTCAGAGCCAGGCACTCCTAGGGTGTCCCCTGCATAAATTGTGTGCACCCTGCTGTTGTGGCTGTGCTATGACTGCTATGGGTGAGCTGGTAGTTTAGGCCAGCCCTCAGCCTGACTGCCAGCAATGATTTATATGACTACTGCTTGGACGGGCATGTTGGGTGGGGCCAGTCTGCAAGGGAATGACAGCATGGAGCAAGTGGGGTAGATGGAGTTTCAGAACTGGCTCCTGCAAACATCTAGTCAGGTAGATTGCAGGAGAGCTGAAAAAGTGGCACTCATGAGGCCTCTCCCAGGAAGAGCTCCCTCAGACCTCCATCCCTCTGGCACTCTTCCCAAATATAATTTAACTAATAAATTAGTAAGAAATAATAAATCTACTTTCAAAATGCTGCTTCTGTATTGGATCTCAGATCAATCCATACAACACACCAGTTTTACATGAGCAGAGACTTGGCTTCCCACACCCCACCAGCTCTGCCTGACATTATGCCTGGTTAAATTTCAAAGCCCAGTGTTATGGAGGATTGCCTTCCCAGGACAGATTCCCAAAGCTGGGTATGTCCAGTTTTCTAGCATTTATCTCCTCCCCACTCTGCTCCTCACTTCCTCCTGCCTACTTATAGGCTGGGATGGAAAAAGGGCTTTGGGTCCTGATCAATCAAGGCTCTGCCCCTTTACTCTTTTCAATTTAGCCTCCTCTTTCTCATTTGCTGTAACAGTCTGTTCTGCTAGTCTTCAAGCCATTTTCAGTTAGTTGTACGCAATACAGTTGCTTCCTTGGCATGTAAATAGTAGGAGGTTATCACAGTGACCTCCTAATCTGCCAGCCTTCTTCCCAGAATCCCCTAGCCTTCCTAACTCTGGATTTCATTCTCTACTTCTTTTAGATATAAAGTTAATTACTTATTTGGGATTTTTCTTGTGTCTTGAGGTAGGCCTGTATTGTATGAACTTCCCTGTTAGAAAATGCTTTTGCTGCATCCCATAGACTTTGGAAAGTTATGGTTCCATTTTCATTTGTCTCAAGGTATTTTTTGATCTCTTCTTTGATTTCTTCATTGACCCATTCGTTGTGTAGTAACATCGTTTAGTCATCACATGCTTGTTTCCAGCTTTCTTTTCGTAGTTGATTTCCAGTGTTTTGTTCAGAAAAGACGCCTGACGTGATTTCAATCTTCTTGAACTTAATGACACTTTATGGCTAACATGATCTATCCCGGAGACCATAGTATGTGCACTTTAAAAGAATATGTATTCTGTAGTTTGGGGATGAAACTGTATATATCTATTAAGTCCATCTGGTCTAATGTACTATTTAAACCCACTATTTCGTTACTGGTTTTCTGCCACATCTATCCACTGATATAAGAGGGGTATTAACGTTCTCTACTATTATTGTATTACTGTCAATTTATCCTTTTATGTCTGTTAATAATTTGCCTTATGTATTTAAGTGCCCTTATGTTATAGATGCATAAATATTTACGAATGTTATATCCTTTTGGATCGACTCCTTTACCATTATGTAATGCCTTTCGTTATAATCTTTGTTTTGAAGTCCATTTTGTCTGAAATGTGTATTGCTACACTGGCTTTCTTTTTGTTTCCATTTTCATGGAATATTTTTTTCTATCCCTTCACTTTCAGTCTTTATGTCTCTTTAGAGCTGCTGTGTATCTTGTAGGCAGAATATAGATGGTTCTTGTTTTTGAATTGATTCAACCACCTATGTCTTTTAGTTGGAGTATTTATCCCATCTGCATTTAAAGTAGTTATTGACAGGTATGTACTTATTACCATATTGTTCACTGTTTCCTGGCTATTTTTGTAGTTCTTCTCTATCTCTCTTCCCTTGTAGTGTGATAGTTTCTTTCATGTTATGTTTAGGTTCCTTTCTCTTTATTTTTTATGTACCTATTTCATGGTTAAAATGAGGTTCATATACACTGACCCATATACATTGGAGTCTAGTCTATTTTAAGCTGATAGTTGCTTAAGTTCTAATGCATTCTAAAAGCACTAATTTTTACTTCCCCCTCCAATGTTTTATATTTTTGACATCTTATTTTACATGTTTTTATTTTGTATTTCACTTAACTACTTACTGTAGTTACAGTTGACTTACCCTTTTTGTCTTTTAACCTTCATACTAACTTTTTAAGTGGCTGATGCACTGCATTTACTATGTAACTGCTTTTACCAATGAAACTTTTTTCTGTCATGTATTTTCTTATTTCTGGTTACAGACATTTTTTCTGCTTAAAGACAACCTTTCATTTCTTGTAAGGCCAGTTTAGTGGTGCTGAACTTTAGTTTTTGTTTGTCTGGGAAACCCCCTTACCTTTCCAGCTCTTTAAGATGACCTTCCCCAGGCAGTGTTCTAGGTATGTTTTTCCCTCTCAGCATTTTAAATATATCCTGCCACTCCTTCCATCCTGCAAAGTTTCTGCTGAAAAATCAGCTTATATAGTCTTATGGTTTCCCTTGTATGTGACTATTTGTTTTTTTCTTGCTGTCTTTAAGTTTTGACATTCTAACTTTAATATATCTTGGTGTGGATCTCTTTGGGTCTTGTTTGGGACTCTCTGTGCTTCTTGGACATAGAATTTCCTTGTCTGTTTCCTTCCCCAGGTGGAAGTTTTCTGCCATTATTTCTTCAAATAAGTTTTCTGCCACTTTCTCTCTTCTTCCCCTGGGACCTCTGTAATGCAAATATTAGTAGACTTGATGTTTTTCCAGAGGTCCCTTAAACTAGTCTGACTTTTTAAGCTTTTCTTCTTTTTACTGTTAGGATTGGTTGATTTCCACTATTTTGTCTCCCAGATTACTGATCCTTTCATCTGTATCATCTAATCTGGTTTTGACTCTCTAGTGTATTTTTCAGTTCAGTTATGGTATTCATCAGCTCTGCAAATTGTTCGGTATTTTATTATATTTTCTAACTCTGTCAAAGTTCTGTGTTTCTCTATTCTTCTCCTGAGTTTGGTAAACATCTTTAGGGCCATTACTTTTAACTCTTCATCAGGTAATTTACTGATCTCCATTTCATTAGGATTTTTTTTCTGGGGTTTTACCTTATTCTTTCCTTTGGAACATATTCCTCTGTCTCCTCACTGCTTGACTTTCTGCATTTGTTTCTATGATTTAGGTGGAACAGCTAGCTACCAGTCCCAGTACTGAAGGACAGGTCTTGTGCAGGAACATCCCCTGTGTAGACTGCATGTGACTGGAGGCTTTGGCTGACTGCTGGAGTTGATGTATGCATGCACCGGGGATCCCAGGGCACAACACATCCGAGCCACCAAGGCGGAACTGCTGGAAGTACTGTGGGTGTACAACAGCAATTCCTGGAACACTCCCTGCTGGGCCAGTACCAGCAGAATTGCTGGTTGAAGGATAGGCTGAGGGATACTGAGGCAATCCATGCCAGAGTTTCCCTAGCAGGACAGCTGGAGCTGGACTGGACACCAGACTGGGGTGTCCCAAGGTACACTGCACTCAGGCTGCTTTCACGAACAGCTGAAGCTGGAATGGGCACCAGTCAGGGGTGTCCCAGTACACACTGCATGCAGGCCAGCAGGCCACCTTGAAGGGGCAGCTAGAGCTGGTGTGAACAAAGGACCCTGGGCTGCTGGGCTGGCCCTAGCAGACCATATAGAGCACCCTGACTCTGCTCCTGTCTGCACTATCAAGGTAGAAGGAAAACCTAAACAATGTCACTTAGTGGCACCTCCAACCCCAGAATTCCAACAATTTCCCCTCCATTTGGCAGATGCTCCAGGGTTAGTAAATGAATTTCCTTCACTTACAGTCTAGTTGCCCTTTAAAGTGCTATTTTATTGCTGTGCCTCAGAGCAGGCAATCTGCCTCTTGCAACCTCCCTCTTGCAGGTTATTGCATTAACCATGGGGTTCCCATCATTACCGTGTCTCCATCCCTCTACCCTTCTCTATGTGGTCTCTCTATTATCTGTTGTGCAGAAGCTGTTCAATAAGCCCTCAGTTCTTCTTCAGGAGGAACTGCTCTATATGTAGATGCAGATTAGGTGTGTCCATGGGAGATGAATTCACAATCTTCCTATGCCAGCATCTTGGACCACCTCTCCAAATGTCTTAGCATTTTAAATAAATGTCCTCATATATGCAGTTCAAAATAGGAGCTACAATAGTCATAAACTAAATGATAATATTTGGTCACATATGATCTGAAGACTCATCTCTGCACCTCTGAACTGCAGAATATGTCACTCTGGTAGATATAAACGTTAGAAGACTTATTTCATGTAAATCCCTTCATCCTGGCAAATTTCTGTAAAGGTGGAAAGTTATAACAATTATGGCCTAAGATAACATGTAATCATAAGGTGGATATGAGAAGGTGCATAGGTTGTATTTTATATTTATCAAGAGAGGGCATGGGTTGTAAAAGGTTAACAAATATCGCTCTGAAGCAATTAACTTTGGGGACAAGGCCCTTGAACCAATGACACCTATAACTAGCATGTCACTATTTCTAGAAAATTAAAATATAATTATTTGTGTATCTATGAATGTAAATGCAACTTTATATAATACACCTTAGTCATAAAAGCTGTGAAATTCTGTTTGACTAGAAATCCAACTATGATATAGTAGTAATTCAAAAAAGTATGTAAAATTAGAATGCAAGAAATCTTGGCACCACAAACAAAAGCATCTTCAAATCTCACAGTCCAAGCTCATGACATCAAAATCTTTTAAAGTAAAAGTAACCCAAGACATAAAGAGCACTTCAAAAGAGCAGTGTAAAAGATGACAAAATAAAACATTTAAGTCTTAAACATATATTAATAATGATTATAGTAATAGCAAACCCTTATACACATTTCATTGATGGGACATATTTTAATGTAACTGAAATTAAAATGCACTTTGTCACAATAGCCAAGATATGGAAGCAACCTAAGTGTCCATCAGTAGATGAATGGATAAAGAAGAGGTGGTACATAAACACAATGGAATATTATTCAGCCATAAGAAAGAAACAAATCCTACCATTTGCAACAACATGGATGGAGCTGGAGGATATTATGCTCAGTGAAATAAGCCAGGCTGAGAAAGACAAGTGCCAAATGATTTCCCTCATTTGTGGAGTATAACAATGAAGCAAAACTGAAGGAATAAAATAGCAGCAGACTCAGAGACTCCAAGAAGGAACTAGTGGTTACCAAAGGGGAGGGGTGTGGGAGGGCGGGTGGGGGAGGGTAGGAGAAGGAGCTTGAAGGGTATTATGTTTAGTACACATGGTGTGGGGGATCACGGGGTAAACAGTGTAGCACAGAGAAGGCAAATTGTGAATCTGTGGCATCTTACTGCACTGATGGACAGTGACTGCATTGGGGTATGGGTGGGGACTTGATAATATGGGTAAATGTAGTCACCACATTGTTTTTTCATGTGAAACCTTCATAAGAGTGTGTATCAATAATACCTTAATAAAAGTAAATAAGTAAATAATGCACTTTGTCAGTTAAGTGGCAGTATTTTAAGTGTTTAAGTGGCTGTTCATTAATTTAGTTCGTACATAAAATAATGGTGTATCTTCAAAACTCATGAGTCTTAGATTTGATTAAACATTATCATTTTAGCTATATTAACTCATGTAAGTCTCATGTAATTCATAACTTCCCTACAAAGTAGCTGCTATAGTTGTACCACCTTACAGATAAAACTGAAACAGGTTAAATAATTTCTCAATCACATAGGCACTAAAATTAAAATTACCTTTAATACACATTACAGTATTTAATTAGCAAAATTACTGTTTAACCAACATTATACTTTAATCTTTTTTAACTATTTTGGTGATCTCAGTATGAAAAGAAAATTAAGGCTTTCCTTTAAACAATACTATAAGCCTTCCTAAACATACAAATATAGCACATAGCAGAGCACATAAAAAGCAATCAATACAAAATATATACCTGTTTGACCAAGCTTGCTATCATAGCAAATTTCTAGACACTAGAATAAGGCCATTTCTTATTAAAAAAGAAACATATAACTCAAAATGCATATTCCTTCCCTGACCAAACTTTCTATAAGTACAAAGTTTAAGACAACAATCTCACAATGTCATTCACCTTATCAACAAACTAAAAATGACCATCTCAACAGATGTGGAAAAAAAGCGTATGACAAAATGTAACATCCAATCATGGTTAAAAAAATATTTCTCAGAAAACAAAGAATAAAAGAGAACTTCCCCAACCTGGTAAAAGATATCCTCAGATAACTTATAACTAGTATCATACTTAATAACTGTTTTTCCTCTAAGACAGAACGAGTAAGGGGCATAGGTTATCACTACTCCTATTCAATATCATATTGGAGGTCCCAGACAGTACTATAAAGTCAGGAAAAGGAAAAAAAGGTAAAAGATTGAAAGAAGAAATAAAACCATCTTTACTCTCTGCTGACATGATAGATAAAAAATATCCCAAAGAATTTTCAAAAATAGCTACTATGTTTAATACATAAATTTAGCAAGGGCACAGGATAAAAAGTCGCCATACAGAAGTCAATCCTATTTCTGCACACTAGTAATGAACAATTAGAAATTTTTTAAAACAGTACTATTTAAGCAGCAGACTCACAGAATCCAAGAAGGGACTAGTGGTTACCAAAGGGGAGGGGTGTAGGAGGGTGGGTCACGAGGGAGGGAGAAGGGGACTGAGGGGTATTATGTTTAGTGCACATGGTGTGGGGTATCACGGGGAAAACAGTGCAGCACAGAGAAGGCAAATAGTGAATCTGTGGCATCTTACTACACTGAGGGACAGTGACTGCACTGGGGTATGGGTGGGGACTTGATAATATGGGTAAATGTAGTAACCACATTGTTTTTTCATGTGAAACATAAGAGTGTATATCAATAATACCTTAATAAAAAATTTACAAAAAACAGTACTATTTACTATAGCACCAAAAATAAGTAATTAATTTGGGATAAATGTAACAATATACATGCAAAATTTGTTTTCTAAGGACTACAATGACAAGAGAAATAAAGATAACCCAAATAAACATGGACAAATACTCAGTCTATAGATTATAAAGACTCAATATTGTCAAAATGTCAATTTGCTGCTGACAAAGAATGAAGTAGAAGATTCACACTACTTGATTTCAAGACTGACTATAAACCTACAGTGTGGTATGGGTAAAGAATACATACACAGATCAAAGGAACAAAACAGAGTCCAAGACAGAGATCCACACACATATGGTCAACTGATTTTCAGTCAAGGGAATTCAATGGAAAATACAGTCTTTTGCACAGATGGTTCTTGAGCAATCAGTGATTTGGGGGATGGGGAGGAAACAAAACTTGACCCATACCTCAAACCATGTATAAAAATTAATTCTAAATAGATCATAGACTTAACTGTGAAAACTAAAACTAAAAAACATCTAGAAGAAAAAATAGAAGAAACTCTTTAGGACTTTCGGTTAGACAAAGATTTCTTAGCTACAACAAAAACATTAGCCAAAAAAAGAAAAAAAAGATGATATACTGGACTCCAGTTAATATCTATTATATGTACAACAGCTTGTGCCTAATGGAAGGATTTTTTTTTAATTTTAAGATATGACTCTATACTCTAGAAGCTTTATATGTGGAGAAGGAATACAAAGTAAATGAAAAATTCAAAATAGAGAGTTTTCCATATGCTACTTCATGAAGCCAAACTATTAATAAGACCCAAAAAATTTCAACCATAGCTATCTAAAGTCTATGAATAATCAAATTTTCAGGGTATTTCTGTTTCATCTGCCAAGAGATTACATTTATACACACTGCCACTGAATACTATTAAATTTCTTGCATTTTTAAAGGGAAGTAATACCAAAAGAATCTCATGCTCAAAAATATCTCCACAATATATTCTACACACAGTAAATCAACTTCGTCATAAACTTTTCTCTGAGAGAAGAAAGACCCTGAATGCAGCAAACCTATCACACATTCACACATTAATCTTACCAGGGAAAGAAAAAGTAAAGGGAGAGTTTATGAATTGTTTAACTAAAGAACACTTTCGTACTAGGAAGCACTTCAAGGTAAGGCAAAATGAAGTGTAGTTTCAGTCCTTAGGTTAATAAAGGAAATTAAGAAGCCAATTATGTACCTTGGAAAAGAAGTGGTAGAAAATACATAGATGACAAAATTACTAACATTTTTAAAAATTAAATTTATCATTTATTTAAATTACATTAAAACAATTTTTATTATGAAGAGTAAGGGGGCTCAAGAACATAATTTAGTCTGTGTTTACAATCTTATCAAAGGTCTTGATAATGACTGATTTGTCACTGAAAATCCAATCACCAAATGTCTCTGCTGGGAAGTCAAGATTAGTTTTTCTGAGGATGATAAACCTTGATCAAATCCTGGTAAATTAATCACCTCAACCTAGGGAAACTCAGTCTCCCTAATTCAGCCTGATGCTTACCTGTGGCGTTTATTCCACTCTGCAGAGGTAAAAGAAAAATCACAGGGAAGAACCTAAATATCACCCTCAAATTTCTATCCTCATCTCTTTCTTCTCTGTCATTCTACATACCTTTTGGGTTCCTCTATTTATGAGAACAATCAGAACTCAAACACATAAATAAATACAAACCTCCTTTCTGTACATCCACAAAAAAAAAAGTCAAGCCTAGCACCACTAAAAATTTCTTTTTAAAGCAAGGTATAGAGATAATAAAGAAAATAAACCCATTTTTGTAGAACTATAACGATATACATAGTTGTCTGTATCAAAAAGATTTAAAAGTATAAGAGCAGATACATAGAATGATTACAGTTTTAAGCTTCTTCCACTAGTAACTATTTGTATTGTCTAGGAATTTTTTAACAGTGAGCATGTATTCTAGTGGTTTTTATTAAATAAGAATTTTAAATCTTTTATTTTTTTTAGTAATACTTTTTTTACGAAACTGGTAAGCCATGATTCTGTTATCTTCTTATAAACCTTTCATCCAATTTTTAATGAATTCTGTTGAGTATCCTGTTGATAAAGAGGAAAAAAAGGAAAGCTACTAATGACATGTCTATTATTTAAAAGAGAAATATTTCAGAAAAAAATTTAAGGTGAAGTCTTCATTTCTGTTCTTCTGAGTAGATCTATGTTATTAGATGATTTTGCTCTTAATCCAAACAATGGACAACGGGATTTTACTATATCTATGTGATTGTAATTCACAAAAAGCTTAATTTATTTTACCTAAGAAAAGGAAAAATATAAACACAAACAAGTTGGTTTTCCATATTTACTTTAGGAAAATAACAACTATAAACTTATTTCATCTACCAGAACATTAAAGCAACTCCTATTATTTAAAATTCTTCTATTTGTAAAAATATAGGTTCCGAGTTAATCAAAATATTTTTTTAAATGTCTAGACACTTGCTAAATTAGGCATCAATGTTTATATTAATAAATGAAGAAAATAAACATGGGTCTTACACATATCCCACGAAAATCCTTAATAATTACTAGTCCTTTTTTACAGGCAAAAAATAAAAACAGGATAAATGTCAGCAAACTGTAGTTATAACTTTTTATTATCACATTTTAGAAAAATGTATTTTTCTAGAGGTTGAAACTATAAAGTCATCTAAATTTTTACAAATAATGACTTTTAAATATCTGATGTTAACTGCATTAGTAACCTGGGCAACTGGAACACTGCTCTACCTGTAGACTGTGTGTGCGTGTTAACACAGGCAGTATCTGATCACTCCTAATGCTGATAATATATCTGAAAGATATTTTTATAGGAGAAACAATTTAAACAATAATTTTCAGAAGGACAGCACATGTTCCTTCCTTTGCTCAACTTTCACAATAAACATAATCCACATTTAGAATATTCTTATTTGTATTAATTTTTTGGATATTCCTTTGCATAATATTCCAGCTACTTAGGAACCCTGAGCAAGGAACCTTACCATTTGTTACATATGACCAACAAATTTTGTGTTTTTTTTTTTGCTTTACAGGCAAAAACTACATTTCCACAAATAAAATGAGTGTTGGGTTAGTTAACTTGAGTTAGTGGTTAAACCACGATGCTATAAGGCTAAATGACCACTTGATCATTGATCCCACCAATTAACTTTCATCTACTGCAGTGTCACAGACAGCATCAAAACCCCTGATGGTCAGTTCCTGGGTCACAAGGACAGCCAGCCAAACGTGCAGCTGGGGCAGCACAAATCCACTATCGCAATGTTCTATTTATCAACTTTACTACAAATCACATAAGAGCTGTCATCTGGGAAAAGAACAACAGCACACCCAGTGGATCCTAAAACATGATAATCTAAGAAGTAAAAGTGTAAAATCTATTTTTAAGATGCTAAATTGAAGAAATATTTTTAAATCCAAGTCCATTTTTATTCATCAGTGTTTATACTCTGAATTTTAAAATGTCACCACATTAAATTGAGTCCCATTGCTAAGACATAATTGTGGCATCCTTCAACTTAAAGAAATGTTTAAAATATATAAAAAGATGACAATCCCTTTAACCCCTCAGCTTTATTCAGTGACCCCTTTAACCTCTCTCAGTTTTATTAATCTAAGAGGAACATATCTTCAAATTACAATAACAATTATCTTCCAGGGAAAGACAAAATGGTTTTTGGTTTGTTTCTTTAATTACTAGTCATAACTGCAAACTAATCACTTTTCCACTGTCAATTTCCCATCTGACTTAGAACTTTTTCCATAATACCTGTGTGAAGTCATGGAATTACCACATGAGTCCTTCAGATTTGCCTCTCCTAAAAATAGTTAATTCCCTGAGAACAGAGAGATTCCTCCGGTCCTTCCCATCTGCAGTCCATTACAAAGTATAAACTGACACACTACATGGTATTATTTACTCACAGAGCAGCTTCTTTTACTTACTATGAAATTCTGTAGACAGTTAAGTGTATCATCAACCCTGATACAGTGCCAGGCTATAAAAGACTTTTGAATACATTTAGTGAAAAAATGAGCTACTGAACCTTTGATTCTCTCCTACCCAACTCATAGCAGCAAAGCACCCTACAAATATGGACAGTTGTAGTCTTTATATCTTTTTAACCTTTTTGCATATTTTTAATCTTTAATCCAAGACACATTCTTTCTTTTCCTACTGGCCATACTTTGAACTGCCTGCCTCTTTGGAGGAAAAAGCCTTGGATTATGTCTAGTTCATTCTCCAATACAAATATTCCCTATAAGACAATACAAAGGTCAGTATATGTATAATCGAGTAAACTCTCATAATACCATCCTTGATTAAACATACGTTCCTTACACAATTTATGTACCTATGAATTTTAACACCTTTTTTTTTTTTTTTTTTAGTTTGCACTAAGACTTGAGAATGCTTCCCAATATAGCTGACGTTAAGAAGGATGCCTAGAGGGATGAAGGTGAGAACAGAAAAAAAAAAAAGATCGTAGTGAAGGAACAATTTAACATACTTATTCCATTTCCACATTTATCCCAAGAAAATTTAAATGGGAAGGAAAAAACGGAGGTAGAACCTGTGACTCAGAATAAGCCATAAAGAAAATATACTGAATTTGCAAACTGTGCATTTTAATCTCTCCCTTGAATAATTTTTAAAAGATTTTTTTAATCCACGGAAATCTTTTGCTTCATCCAGGCACAGCTGGATCTCATCTCACCACTCTCCCCCGCCTCTACACACATACACACAGCGCTACCACTCTGAGTCCCTGTGCCAAACAACCATCACGGGAAAAATTAAACCAGGAGCATCGCTTCCTAATTTTCTCTGAAAAAATAGTCACAATTCTTTTTCCCACAAGAAAATTACCTATTCTAATGGGCCTGGGAGCGAGGGGGTTGGGGGAACAGCTTATTATCATGCGGTTTCTTATTCTCCATAGATAGGAAAATGGCAATAACTTCCGACAAGAGACAGCTGCTCTTCTAGTTTATCCCTGTTGAGAATCTAAAATCCAAACAAGCAAAAAGCAAGTCTCTTGAGGTATTCACACGAACAGAAAACAGAGGCACTTTACTAGCAACACAACCCCTTAAAAATCCTCCAGACGTCGGGGTGGGGGTGGCGGTGGGGGTGGGGGTGGTAACCTAGCAAGCCCCACACCCGTGCCAAATGGGGGAGCAGGATTCTGTCAAATACAAAATGCCACTCCGCCTTCTCCGCCATCCCGAACTGACCGGCACCGAGTGAGGGGGCGCCGAGCGCAGGAAAGGCGAGAGGCGGGGACAACACACTGCACCGAAGGCAGGCTCATGGCTTTTAGCTGGAGGATTCTCAACCACTGACCAACCCCAGCTCCCACGCTGCTTTCCCCCCCGCCCCACCGGGGGCTCAGCGGGGCCGCGGCCTCTGCCCAGCGCGCCCGACGCCCCATCCGCCCCCAGGCTTGCGGCCCCGGCCGGGGATCCCCACGCGCTGCTCCGCACGCGGAGGCCCCGGGCGCCCAGGCCGGGAGGGGCGTCGCACCTGGATGTAGTTGTTCTCGCAGTAATCTGCCACCCGTTCCAGATTCGTGTAACTGTCGAAGAGGGCTCGGCGGCCCCCCGGGATTTCCTCCTCCAGCAGCATCTGCAGCTCCGCCATCTTCACATCCTCCTCCTCCTGGTGCAGACCGAGGAGGTAGCGGCGGCAGCAGCGCCAAGGAAACCCAAGGCTGGGAGAGGAGGAGCGGCGGCGACCGCGCCGCGGCAACTCGGGAGGAGCGAGAAACCCCGCGCGCACGACAGGGGAGGGGGCAAGCAGGAACGGGGGCGGGGCGCGAGCCGGCGGACTCCCAGGTCGGTCACCGCGGCGACGGCCGGAGGGGCGCGCGCACGCGCGCTCCCCTCCCTCCGCCCCCGGGCGCCCGAAAAAGATTCCCACCCTCGGCCGCGCCGCCCGCCCTTCCCCCACTGGCGGCGTTTCCTAGCGACCGCGGGTGTGGAGCCGGGATGCGCGCGGGAGGCAGGCGCGCGGTTAACCCTTCGGCCCCCGCCGGCTGCGCCGCCCGGGAAGTCCCCCGGCCGGCCTTTGTTAGTCTGGCGTGAGAGCGCTACCCGTTGCCGCCGTATTCCCGCTGTCGCCGTCCGCGACTTTCCTCCGCCTTATTCTCAACCTGGGGCCGAACGCCTTGGCCGTTGGCCTGAGCGGTAACAGCAACCCACAAAACTTCCATGCAGCTTTAAGTGCCCACTTTTCATTTTTCTCATTTGACCTCGTCCATCCTTTCTGGTCAAGATAGGTAAATTTCAGTTTCCTAGTCCCAGATTTCCTGCACTCTGGCTTTTCTGCACTTATTTGCCCACGAAAGCCCTTTCCCCTCGCCCAGGTTATCCTCTGTTCTGTTCTCATTTGTCCGTCCCCGGTCCTCAACTTTTTGTGCTTGCCTTCTCTTTGATTTGCTTCCTCACTCACAACCTTTCTGTCATTTCTCTGGTTCTGTCAACTTCATTGTCTTTTTTTCGGGGAATCACAAAAGTTTCGAAAATGGTTTTGCTGGTACTAATTTCCTTCTTCACCGGGCTGTTACGTGGTTAAAATAGAATGTTAAATGCTACCAAAATTCAAGGTGGATCATTTTGATCTTGCAGTTATCAATCTGTTCTTTTCCCCAGATTTTGTATTTTCTCCCTAAAACTGACTATTCCACACAATGTAATCTTAAGCTAAAATTCCTGACAACTGCTGGGATACTATAATTCTGCAACCTTTATTTGTACTCTTGAAAGTTAAGGTTAACATTTGTTGTGTAGAACAAGACAAAATCCTTGTTCTTTTGTCATCTCTTGGCCCTCCTACTGTGATTTCGTCACCCTACCCCCACCCCACTAGGTAAAATGGAAGTTCCACGGCCAAGATCCTTGCCTGACCCTAGTCTAGCTGCCCAACCGTAGTGTACTTGCCCATTGCACACGTGCAATGCTCGCAGGCACATGCTTGCACACGTGTTGGCAATGAGCTATTATTGACTCTGTATGAAGTGCTCTGCCCAATGCTCTGTGGCTGCCAGCCAGCAAAGAGGCCTGGAGGCAGAGATGGACTTGCTGCATGCAGACCTTCCCTGAAGTAGACGTGATTCTAGCATTCGACCTGCCATCAGGAAAATAAAACTTGGTGTAAGACCTTTTACTCCCAAAACGCTCTTTTATTACTCTGTCTCAACAAATCCAGAATGAACTTGCCAGGGGGCTGAAAAACCTCAGGCGGAGCACCCCCCCTCTGTTTTTTCTAGATGAGGAGGAAACTATATTACACTTTCTCAAAAAAACATTTAATGTGCCATCACACATTTCTAGAACAATCGCTGATGTTACTATATTGGTTTCATAATACACACATTAATACATTGTTTTGAGTTTTCACTGTAGAACCCAAATTAAAGGATACCGAAAATGATGGTCCAGTCCAACTAGTTTTACTCTCAACCACTTTAAACATCTTCTGTATAACTAGTTCTTAACCTTAAGTGTAACCTTCAGCTTGTTAAAAATGAGAGCTTCAGGGTCACACTCTAAAGATTCATCAGACTGCAGTAGTGATGGAATAGGATTGTTACTTAAATGGCACAGAAACTTGTTTCAGGGAATAAGACACATCTAATCAAAATGAATAAAGCCAAGCAAACTTTCACACTAAACTTCAATAGATCAAAAGGCTAATGTTAAACTGGGAGTAAAGGTAGAGAATCTTCCCCTTTTACACTTACTCCCACCTAGCTTTCTTTCAAATACCGCTTTGCAATTAGCCCAATAAACAACTCTCCCTGAGACATGATTCATTCCTTATCCTAGGAATCACTGTATGAACATTCTAGTACTTTATCAAATCTGAAAAATCAAAGGGTTAAACTCAAGTCGATTTTTTTCTCAAACTTCATGGTAGATTGCAACCACTTGAAGGGCTTGTTAAAACACAGGGTTGGTAGCTCACACCAAGTTCCTGATTCAGTTGGTCTGCCCCAATTTAGTATGTCTAACAAGTTCCTAGGTGATGTTGATGAAACTGCCCTTCTGGTTATGAAGGTCTATGATTCCAATTTCTGGCAGCTGGGAATCTTCACCAAGAGAAGGGTTTTTAACAGCAAAACCTAAGGATCCAAGGACATAGATATTCACTTCTGATGCCAACAAGATAATTTAAGCAAGGAGGAAGACAACTAGAAGATTTATAAAGTACATGGATCATGTATACATAATATATATTATCTGAGTGGTGGGATTATAGGTTTTTCTGGCTTTGATCATCTCAATTTTTCTAAAATGAACATGGATTATTTTTCTGAGTGCAGTGAAACTATTATCTCCCAAAATCAGAGACCTCATTTTACAGGCATACCTCATTTTACTGTACTTTGCTTTTATTGTACTTCACAGACACATTGTTTTTTTCACTAACTGAAGGTTTGTGGCAACACTGTGTCAAGCAAGTCTATTATTGGTAATACTTTTCCAAGAACATTTGCTCACTTTGTGTCACGTTTTGGTAATTCTTGCATCATTTCAGAGTTTTTCATTTGTATTATAGTTGTTATGGTGACCTGTGATCACTGATTTTGACTAGCTGAAATTTCAGCTAGATGGTTAGTATTTTTTAGTATTAACTATTCTTATATTAAGGTATTACATTGTTGTTTTAGACATAATTTAGTACATAATGCTATTGCACACTTAATAGACTACAGAATAGAATAAATATAACTTTTATATGTACTGGGAAACCAAGTAATTCATTTGACATGTTTTCTTGCAATATTCAGTTTATTGCAGTGGTCTGGAACGGACCTCAATATGCCTATATTAATGCAGCCCAAATGACTTTTTTTTTAAGCAATTTTATAATCAGCTTGATTACAAATAAGCTTTAAACACCCTTAGATTTTATTTTTAACCCAGTCATGCCAACTACAGTATATATTTTTAAATGTAATTACAGTTATTTATATGTATTTCCAATAAATTATACTTGGCCTTTGTCCCAAATTTGAATCCTCATTACCATCTCTTGAAATAAAGAATCTTGTTTCACATCATCTACAGATTTGATAAGCAAGACTTTGGGGTTCGTTTTAATAAGAATGTTCAACAAGTCAAGGCCAACAAGAAACTGACGGCTTACCCGTATAGACCTCACATTGTTGAGAGCCAAATATTAATATACAGTAATCTCCCCTTGGGATATGTTCCAAGACCCCCAGTAGATGCTAAAACCACAGATAGTACCAAACTTTATATACACTATGTTTTTTCCTATACATACATACCTATGATAAAATTTAAAGTATAAATTAGACATCGTAAGAGATTAATAAAAAAATAGCAAAATTGTAACAATATAGTGTAACAAAGATTATGTGAATGTGGTCTCTCTCAAAATATCTCATTGTACTGTACTCACTGTTGTGATGAAATGATAAAATGTCTGCATAATGAGATGAAGTAGGTGAATAACATGGACATTGTGACTTAGGGTTAGGCTACTACATATGTCAGAAGGAGGATCATCTGCCTCTGGACTCTGGTTGACTGCAGGTAACTGAAACCACAGATCGGGGGTACTACTGTACCTTCAATTTGGCCAGTTGTGAATGTACCTTAAAGAACTCACACTTACCCAGTATTTCATCATAGTCACAAGTCTGTGGACAAAGTGTCAACTTCTGCTGAAATGAAGATGCTCAATGTAGAATTCCCCTGATGTACAATCATCCCAGTAACTCTATCCTTAAATGAGGAAATTAGATAAAGAAGGTAATACAAAGCCTGATAATATGGGCTCTAAAGAAATAATAAAATGCTGTTTAACTGAACTGTTTACATTGCTTTTTTTACAACCTTTAGGAAGCACACCTACCCATCCACTCTAGACTTTCCCTCAGATTCTTCCTGCACATCAACATGCTAAATTGATCTTAAAAAGTTCTCAGTATTAACTCTTTGCCCCCAAATTTTCTCTTACTAAATGACATAAACCTGTCAGCTTCAGCATCTTTAACATTGTTAGTTACTATTTAATGTAACTATTTTCTCATACATTTTTTAATTTATTAGAGAAGAAATAGCATCTATGGCACCTAAAGATCTTTGTATGTTGACAAAACAGCAACTACACTTGACCATGGCGAGCATTTAGTAATGTACCTGTTGATTTACAATGCAGTACACCTGAAACCAACATAATATTGTGTATCAACTACCTTTCAATTAAAAATTGTTTTAATAAATTTAAAGAGAGTAGTAATACCAGCTTTTTTTTTATTAAGGTATCATTGACATACACTCTTATGAAGGTTTCACATGAAAAACAATGTGGTTACTACATTCACCCATATTATCAAGTCCCCCCCATAATACCAGCTTTTTCATATCCACACAGTGGCAGTTAGTATAGTACCTCTCTGTTTTCCTGGTTGTACATCAAGTACTTGGAAACTTAAATGTCTTCTTTCTCCATGAAGATACTTTAGACTGTTTTCCTTCATTTACCTTGAGAATTTCAAAACTAGTTTTCTGGCTGCT
The DNA here is from genome assembly GCA_029783875.1 of Phataginus tricuspis. NCBI lineage: Eukaryota > Metazoa > Chordata > Mammalia > Pholidota > Manidae > Phataginus > Phataginus tricuspis. The sequence goes on from JAQQAC010000477.1 coordinate 34,001,952, forward strand.
GGGTGATTTTTATCAGGCAAAACCAATTGGATATATATGTATATTATTCTTATATATATAATATATACTTCAATTAATAAATACATATACGAATACATATATTTCAATGGAATTTAAAAGAACTGCTTTTGTACAGTTAAGCTCCCTGTTGAAGATATTACACAGAACTCAAGAGAAATGCAAGCAGAGTTTTTTATTCTAACAACTAACAATAACATGGTTAGAGTTCCCACTCCTCACTAAACAAGAAAATTAATTATCAGTAATTAATATTTTCATAGTGTTTATACACATTTCTTGGTTTTAATCATATTTAAGACTTTCAGGAAATATCAAAAATCAATATAATTTGAATATATTAAAGTTTTGAAATAAACTTCCTGTATGTGATCAAAAGATAAATGGCTGGAAGCTGAGCTTTATGTTTTTAAGCAAGTGTTATCATCTGAAACTTTAGTTTCAGTTTTAGTGATATAAACTCTGATCTCCATTTTAGGGATATTTATTTCACGGTTAAAAATGTACCAAACTATTTTTTTTTAGCCTTACTGCACAACAGAACATTTTATGCCTCATAAGACATATGAATACACATAAATAAGTTAAAAATTATTGGAAAAAACATACATCTTCCAAAATTAGTTTGTAAAAAAAAAAAAACCTTATTTTCAGGAAGTCAATTGGTATAGAGCCCCAATTCTCATATATTTCATTTCATTTTCATTGAAAATCATAATTTTTGCTATTTATTATGGAAATTACATATATACAGGATGCAGAATAATATAATACACAAATACCCAATTAATTAGATATAATAATAACTTCCTTTACCTTATCTTCTCATATTATTCATATGCAAGAATTTTAAGCATATATAACATGACATTTAACCCCTAAATACATTAGTATATGTATATTTCTAAAAATTAATGACATTTTGCTACATTACTATGATATTGTTAGCACATGCAACAAAATCAACACTAACCACCTCATACTATCCAATACCCAATAAAAAACATTTTTCAAGAAGAAATTACTCTTGAGGAAATATCATACACCCAAGATACGACCTGAAGGGATTACAGCTAAATATTTAGTAATCTACAATACTTCCTGTAAGAGACAACAAAATAGTTCCCTTCCTTGGTGAAGACAGAAAGGAGAAAAGAATTTTTTTCATTAAACCAAACCTGAAATTATTCATGATATAAAAAAAATTATTCATGATAATGTATCTCTGAATATAGATATAACAATGGGATAGACAATTTATCTTGAAAGGCATGTTTTTTAATACAAATTTTTCAATTGTTCAGCTCTTACTAAAATTGGCTTTACATATCCCTCAGAACCAAAAAACAGTAAATTTCATAGCTAAAGCACAAATCAGTTTCCTCACGCAAACCAGTTACCAGTGTACAAAAATTGAATTGCTAAAATTAGCTACTTTTGTTTTAAATTTTTTTAAAGATTTAATAAAACTTCAACTTAAAATGTATCAAATGGTTTTTATTACTGAAAACTATGCAGACCTTCATTTAATAACATCAGTTGCTAAGAGTCTGAAATGTACCAGTTTTCCTGATTGTGCATTAGTATCATCAGAACCTGTGTGCTAAATATTAACTAATCTATAGCATGTATGAGGTCCAAAGTTTGCTAATAGTTATTTGCAATAATCTGTTTCTTGTCAGTGTCAGTAATATCGCAAGCAAAAAGGTTATACTTTGACAAAATTGCTAACTAAACACCATGGTACATGGTAATAGTCTCACTTGGGTAGTACAAGGTTGATGAGAATAAAGATATTTTGACCACAGATAATTGTGTTCATGAAACAGAATGTAGAACAGGTTAGCAGCAAAAAAATTATTAATGATTCTTTGTCAAGGCAATTTTATGTAGCCTCTTGGAAATTTAGGAGCAGAACACAATAATTCTGGTATCTTTAAATGGCAGGGAACACTGTATTTAACTATGCTTAAAATACATCAGTAGGATTTTTTTCTCCTCCACAGGAATTAACAATATATTTCTCACAGATTTCTGCTAGCTACTTCAATTATCTACATGTCTGCACATATAAATAAATGAATGACTCATATCACTGAAAAATTTCATAGGATTCTATGATGATATTTCAGGGAAAAATCCCATTTTATCTTTCAGCAGAAAAGTCGTTGGCAATTATGATTAAAATACAGGAAAGTGAAGAGTTGCATCAGTGAAATGGGGTTTAAGATGAGATTTTTAATGTCCTAGAACATGTCTGCAACTCTACTAAATATGTGCACTATGAAATCACATTATTTTAAGTTTGGCATCTATTTATTGCCTATTATGTAAATAATTTTAAGACATCTTAGAGAAGTTTAAACCACTTAATGATAAATCACAAATAAAATATTTAAGGGTATTTGGAAGGACAACCAGTAAGTAAGTGTTCTCAAAAACCACTGAGTCACAGCCATGTAGGATCGGATGTGTCCAGGGCCAGCTTCACGGGCTGTAACAGGCGCAGTCCCACAGAACTGCTGCTGCTCAGGAAGGCCCTGTGCTTGGGGATTAATACTTTGAGGGCACTGTAGTGAAATTCTTTAAAATTTTATTTCTGAACTTGTGTTTTATAAGTGAAGTCTAATAGGACCGTGAAGCATGCATCAGGGGCTTGCAACCTAATTCCTTGTCTCCCCACATGGTTCTTAGTGATCAGCTCCCTGCTCCCTGGGCCCCTCCTTGCCTCCCTTTCCCCATCCATGCTGGTAACATTGCAGCTTCTCTTTTCAGAGCAGCAATAGAACTGCATTAGAGGGAGTTCATGAGGGAGGCCCACTTTCTGCCATAGTCACCCTGCAGTGGGGAGGCTGAGGTCCCGCAAGTGGTTTGCTCTGTAGCATCTTGAGGCAGGGCAATAAGCAGCCCTCCCTGCCTTGGGTTGGCCACACTACAGCATGTTCACTAGGTGACTGGGCAGGGCTCTCTTGCTACTCCTGATCCAGGTAAGTAATGTGTCCTAGCTCAGAGATTTCAATCTCTTGGGGGTCACTCACCCACCATAAGCTGAAAGAAGAGGCCCATGAAAGGGGAAATCAAGTCATTCACATTTTTGTACTGGGCCCCACAAATAATGTAATTGGGCATGACTACCTCTTACAATAAAGATAAACTCAGAAACCTTTACAAACATCATAGAATGGATTGTGGGATACCTCTTTTCAAATGTTTTGTTTTTAGGAGACTATTATCCTTAGTTATTAATAGCACATATACTAATTTAGCCAGTTCTTTTTTGCTGAGGGGGGCCTTTTAAAAAAATTCTTCGTTTAGAGAGTAACAAGAAATCATATTCTGAACATGTAAAAAAAGTTGTATTAGCCTGAGAAAATTCCCATACAAAATAACCTCTTTCAGCTTAAATTTCCCCATTATATAAAGAAACTGGATTAGAAAATATCCATGGATTTTCTTAAATGTAACAGTATTACAAAGTCTATTTAAAGATGAATCTGAATCAACACAAATTAACAGATCATACTTATGACTTCAAGTTAGTTAATTAACTGTCTTCAGGGATTCTTAAATAACACAAATATTAATTTTTAAAAAATGTACCACAGAGAAACCAAAATGTAAAACTCAAACCAGTATAGCTCTTTACCAAGTATCTCAAAATTTCAGACACCTACGTTAAAAGTTAGGTAAAGGTCATAGTTACTATTACCAAAAGGTACCAGTAACTACTCCCTACTCCACTGTTTTAATCAATTCATATTTTCAGAATTGAGGATGAGAATTCCTTCCTCCTAAACTTTGGGGCTCCACAGTCCTACTATTCTTCTCCTGGATCCTGACATGCAAAATAGAGCTTGATAGACAGGGTATCTGAAGTGAAGAGGTAAGAGGAAGTGAAGTCTGATAATCGTATTTCCATAGCATGGCTGGATTAGAGTTCAGGCTAGAAGGAGCCTCTGGGGTGCCTCTGTGCACATGCCTGGCCACTGTAGAGGAGCCTCCTGTGGTTCTCAGTTGTTCTTTGGTATCAACTATGAATTAGACTTAGGGATCCAAGGGAGGCTGTCTCAGTTTGGGGGCTAACCAAGAGATTTGGTCCAGAATTTCCTAAGCTTGCTTGAACAGACTCATGGTTCTACCTCAATCCAAAATTTCATCTTGGGTTTGAAATCAGATCAGTTGCTGATCATAGAAAGAACAAGATATCATTTATCTTTGGTGGGATCATTGTGCTACAGAACTGTCCTATTGCTTGACTGGCATTTTTCAAAAACTGTGTAATGCCACAAAACTGTGTAATGGTGCCACAGGGCACCATGCAGATAGTAAGATACCATAGAACCTAATTCTTGTCATTAAATCCTGTACTGGGAAAGATGAAAACCTCAAAGAGATAGACATAAAATTTATACACACATTAAGAAAGGTTGTCATGACAACTTTGCTTGAAGATATGTATTTTTAAATCTAAGTAAATTTAACATTCAAAACACATTTGCATCTCCCTCAAAGGTTCTGTATCAAGAATATTTTTTTTAATTTCCAATTCCTTCTGAATCTACACTTACTTGAAAGCTTAACAAAATCCTATAACTAAAACAGCAGCATAGTCTTAAGGACATATTTTCCAAAGGTATGAGAAAAATCCAAAGTGAAAGTCCACTGTACGGCTCCCAGAAGCCCTAGGCTGCTGCTCCTTCTAAGTTTTTAAATTGTGGGCAGGCTATGCCATATAATCTCTACAATCCTTTTAAGCTCTAAAAATCAATTCTCTATTAGCTGATGACCTTGTAACACAAGCAACAAATCATGAAAGTTGAACACACCTAATGATGCTGTATAATTAAGCAATGATTCATATAAATAACTATAATATTGTTGCTTAACCTACTCTAACCACTTAGCTTTGTTTCTTCTCACTGTGAAAGTTCTCCAGTACTCCCATTTAGCATCATTGCTAACAGTCCTTGATAAGATACCTAGTTTCTCTTGCTCATACACTAAAAACAGCAAAAATAATAGTTTGGCTCAAAATTCTTACGTGTGCTTCCTCCCCCACTACAGCCTGTAACAGAAGTCAGTGTTCTTTGTCATGCAGTCATCTCTTGAGTTCCTTCCTGTGTTCCTTTCACCACTAACCTGAAGGGGCCTTGAGCAGCTCCTAAACCCAGGACCTACAGAGCTCTGAATCCTAGGTTAAACTCTGGGACATGAGACTTTGCAGTACTCCCTCCAAGGATAAAACACAGAAGGGAGAGAACAGGCATCATGTCTGTTTTCTTCACTGCTATATCTTTTTTTTTAAGGTATTATTGATATACACTCTTATGAAGGTTTCACATGAAAAAACAATGTGATTACTACATTTACCCATATTACCAAGTCCCCACTCACACCGCAATTCAGTCACTGTCCATCAGTGTAGTAAGACGACACAGATGCACTGTTTGCCTTCTCTGTGCTACACTGTTATCCCCCTGATCCCCCACACCATGTGTACTGAACATAATACCCCACAATCCCCTTCTCCCTCCCTCCCCACCCACCCTCCCACACCTCTCCCCTTTGGTAACCACTAGTTCCTTCTTCGAGTCTCTGAGTATGCTGCTATTTTGTTCCTTCAGTTTTGCTTCGTTGTTATACTCCACAAATAAGGGAAATCATTTGGCACATATCCCTCACCACCTGCCTTATTTCACTGAGCATAATATCCTCCAGCTCCATCCATGTTGCTGCAAATGGCAGGATTTGTTTCCCACTTATGGCTGAATAGTATTCCATTGTGTATATGTACAATCACTTCTTTATCCATTCATCTACTGATGGACATAGGTTGCTTCCATATCTTGGCTATTGTAAAAAGTGCTGCAATAAACATAGGGGTGCATGTGTCTTTTTGAATCTGAGAAGCTGTATTCTTTGTGTAAATTCCAAGGAGTGGGATTCCCGGGTCAAATGGTATTTCTATTTTTAGTTTTTTGAGGAACCTCCCTATTGCTCTCCACAATGGTTGAACTAGCTTACATTCCCACCAGCAGTGTAGGAGGGTTCCCCTTTCTCTCTATCCTCGCCACCATTTGTTGTTCTTTGTCTTTTGGATGCTGGCCATCCTTACTGGTGTGAGGTGGTATCTCATTGTGGTTTTAATTTGCATTTCCCTTATGATTAGTGATGTGGAGCATCTTTTCATGTGTCTGTTGGCCATCTGAATTTCTTCTTTGGAGAACTGTCTCTTCATATCCTCTGCCCATTTTTTAATCAGGTTATTTGTTTTTTCAGTGTAGAAGCATGTAAGTTCTTTATATATTTTGGATGCTAACCCTTGTCGGACATATCAGTTACAAATATATTCTCCCATACTGTAAGATGCCTTTTTTTTCTGTTGATGGTGTCCTTTGCCGTACAAAAACGTTTTAGTTTCATTTAGTCCCATGAGTACATTTTTGTTTTTGTTTCCCTTGCTCAAAGAGATGTGTTCAGGAAGAAGTCACTCATGATTATATTCAGGAGATTTTTACCTATGTCGTCTTCTAAGAGTTTTATGGTTTCATGACTTACATTCAGGTCCTTGATCCATTTCGAGTTTACTTTTGTGTATGGAGTTAAACAATAATCCAGTTTCGTTCTCTTGCATGTAACTGCCCAGTTTTGCCAACATCAGCTGTTGAAGAAGCTGTCATTTCCCCAGTGTATGTCCATGGCTCCTTTATCATATATTAATTGACTATATATGGTTGGGTTTATATCAGGTCTCTCTATTCTGTTCCATTGGTCTATGGGTCTGTTCTTGTGCCAGTACCAAATTGTTTTGAGTACTGTGGCTTTGTCGCAGAGCTTGAAGTTGGGTAGCATAATCTCCCCAACCTTATTCTTCTTTCTCAGGATTGCTTTGGCTTTTCGGGGTCTTTTGTGGTTAAATATGGATTTTAGAATGATTTTCTCTACTTCGTTGAAAAATGCTGTTGGTATTTTGATAGGAATTGCATTGAATCTGTAGATTGCTTTAGGCAGGATGGTTTTTTGACAATATTAATTCTTCTTACTCTTGAGCATGGGATGTGTTTCCATTTATTGGTATCTTCTTCAATTTCTCTCATGAGTGACTTGTAGTTTTCAGAGTATATGTCTTTCACTATCTTGCTTAGGTTTATTCCTAGGTATTTTATTCTTTTTGATGCAACGTTGAATGGAATTGTTTTCCTGATTTCTCTCTCTTCTAGTTCATTGTTAGTGTATAGGAATGCCACAGATTTCTGCATATTAATTTTGTACTGCGCAACTTTGCTGAGTTCAGATATTAGATCTAGTAGTTTTGGAGTAGATTCTTTAGAGTTTTTTATATACAATATCATGTCATCTGCAAACAGGGACAGTTTAACTTCTTCCCTGCCATTCTGGATGCCGTTTATTTCTTTGTTGTCTGATTGCCGTGGCTAGGACCTCCAGTACTATAATGAATAGAAGTGGGGAGAGTGGGCATCCTTGTTTTGTTCCCTATCTTAAAGGAAAAGCTTTCAGCTTCTCACTGTTTAGTATAATGTTGGCTGTGGGTTTGTCATATATGGCCTTTATTATGTTGAGGTCCTTGCCTTCTATAACCATTTTGTTGAAAGTTTTTATCATGAATGGGTGTTGAATTTTGTCAAATGATTTTTCAGCATCTATGGTGATGATCATGCGGTTTTTGTCCTTCTTTTTGTTGATGTGGTGAATGATGTTGATGGATTTTCGAATGTTGTACCATCCTTGCATCTCAGGAATAAATCCTACTTGATCATGATGGATGATCCTTTTGATGTATTTTTGAATTTGGTTTGCTAATATTTTGTTGAGTATTTTTGCGTCTATGTTCATCAGGGATATTGGTCTGTATTTTTATTTTTTTGGTATTAGAGTGATGCTGGCCTTATAGAATGAGTTTGGAAGTATTCCCTCTTCTTCTACTCCTTGGAAAACTTTAAGGAGGATGGGTATTAGGTCTTCATTGAATGTTTGATAAAATTCAGTGGTGAAGCCATCTGGTCCTGGAGTTTTGTTCTTAGGTAGGTTTTTGATTACCAGTTCAATTTTGTTGCTGGTAATTGGTCTGTTGATATTTTCTGTTTCTTTCTGGATCAGCCCTGGAAGGGTGTATTTCTCTAAAAAGTTGTTCATTTCTTCTAGGTTATCCAGATTGTTAGCATATAATTTTTCAAAGTATTTTATAATAGTTCATTGTATTTCTGTGCTGTCCATAGTGATTTTTCCTTTCTCATTTCAAATTCTGCTTATGTGAGTAGACTCTCTTTTTTTCTTGATAAGTCCCGCTAGGGGTTTATCTATTTTGTTTATTTTCTGGAAGAACCAGCTCTTCATTTCATTGATCCTTTCTATTGTTTTATTCTTCTCGATTTTATTTATTTATGCTCTAATCTTTATTATGTCCCTTCTTCTACTGACTTTGGGTCTCATTTGTTCTTCTTTTTCTAGTTTCATTAATTGTGAGTTTAGACTGATCATATGGGAACGTTCTTCTTTCCTGAGGTAGGCCTGTATTGCAATATACTTTCCTCTTACCACAGCCTTGGCTGTGTACCACACATTTTGCAGTGTTGAATTATTGTTGTCATTTGTCTCCATATATTGCTTGATCTCTGTTTTTATTTGGTCATTGATCCATTGATTATTTAGGAGCATGTTATTAAGCCTCCGTGTGTTTGTGGGATTTTTCATTTTCTTTGTGTAATTCATTTCTAGTTTCATTCCTTTGTGGTCTGAGAAGCTGGTTGGTACAATTTCAATCTTTTTTAATTTACCGGGGCTCTTTTGGTGGCCTAGCATATGATCTATTTTTGAAAATGTTCCCTGTGCACTTGAGAAGAATGCATATTCTGCTGCTTTTGTGTGTAGAGTTCTGTAGATATCCATTAGGTCCATCTGCTCTAATGTGTTGTTCAGTGCCTTTCTCTCCTTACTTATTCTCTGTCTGGTTGATCTGTTCTTCAGAATGAGTGGTGTGTTGAAGTCTCCTGGAATGAATGCATTGCATTCTATTTCACCCTTTAATTCTGTTAGTATTTGTTTCACATATGTAGGAGCTCCTGTGTTGGGTGTATAGATATTCATAATGGTTATATTTTCTTGTTCGATTGACCCTTTTATCATTATGTAATGTCCTTCTTTGTCTCTTGTCACTTTCTTTGTTTTGAAGTCTATTTTGTCTGATACAAGTACTGCAACTCCTGCTGTTTTCTCCCTATTAGTTGCATGAAATACCTTTTTCCATCCCTTCACTTTTAGTCTGTGTATGTCTTTGGGTTTAAAGTGAGTCTCTTGAAGTCAGCATATAGATCGGTCTTGTTTTTTTATCCATTCAGTGACTCTATGTCTTTTGATTGGTGCATTCAGTCCATTTACATTTAGGGTGATTATGGATAGGTATGTACTTATTGGCATTGCAGGCTTCAGATTCATGGTTACCAAAGGTTCAAGGTTAACTTCCTTACTATCTAAGAGTCTAACATAACTCACTTAATATGCTATTACAAACACAATCTAATGGTTCTTTTTTTATTCTCTTCCTTTTTCTTCCTCCTCCAGTCTTTATATATTAGGTATCATATTCTGTATTCTTTCTCTGTCCCTTGATTGACTTAGAGGATAGTTAATTTAATTTTGCATCTTCTTAGTAATTAGCTGTTTTACTCTCTTTACGGTCATATTATTACCTCTGGTGACAGCTATTACATTGTAGGAACACTTCCATCTATAGCAGTCCCTCAAAAACACACGGTAGAGGTGGTTTGTAGGAGGTAAATTCTCTCAGCTTTTGCTTATCTGGGAATTGTTTAATCCCTCCTTCAAATTTAAATGATAATCTTGCTGGATAAAGTAATCTGGGTTCAAGGTCCTTCTGCTTCATTGCATTAAATACATCATGCCACTCCCTTCTTGACTGTAAGGTTTCTGCTGAGAAATCTGATGATAGCCTGATGGACTTCCCTTTGTATGTGATCTTATTTCTCTCTCTGGCTGCTTTTAATAGTCTGACCTTGTCCTTGATCTTTGCCATTTTAAATACTATATGTCTTGATGTTGTCTTCCTTGGGTCCCTTGTGTTGGGAGATCTGTGAACCTCCATGGCCTGAGAGACTATCTCCTTCTCCAGACTGGGGAAGTTTTCAGCAATCACCTCCTCAAAGACACTTTCTATCCCTTGTTCTCTCTCTTCTTCCTCTGGTACCCCTATAATGCAAATATTGTTCTGTTTGGATAGGTCACACAGTTCTCTCAATATTCTTTCATTCTTAGAGATCCTTTTTTCTCTCTGTGCCTGAGCTTCTTTGTATTCCTCTTTCCTAGATTCTATTTCATTTATTGTCTCCTCCACTGTATCCAATCTGCTTTTAATACCGTCCATTGAGGTCTTCAATGATTGGATCTCCAACCGGAATTCATTCCTGAGTTCTTGAATATCTTTCCATACCTCCATGAGCATTTTATTGATTTTTATTTTGAACTTCCTTTCAGGGAGAGTCATGAGGTGAATATCTTTTAAATCTTTCTCAGGAGTTATATTAATAATTTTACTCTGGACCAGGTTACTTTGGCATTTCATATTTGTGTATGGCGCCCTCTAGTGCCCAGAAGCTCTACTCTCTGGAGCTGCTCAGCCCCTGAAGCAATGTTGGGGGTTGCAGGGGAGTGGTTTTGGTGCCTGGGGGGAGGAAAGAGCTGTTTCCTGCTTCCCGGCTGCTATGCCTGTCTCCACTGCCTGACCCAGTGGGCTGAGCACACAGGTATAAGCCTCTGTGCTTTGCGTCTTTAGTTGCTGTAGACAGATCTTCCCTCTGGCTGGCCTAATGCTAGGGTTGGGTTTCCCGGTTTGCAAGCCCAGTGGGGATGGCCAGGAGAAAGGCGCAATTGTCTTCCTGTCACGGAAGTGGTTCTTGGAGCTGTGTAGGCAGCCAGGGAGCTGGAGCACCTGAAGATCGTGAAAGCTCCCAATCTGCTGAGCAGAGTGCACCCAGACAATTTTGTCTAACTGTCCTTTCTCCTGAGCAGTAAGCTCTGTGCAATCCTTGCTCCTTTAGCAGCCCTCTTGCTAAGGGCTTGTTTGTTAGGAAGTCTCTCAGACTGCCCGCCTTGCTTTTGTCCCAGAGCAGCTGGATATGGATCCCTGCTTTCCACAAGCAGCTGGAATCTTTGTCTCTCTAGAAATTCTGCCTGTCTTAGCTTTCCAACCCCCTAATTATGAGAGTATCATGCAAGCACCATGAAATGTAGGTTTGTGCTCCGAGAGCAGATCTCCAGAGTTAGGTATTCAGCAGTCCCAGATCTCCACTCCTGCACTGCTCTGTTCCTCTTCCTCCCGTTGGTGAGCTGGAGTGGGAGAAGGGCTTGGATCCCGCAGGATCACAGCTTTAGTATGTTACCCTTTTCCATGAGGTCTGCTCTTATCTCCAGGTTTATGCAGTTTGGTGCAGTCCTCTTTCCTGTTGCTTTTTCAAGAGTAGTTGTATTAGTTATATCTTCATATTATATGCGGTTTTAGGAGGAAGCCTCTGTCTCACCTCTCATGCAGCAATCTTTAATCCTCTGACTGCTATATCTTTAGTGCCCAACATGAGATCTGGCACGCATTAAGAGCTCAATAAAAAGCCGTTGCCATACTAAACAGATTCTGTTTCTTTAGATAGGAATGGAAGCTAGGACAGGGCTATAGGAAAGACTTCAGCAGGGCTAGAGGATGCTGTGCTCTGACAGAGAAGGGTAAGGGAATATGAATTCAAAGGAGTATGCAATTCTGATGGTTTAAGACTATGATTGTTCCTAGTCCAGTGAATCTTGGACCATCCATTATTTAAGGAACTAGCCAAGACAGATGTTTCTTTGTCTCTAGATCATGTTGGACAAAATGGGTTCTACTCTATAGAACACTACTTCCATGAAATACTGGTTTTATAGGATAATACATATAACTGAAAAAAAAAGGGTATCTTCATCAAATACCTTTGGAACATTATTTTGCCAACTTAAAACAGGTTTCTTCATACTAGAACTTGTCAACACTTAAAACATATTTGTATGTATTATAAATATCTAAGGGACAGTATAGTATAGAGAACCTGAGAATGAAAATGATCATGGAAATTTTTTCTCTAAGTATCTCACAGGATAGTGTTCCATAAGATACTTTGGGAAATAATGCTTTCAATAACCTAGTAAAAAAACTGATCTGTAAACATTTCCTGGCTTAATGATGATCTAGTGATAAGATACAAAGGGGAGAACGGACTACTGGCTTACCAACTATTTGGTTGATATTTTGGGTAACTACAGCCTATTATAAATCTGTGTTCACACCTAATAAAGGCACCACTGAAAGCTGTCCATACAACATATTAAATACTTCCAGTAATGGGTTACACAGCATATCACAAAGTACTGTTAGCGTTCAGGGTAGTTTGACTACCTGGAAATCTTTGTCAACTATTATGTAATTTCAGTAATTTCCCTAATTTTATTCTACATGCACAGAAAAACTCAATGACTTAATTCATTCAAAAATATTTAGATTCCCTTACGTTTATCACAGCACTATTTACAATAGCCAAGAAATGGAAGCAACCTAAGTGTCCATCAGTAGATGAATGGATAAAGAAGATGTGGTATATATACACAATGGAATATTATTCAGCCATAAGAAGAAAACAAATCCTACCATTTACAACAACCTGGATGGAACTAGAGGGTATTATGCTCAGTGAAATAAGTCAGGTGGAGAAAGACAAGTATCAAATGATTTCACTCATCTGTGGAGTATAAGAACAAAGAAAAAACTAAAGGAACAAAACAGCAGCAGACTCACAGAACCCAAGAATGGACTAACAGTTACCAAAGGGAAAGGGACTGGGGAAGATGGGTGGGAAGGGAGGGATAAGGGGGAAAAAGGGCTATTACAATTAGCACACATAATGTAGCGGCAGGTGGGGGGCATACGGGGAAGGCAGTATAACACAGAGAAGACAAGTAGTAATTCTATAGCATCTTACTACGCTGATGGACAGTGACTGTAATGGGGTATGTGGTGGGGACTTGATAATAGGGGGAGTCTAGTAACCACAATGTTGTTCATATAATTGTACATTAATAATAGCAAAAAAAAAATATTTAGATTGCCTTTTTGGAGACAGGCACTTTACATTTTATCTATGATTATGTACAATGGGGATGTAACCGTTTCATTCCCTACTATCAGGTTTCATTCCTTACTATCATGTGTTAAAAACTGAAACAAACATTTGAAAGTATTTTAGGTGTAAATAAATGTGTGTGTGTATGTGTGTGTTTAAGCTACCGAACAGGATATTTATGACTTATTTGTTCACAGCACTTTATCACATGCTCTTCAGAAGATCCATTTCCACTCTCTAGAAAGACAGCAACCAAACTATAAACCAATTATATGGGAGGTAGAACTGGAAGAAGGAATGTCCTTTCTTTCCTTTCTGTTTATTGCCTGGATGTTTTGCAAAATGGTTCACAACTCAAGTTTTAGTTATCCATTCACTCAGTGTCATAAAATTATATAAATTAAACATTAAACTGATTTCTATTTTAAAAGTTTAACCCAAAAAAAGTCTATTCGCCAAAGCCCTTACAAAAATAAAGTAACAAAGGAATATGTTTAAAATTCACTAAGTGAAAAGTAGACTACATTATGATTGCAATACATAAAAAAAAATTATGTGGAAACAGCAAAAAATTTAAACAGTACAAATGTGGTTGATTAGGCATTAGATTTAATACTTTTTAGATCATTTTCTTTAGCTATTATGAACAGTACATCATTTGAAACTACTGCTGATTCCCTCTTAAATAAGAACCAAGTATACCAATAAACACCATTGAAGATATTAAGATAATTTGAAATTTAGATCTTTTACTTACTATTTCTTAGCTAGTAGTTGTCTGCATTTGTTTAGAAGGAATGAAAATGTATTTTAGTTTGTCACAGAATCTACTGTTATGCTATAAAGACTAACTGAGATAGTATATAAAGTATTTGATTTATAACAAATGCTCATCTCAGTCCCAAATTCTACATTCAGTTTAATTATTACAAGTTTCAGTTTCACTCCTTTTATCAGTGCAGGTCGCTCACAAGTGCTCAAAGCAACACTGTATTAAGCCTTTTGGCAGTATTGATTTCCTCTAATTTCCCTAGTGACAGGAACTTTGTTGCCATATTACCACATCCCCCTCAACTCCTCCCTTTGTACCTTAATCATTGGTCTTAGTAACTTAGGAAACAAGCCTAACACTGGCTAAGAAGAAACATAAGGTCACTAGTATCAATTTGTTGACATTATAAAAACCAGCCCTTGAATACAGTGTCCATTTCTCTCACAGCTATCTTCTCCAGCTACCAAGCTACTCTTTGATGCTACTGGTCATGTCCTTTTTAAGCACTCAACAGAACTGTGTTTTTTTTAAGCAGTTTTCAACCTGTCAACATAACCACATGTGAAAAATGAGCACCTTAAAGGTTAACAGTCCTCTTTATGGATCTGGAGAAAAAAAATAAAGATGGCTTCAGGGAAGAATCTTAATCTGTTTGCTCCAGAGTCCAAAACAATGAGAAAGTTCTTAAGATTTTCTCTTAAAAGTTGAAATGCCATTTCAGCTTGAACTTAATTATACTAAAGAGTTTTCTTAAACAGTGTAGCACAGAGAAGGCAAACAGTGAATCTGTGTCATCTTACTACACTGATGGACAGTGACTGAACTGGGGTATGGGTGGGGACTTGATAATATGGGTAAATGTAGTAATCACATTGTTTTTTCATGTGAAACCTTCATAAGAGTGTATATCAATAATACCTTAATTAAAAAAATGTGAAAAAAAAAGTTTTCTTAGACAGAGGAGGAGTTCCATTTCTTAAATGCTCATTGTAACACCTCAGTGTCCTGTGGCTTTAGCAACTTAAGATATACAAATAACTGTTTTTGATAGAACGGATGGAGATATAAGGCCAAGTCTAAAGTTGAAATGAATAGTATCTGAAAAGAGAAATAAGGAGAGAAAAAGTAAGGATAACAAAAACCTGTGCTTACATTCTGAGTGAGAAGAATAGTAATGTTCTAACTGTAGAAAATGCTACTGGTTTGTAAAATAGTAAATGAAGAGAATATTATGTGTAATGTCTATGAAAATTATATGTGGATAAAAAAGAGGAACAAGATCTACCTCAGAAGCAAGCTTGACACTGGCTAACTTCAAGTAGTGGGACTGATTTCCTGTGGCTTCTAAGGACTAAATGAGATAAGTATAAAAGTATTTGGTTTGCAACAAACTCTTTTTTTGTGTTTCTGTATTTAGATTTTTTCTGTAGGAAATAAAATTATATAAGTTCCTTAATAAAAAACAGAACATTTTGTTTTTAAAATAAAAACTATTTTTAGAAACAAGAATAAAGAAAACAAATTTTGACAGAGTCTATAAATAAGATAGACTTAATATATATATTTTTTTTAACAATTTATTTTGGTATCATTAACCTACAATTACATGAGCAATATTATGGTGATTAAACTCCCCTCTTCATCAGGTCCCCCCCACCAACCCTATTACAGTCACTGTCCATCAGCGTAGTGAGATGAGAATCACTACTTGAAGATAGACTTAATATTAAAGAATGGAATGGGAACACTTGTGGGCCAGGTAAACAGCATGTGAATCTTTCATTTTTCCCAAACAAATGCACAGAATTAATTCTGCCTTGAAGTTTATTAGCACCAAGTATGGAGGGGCCCTTTCATTCCATAAAACATGTGTTGTGCTGATATTTTTAACAATAAACTTCTGAACTATCAAAAAGAATGCAGATCAAAAAAAATGAAGAGCTTGTTTAAAAGAACCAAAAATCAACAAAATTTAACAGTCCTGCTGGAGTCATGCTATTAAGCCATCAGTGACACTAAAACTACTAAAACTTCATTTAATAAATACAAAGAGCCAAGTACGAACAACAGTGAATGGATAACTTATTTTATACATAATTAACAGTATTTTATTTTTTAAAAATCCTCAAGAAGATAATTTTTAAATGGCTTTAGTCATAAAATGTGTTTAGCTGATTCTTCTATCCTCTATTTTCCTTGATTCCAATCATCATGAGTAATTACACATTGCCTCATTTATTGGCCAAATGACAACTCCCTGACTCTTGGCTCAGTCTCCTTTTTGTGCCTTGATCATTGCTGATCAGATTTCCCTTGCTTTAAAATTCCACTTACCTCATTTGACTTTATTGACATTTGGTTTACATATCAATTGCCTACTCTAACTTTTCACAGCCTATTTCTAAACCAGTCAAGGTACCTGGATAACAAATGAAGATGCTCTCCATATACAAAACCACAGAAAATGGTAGGTGGGAGAGAATAAATTAACAACAGGACTTTTTAGAAACATGCTGCTAGGTACTAAGAATACACTTAAAGTTTTATAATTTAAATTATTCCATAAATTAAACATTTTTGTCAGAAAGAAAGTCTGCATCTAACCACTTAAGTTCTCTGTTAACCACTCCAACTAAAGTGTTACCTATTAGACCATAAACAGCATAAAATAGCTCAATAACTAGGGTACATTCTTGAAACTCAAGTACAAGTGAAATTCAGCAGTGTCAAAAATAAGCCCACTTGCAAACGTTTATCATTTTTCTTCCTCTCCTATCTGCATTTGGCATATTTCCTTCAGTTGCTGTCTGAACAAAATGTATTTAAAAAAGAAGTCTTCAAGAACAGTGTAACCAGAAAAGGAGGACTAAAATACAATGCTATAAAAAAATATATTAAATATAAAACTTATGAGTAATAAAGTATGTTTTGAAAGATACTTAAAAATAACCTCAATATTTCTTTGATAGTGACCATTTTTATATGTTTATTAGCTATTTCCTCCTGTAAAACCTGCTTATTCATATCCTTTGTCCATTTATCTACTGTATGTTTTCTTGCCAATCTGTATAAGCTCTTCATACATAATACGTAAATTACCCCTTTCATATATTTTGCAAATATTTTCACTCATCTTTGTTTTCTCTTTTTTTTTTAATTTGATTTTGGGTTTTGGTTAGAGCTCTCTCATACATTCATTAAGTTTAATATATGACATAATAATTATAAATTTAGGAACTCTGTTTTCTCCACAAATGAGAATTAGTGGAGTAATATAGTGCTAATATGATTTCCAGCAAAACAGGATAGACAAGCCTCAATCGCAGTTTGACTATGAAGAGCACTTCAAAGCACATAAAAAAATAACTATATTATTTCCCAAATGATTCAGAACTGTTCAAAATGATGAGCCTTGTAAGTCATGAAATGAACATGATTGTCTGGGGAAGCATAAAAATAACAAACACAAGGTAGGTTACTCAAACCTAATAACGATGATTAAATACAAACTAATTTACACTCAGAAAATAAAAACATTAGTAAAGAAATAAAATTCTGGTAAGTCCCTTTTTTTATTAGCTTTAGGGTGAATTGCTGGATATATGAAAAGGAGTCAAGATTATGTCTTTTATGAACAAGTAGAAAATGTGATCCCCAAAACTGTGCAAAATAACTTCTCTCTCCAAAAATACTAATATTAGACATCAACTAAAAAAAATTTTTTTAATGACACAAGAGTGATAAAACAAATATTAAAAGTAGAAAGCTTCCCATTAAAATTATCACATTGATATAAGTATAAATGTGTATGATGAATTAAGAAAATCCAAATTTATATAATGAAGGAGTAACAGTTGTTTATATTACACAATGATACTTGGTTTATAAAAGGATTCAATACAGATTTTCTAAACGATTATTTTCCTCAACAAAGTTAAATGTATAAAATTTTAATATCTCTTTGAGACAGTGATCCAAGCTTCCTCCTTGGATGATGTTACCAGTTCATACTTAGTCTCAATAACTTGTCCCTCCACAGAAAATAGGTGCAGTCTCCTCACCAATACACTCAGAAGTACTGTAGTCACCATATATGCAAACCTGTCAGGAAGAAAGTTGGTTACTAAAGATTAACAATTACATTTTAATTACATAGATGTTCATTGTTTCATCAACAGTGATCATCAGAATTGTAAGTATAGAGTCTGACGTCTTTACTTTTATTTTACCTTCTCTATAATCTCACCTTAACTCTGGGCATTCCTGTGTGCCTGAGAATCCAAGCAAGGAAAAAGTTTTCATTACTGATTCATCATGAAACCGGTCTGGATCAAACCTAAAGAAAAGATTTGGGATTAATCACAACAGAGCTCCACTGGAATTTTACATATTTATACTATAAGAACAAGGACTGTAATAAAGTTTAAAAACTAACAAAAGAAACTGCTGTTGCATTATATTTAAAATTCACCCATTACTATGTTCTCAAATATTACTGAACATATATTTAATCTCTTTCTACTTACTTTATTATTTCTAAACAGCAGGTGCAAGACACATTTCTCTGGACCAGCAAGGAATGAAATTATAACATGGGTTTATACCATTTCATGAGATATAAAGATAAATCATACAAAATCACATAATGAATGTTTAAATTTAAGAGTGTTCAAAACATCTGTTACAAAAGACCATCTGATCAATATTGAAGCATCTTATACTGCTTCCTCAATTAAAATTTGTTAAAACTGTAGACACCAAGAAAAAGATGGCAGAGTGGGGAGGCAACGTGGTAACCTCCTCCCATGTACACACCAAGAAAGCAACTAGAGCAAATACAACTAGCACTGAAAACGACCCAAAGACTGCAGAACAGACCACCTACACCTGGGAAGAAGAGACCACACAGAAAAGGGTAAAGTGGCAGAGCCGCAATTGACCAAGACTCAATCCCTTCCCCAATTCCAGCCCACAAGGAGGAGGGAGAAAAACAGAGCAGGTGAGTAAAAGTGCTCAGGAACTCTGCACACCTGGCCCTGGAGATCTGCTCGGGAAATACAAGTCCAAATTGCACTGGGCTTTGGTGACTAACAGGTGGAACACCAGGGAGAGTTGGAGCACTCTGAAAGGTGGCCACTCCTGTCACTTGTGGAGGACAGGCACATTCTATCAGTTCTGCTGAGACCTAACACAGAGGCAGTAGTTTGAAAGATAAGAGTGGGGATTGGATGGACTTCTCTACAAGAAAGGACAGGTGGACAATGATTCCCCAGCCCTCCCTCAAACCAACAGATCAGGTGCCCATGGGAGACAGCACCAGCTACAAACACGCCATCTTCCTTACTGTGCCTCCGCCACTGGACGTGCTTTATTGCACAACTGCCTATCTGGCTGCTCAGCCCAGCAGCGGTCATACTTTGCTGCATGGCAGCCAGAGAGAGGACACGTTCCTGGCTTTCCAAGCCCTCCTTCAGTCCACCTGGTAGGGCAAGTACAGGAGCCAGCTCTAAAATTTCCATCTTCCTCTCTGGCAGCTCAACCCCACTGCGCACCTCCCTACACACCTACACACCTAGGCCGCTGGGCCCACTCGGCCCAGGAGGAGACCAATTTTGCAGACTGGCAGGTAAAGGGAAGCTTTCCCAACTTTTCTGGACCTCCCTTACACAACTATTGGAGCACTTGCAGGAGCCAGAACAAGCTCTTCATCTCCCTCACTGGCAACTCAGCTTCCCAGCAGCCATCTCCTACACACGTGTCCTGCCCAGCCTGCCCAGCTCAGCAGCAGCCACCATTGCTGACAGGCAGGAAGAGGGTGGCCCCACCCACAACAAATCCAAGCAGAAGGGCCTCCAGCACACAAAGGGCACACAGAGGCCAGCAATGGGGACCAGCCACCACAAACCAATAGCAACCGTGGCTCTACTACAAAGGAGAACGAGGCACTGGTGGGCAAAATGCCTAGAGCTTCAGGGCACCACAGGATGCCTACTTCATAAAGCTATTGCTTTCTTAATCAAGAGGCATACCTGATCTATCTAAAACAAAGGAAGAAACACAGAAATCCAGACACGATGAGGAGGCGGAGAAATATGTTCCAAACAAAGAACAATGTAAGACACCGGAAAGAGGGCTAAATGAAACAGAGATAACCAATCTTCTTGATAAAGACTCAAAGTAACACTCATATAGATGCTCACTGAACTGGAGGAAAGAACTGATGATCTCAATGAGAACTTCAACAGAGATAGAAAACATGAAAAAGAGCCTCTGAGAGCTGAAGAATACAGTAACTAAAATGAAAAATACAATAGAGGGAATGAATAGACTGCTGGAAATAGAGGGAAGAATCAATGAGATGGAAGATAGAGAAAAGGAAAACAACAAAGCTGAGCAACAGAGAGAGAAAAGAATTTTTAAAAATGAGAAGATGCTAAGAGAGCTGTGTAACAGCTCCAAACAAAACAATATTGACAGAATCGGGGTACCAGAAGGAGAAGACAGAGACAAAGGAGTAGAAAGTCTCTCTGAAGAAATAATAGGCAAAAACATCCACAATCTGGGGAAGTAAATAAACACCCAGGTCCTGAAAAAGCACAGAGACCCTAACAAAAGGAACCCCAATAAGACAACACCAAGATATATAGTAATTAAAATGGCAAAGATTAAACATAAAAACAGAATCTTAAAAGCAGCAAGAAAGCAGCAGGCAGTTATATAAGTGTAAATCAATAAGGCTATCCAGTAGATTTCTCAGGAGAAACTTTACAGGCCAGAAGGGAATGGCATGAAATATTAATGTATTGAAAGGGAAGAACCTGCAACCAAGAATCCTTTACCCATCAAGGTTATCATTCAGAATTGAAGGAAATTAAAAGTTTTCCAGATAAACAGAAAGAATTCATCACCACTAAAGCGCATTTACAGAATATGTTAAAGGGACTTCTGTAGATGGAAATGTTCTTAAGCCTAAATGTTTTTAATCAGAGAAAATAAACCTACAGTAAAGGTAGGAGACCAATTACTAAGCAAGTATGAAGTTAAAAAAAGTAGTAAAATCAACAAAAAAAGTCAAGGATACACAAAATATGTATATTATGACATCATATACATAAAGGGTGGAAGAGAAAGAAGAATGAAAAAGTAGTACAATTTAAATGTGTTCCAAGAATGACCGTCAACTTAATATAGACTTCATATACTTAGGAAACTATCTATGAAACTCATGGGCACCACAAAGCTAAAGGGATACAAGGCTGGTACAATATTCATAAATCAGTCAATGTGATATACACATTAAGAAATGGAAGGATAAAAACCACATAATAATCCCAATATGTGATGAAAAAGCATTTGACACATTTCAACATCCATTCTCAACAAAGTGGGTATAGATGAAACAAACCTCACCATAATATGGACCATATACAACAAACCCACAGCTAACATCATACTCAATGGTGAAAAGCTGAAAGCTTTTTCTCTACAATCAGGAACAATACAAGGAGGCCCACTCTCATTATTTTTATTCAACATAGTACTGGAGGTCTTAGCAATGGCAATCAGACAAGATAAAGATAAGAGGCATCCAAACTGGTAAAGAACTAAAACTGTCACTATTTGCAGATGACATGATACTAAATATAGAAAACTCTAAAGACTCCATCTAAAAACTATTAGAATAACTATATTCAGCAAAGTTGCAGGATATAAATCAATATACAGAAATCTGTTGCATTCCTATATACTAACAGCAAACTAGCAGAAAGACGAATCAGGAAAACAATTCCATTTACAACTGCATCAAAAAATATTAAGCATCAAAAATGCCTAGGAATAAACCTAACCAAGTAGGTGAAAGACCTGCACTCTGATCACTAAGACAATGATGAAAGAAATTGAAGAAACACAAATAAATGGAAATTTATACCATGCTCATGGATAGGAAGAATTAATATTGTCAAAATATTCATCTTCTCCAAAGCTATTTACAGATTCAATGAAATCACTATCAAAATACGAGTGGCATTTTCCAATGCACTAGAGCAAATAATCCTAAAATTCATGTCAAACCATAAAAGGCCCTGAACAGCCAAAGCAATCATGAGAAAGAAGACTAAAGCTGGGGGTGTCATCCTCCCTGACTTTAAGCTATACTACAAGGCTACAGTGATGAAAATAGTATGGTACTAGCACAAGAATAGACCCATAGATCAAAGTAACAGAATAGAGAGCCCAGATACAAATCCAGCATATATGGTCAACTAACAGGCAATAAAGGATCCATGAATATACAATGGGAAAAAGACAGTTTCTTCAATAACTGGTGTTGGAAAATTGGACAGCTACATGCAAAAGTATGAAACTGGATTACTGCCTAACTCCACGCACACAAGTAAATTTGAAATATACTGAAGACCTAAATGTAAGACATGAAATCATAAATTCTTAGAAGAAAACATAGGCAAAAAATCTCTTGAATGCAAGCATAAGCAATATTTTTTTGGACACACTTCCCTGGGCAAGGGAAACAAAAAATGAACAAGTGACACTACGTCAAACTAAAGGCTTCTGTTCAGCAAATGACATCAGAAAAAAAAAGCAACCTACAGTATGGGAGAATATATTTGTAAATTATTCAGTAAGGGGTTAACATACAAAATATATAAAGAACTCATAAACCTCAACACCAAAAGACAAAAACCCAATTAAAAAATGGGCATAGAACCTGAACATTTTTCCAATTAAGAAATATCAGTGACCAACAGTCACATGAAAAGATGCTCCACATTGCTAATCATCAGACAAATGCAAGCCAAAACCACAATGAGATATCACCTCACACCAGTCAAAATGGCCTCTATCCAATGACAAGAAATAGTAAATGTTGGCAAGGATATGGCGAAAAGGGAACCCTCCTACACTGCTGGTGGGAATGTAAATCATTTCTTTTTAAAAAATATAAATTACCTCTCATTTTGAAATACATTTTAATTATAGTCTTTGTAATAATTATATCAAATTTAATTAACTTTTCCTCTTATTAACAATCTCATAATTGAGACCCTGAATGTTTACCCAAAGACATGTATATATTTTCAGATTAAAAGAAAACCAAACTTAATTTTTTTTAATTAAGGTATCATTGATATACAATCTTATGAAGGTTTCACATGAACACTGTAGTTTCAATATTCACCCATATTGTCAAATCCCCCTCCATCCCATTAGTCACTGTCTATCAGCGTAGTAAGATGCTATAGAGTCATTACTGTCTTCTACATGCTATACTGCCTTCCCTGAGACCTACCTATATTGTGATTGTGAATTATAGTGCCCCTTAATCTCCTTCTCCCTCCCTCTCCACCCCCCCTCCCCCGCCCCTTCCCCTTGGTAACCACTAGTTCCTTCTTGGAGTCTGTGAATCTGTTGCTGTTTTGTTCCTTCAGTTTTGCTTTGTTGTTATACTCCACAATGAGTGAAATCATTAAATCAAACTTAATTTTTCCAATTATTTATAAAACACCTCACAATATTAAGGTTAAAAATAAATTAAAAAACAAATGAAAAATATTTAATCTCAAATACAGAGGGTTTATTTTTCTCTTTCAGCTTTATTGAGGGATAACTGAAAAACTAATATATTTAAATTGTACAATATGATTTGATATACATACACACTGAGGAAGGATTCCCACACCCAAGTTAATTAACACACTTATCACATTACATAGTTATCTTTTTTGTGTACGTGGTTATTAGATCACTTCATTTCTACTCTTACCAAATTTAAATTATATAGTTGATCCTTGAACAACATGGGCCCACTTACATGTAGATTGTTTTCAGTAAATACACTGAAAATTTTTTGGAGATTTGTGACAATTTGAAAAATTCTTCTCTAGCTTACTTTATTATAAGAATAGAATATACAATATATATAACATACAACAATGCGTGACTTGAATGTTCATGTTATTGTTAAGGTTTCCAGCCAACAATAGGCTATTAGTAGTTAAATTTTGGGGGAGTCAAAAGTTTTATATGAATTTTTGACTGTGCAGGGGAGTTCAGTGCCCCTAAACCCTGTGTTATGAAAGGGTCAACTGTACAACAGTATTATCAACCACAGTCACCATGTTATATACATTAGATCCTCAGACCTTATTTATCTAATAACTGAAAGTTTGCACCCCTTCCTCAGCAGCTCTCTACTCTCCCCACAGCTCCCAAAGCCCCTGACAACAACCATTCTACTCTCTTGTTTCTATTTTTGACTTTTTTTTTTTAGGTTTCATATGTAAGTGATACAATGCAGCATCTGTCTTTCTCTATCTGGCTTTCTTCACTTAGCATAACTCCCCCCAGGTTTAGTTATGTAGTGCAAATGGCAGGATTTACTTTTTTTCGTGGCTTAATAATACACCTTTGTGTATATGTGCATGTGTGAATATATGTCTTCTTTATCCATTCTTCTGTTAACAGACACTTAGGTTGCTTCCATACTTGTGAAAATAATGCTGCAATAAACATGGGAGTATGTAAATCTCTTCAAGATAACGATTTAATCTCCTTTGGATATATATATACTCACCAGTGGCACTACCCGATGATTCGGTAGTTCATTTTAATTTCTTGAGGAACTTCCATATTATTTTCCATAGTGGCTATACCAGTTTACATTTGCACCAACAGTGTACAGGGCTCCTTTTTATCTACATCCTCACCAGCATTTATCTCTTGTCTTTTTTATAACAGATGTGAGTTGATTACTCATTGCAGTATTGATTTGCATGTCTCTGAATAGTGATGTTGATCACCTTTTCATGTACCTTGGCTATTTTTATGTCTCCTTTGGGAAAATGTCTCTTCAGGTCTTCTACCTATTTTTAATTGGGTTATTCCTTTTTTTTTTTTTTTGCTATTGAGTTGCTTTGAGTTCCTTATATATTTTGGATATGAACCCTGTACCAGATACACTGTAAATATTGTCTCCCATTCCATAAGTGGCCTTTGCATTTTGTTGATAGTTTCCTTTGCTGTGCAAAAACTTTTTAGTGTGATGCAGTCCCTCGTTTATTATGACTTTTGTTGCCTTTGCTTTTGGTGTTATATCCAAAAAAATCACAGCAAAGACCTATGTGAAGGACATTACCCCCTTCTTCTAGGGGCTTTAGGGTTTCAGCTCTTAAATTCAAGAATTAATATATTCTAAATTGACTTTTGTGCATGATATAAGTTAGGGGTCCAGTTTAATTCTTTTGCATGTGAATACTCAGGTTTCTCAGCACCATTTATTGAAAGACAATCCTTTCCCCATTGCATGTTCTTGCCTCCTTCGTTGAAAAGTAATTGACCACATAGGCATAGGTTTATTTTCTAGGCCATCCACTGTATGTCTTTATGTCTCAAATCAGTCTGTTTTCATGCCAGTACCATACTATCTTGATTACTGTAGTTTTGTAATATAGCTTGAAATCAGAAGTATGGTACCTCCAGCTTTGTTCTTCTTTCTCAAGACTGCTTCGACTATTCTGAGTCTTTGTGGTTCCATATGAATGTAAGGATTGTTTATTCTATTTCTGTGAAAAGTGACATTAAGATTTTGACAGGGATTTTACTGAATCTATAAATCGCTTTCATTAGTAAGGACATTTAAAAAATATTAATTCTTCCAATCACTGAACATGGATTCTTTCCATTTATTTGAGTCTTCTTCAATTACTTTCATCAATATTTTACAGTTTTTAGTACACAGATATTTCACCTCCTTATTGAGTTTATCCTAAATATTTTATACTTCTTTAACATTATTGTAAATAGGATTGTTGTCTTAATTTTTCTTTGTGATAGTTCACTGTTAGTGTAAAGATATGCAACTGGGTTTTGTATATTGACTTTATATAACATATTCACTTATTTTTCTAACAGTTCTTGGTGGAATATTTATGGTTTTCTCTATATATGTAATCTGCAAATAGAGACAATTTTACTTTTCTTCTGTTCTGGGATTTAGATACCTTTTATTTCTTTTTCTTGCCTAGTTGCTTTGGCAAGGTATTCCAAAACTATGTTGAATGAAGTGGTAAGAGTGGGTATCCTTATCTTGTTCTTGATCTTAGAAGAAAGGCTTTAAGCATTTAACCATTATGCTGTCAGCTGTAGTAGGCTTGACATATATGACCTTTATCATGTTGAGGCATGTTCTTTCTATATCCAATTTGTTGAGAGCTTTTATCATGGAACAATTTAATTTTGTCAAATACTTTTACTGCATCTATTGAGATGATCATATTATTTTTATCCTTCATTTTGTTAATTGTTATACATTTATTGATTTGCATAATTTGAATCATCCATCCTGGATTTATCCCAGGAGAAATCCCACTTGATCATGGTATATGGTCCTTTTAATGTACTATTGAATTTGGTTTGCCAATATTTTACCAAGTATTTTTGCATCTATGTTTATTAGGGATATTGGCCCATAGTTTTCTTTTCTTGTACTGTCCTTGACTGGTTTTGGTACAGGGTAATGGTTTCATTAAGTGAGTTTGGAAATGTTCCCATCTCTTCTATTTTTTTAAGAAGGACTGGTACTAATTCTTTTGTGTTTGGTAAAACACAGAGGAAAGCTCTCTGGTCTTGGAGTTTTCTTTGTTGGGAGGTTTTTTATTCATTCTCTTATAATTTGGTCTGTTGGGCTTTTTCTATTTCTTCATGATTAAGTATGAGTAAGTTTTATGTTTCTAGGAATTTATCCTTTTTTCCTAGGTTATCTTGGCACAAAAAGTATTCATAATTTATGAGGATGATCCTTAGTATGCATGTGTTATCAGTTGTTATGTCTCATCTTTCACTTATAATTTTATTTATCTGACCATTCTTTCTCTTAGTTTTGCTAAAGGTATATCAATTTTGTTTATCTTCTCAAAAAATTAGCTCTTAGTTACACTGATCTTTTCTATTTCTATCTAGTCACTATTTCATTTATGATAGTTATCATTTTCTTCCTTTTACTAATTTTGGGCTTTCTTCTTCCTTTATTAATTCCTTGAGGTGTAAAGTTATTTATTTCAGATTTTATTTTTTCTTAATATAGGTGTTTATTGCTATGAACTTCCCTCTTAGAACTGCTTTTGCTACATTCCACAAGTTTTGGTATGTTGTGTTTCCATTTTTGTCTCAAGGTAGTTTTTTATTTCCTTTTTTGATTTCTTCTTTGCCCTGTTGGTTATTCAGTAGCATGTCATTTAATCTACAAATACTGTGTAAATTTTTCAGTTTCCTTCTTGTAATTGATTTCCTATCTCATAATGGAATTTTTTTTTAACCCAATAAAAAGCTCAATTTTTCTCCTAGGATTTTGAAACATTTAAACCCCCCCACAAAAAAATATCTGGAACTTTAAAAGTTAGGTTTACAAACTTGACACATTCTCAATATTAGCAATTTTTCTCTATACATTGTCAAAGAAAATAAGGTCTATGAAGACACCAACAAAATTTTTTAAGATTTCAGTATAAACTATAGCACTTTGCAAAAAATTATCCAGTTTGATTATAACAAAACCCTGTGGCCGTATTTAACAATATAAAAACATTAATTAAATACAATTCTCTGGAAATGTACATTATACTTATAACTGTTCTTTCAGTGAGATTCTTCCTGTATTTTTTCCCCCAGTGGTCAAAAATATGCTTGATATTCTTTCAATCTTCTTAAATTTACTGTTTTGTTTTGTGGCCTAACATGCAATCTATACTGCAGAATGTTCCATGTGCATTTGAAAAGAATACATATTCTGTTGCTTTCAGATGGAATGTTCCATACAATATATATCTATTAAGTCCCTTTGGTCTAATGTCTCATTTAAGGTCAACGTGTCCTTGATTTTCTATCTGGATGATCTATCCATTTATATTAGTGGGGTATTAAAGTCCCCTACTATTCTTATAATGTTATCAATTTCTCCCATAGTTCTGTTAATATTTGCTTTGTATATTTAGGTGCTCTTATGTTGGGTACATAAATATTTTAAAATCTTTTATAATCTTGTTGGACTGACCCTTTGTCATCATATAGTGCCCTTCTTTGTCTTTTATTGCAGTCTTTGTTTTAAAGTCTATTTTGTCTAAGTATAGCTAGACCAGCTTTCTTTTTATTTGCATGGAGTAACTTTTTCCATTCCTTCATTTCCAGTCTGTGTGTGTTCTTAGATCTGGAGTGAGTTTCTTGTAGGCAATATATAGATGAGTCTTATTTTTTAATCCATTCAGCTACTCTGTATCTTTTGATTGGAGAATTTAGCCCATTTACATTTAAAGAAATTATTGGTAGGTATGGACATAATAATGCAGTTAGCTCATTATCTTCTAGAAGTTTTGTAGTTCCTTTCTTCCTATTTTGTTCTCTTTTGTGATTTCATGATTTTCTGAAGTGGGATGTTTGGATTATCTTTCTTCTTTATGTATTTACTATAGGTTTTTGCTTTGCAGTTATCAGGAGAATTACATCAAACATATACTCATCTACTTTAAGTTGATAAAAAACTTAAATGCATACAAAAGCTCTACATTTTAACATTCTCCCCCAACTTTTCACATTTCTGATTGTTACACTTTACATCTTTTAGTATTATGTAATTAACAAATTATTGTAGTTTTATTTTTAATAATTTTATCTTTTAACCTTTATTCTACAGTTATAATTCATCCACCACCATTATAACATTAGTTTATTTACCTTTACCAGTGAATTTTTTACTTTCAAAGTTTTCATATTACTAATTAGCTTCCTTTCATTTCAGCCTGAAGAACTCCTTTTAACATTTCAGATTTTGTCTAGAAAACTCTTTAGCTCTCAATTCTGAAGGACAATTTTGCCAAGTAGACTATTCTTGGTTGGCAAATTTTTTCTTTTCAGCACTTTTAATATATGATCCCACTCTCTTCTAGCCTGCAGATTTCTGCTGAAAAATCTGCTCATTATCTTACAGGGGCTCCCTTTTATGTAACATGCTGCTTTTCTCTTGATGTTTTTAAGATTTCCTCTTTGTGTTTAATTTCTGACCATTTAATTGTAATGTCTCTTGATGTGGGTCTCCTTAGAGGCATCTTTTTTGATACCCTTCAGGCTTCCCGGATATGGATATCTGTTTCTTCACTCAGGTACAGAAGTTTTCAGCCATTATTTCTTTGAATAAGCTTTCTTTGCTCCTTCCTCTTTCTCTTTTTCTTGGACACCTGTGGGGTAAAGCACAGAATTTCCCTCCTGGTCTTAATACATTTACATATCAATAGGTGTTTACTGCTGCAGCTTCCTGCAGCCTCTAGGGCAAGGGGTAGAGAGAGGATGGTTGTTCTTTCCTCCCCTCCGTTCTTGGTAAATAATTGGTCTGGCACCTATCAGTCCCAGGAAACCCACCTGTGAGCTCCTCCCAGAATGTACAGGTAGAGAAGTGAGCATGCAGTGACTGCAGAGACTGCAAATGGGCTTTGCTATCAGGGACTGGGAGAAAGGAGAGGGTGCACGACAGCCAGAGGAGATGGAGCTAAGCCTCACTGTGAACAAGAAAAGGGATTCTCTCAACCTGCCTTTGCCTTGACTGACTTCAGTCCCATCAGTTTATTCACCCTGGGCCAGGAACATCCCCTGGAGCTACAACACCTATAATGTGTATATTGGTCTGCTTGTGTCCCATAAGTTCCTTAATTTAACTTCCCTATTTCTTTTTTTTTTTTTTTTGCTCCTCTGATTGGATGAATCCCACTGTCCTGTCTTCAAATTTCACTGATCCTTTCTTCTGCTTCATCTAGTCTCCTGTTTAATCCCTCTATTGAATTTTTCAATTATTGCATTTTCAGCTCTGTGATTTGTTTGGTTCTTTTTTATATTTTCTGTCTCTTTGTTGAAATACTCACTTTATTCATGCATCATTCTCCTGACCTCTGTAAGTATCTTTATGACTGTTATATTGAACTCTCTATTGGGTAAATCACTTACCTCCACTTCATTAAAATCAATTTCTGGAGATTTATCTTGCTCCTATTATCACAGCTAGGTGATGAGGGTCCATCCCTTGAGTGGCAACCCTAAAATCTGGACCGCTACGTGTGCGAACAAGCTCCTTCCTGGGAGATACAGGCAAGTTGGTGGAAAGTGAAAGGAAGGGAAATTGCTATTAGGACTCTGGGGAAGACAGCAGCCAGCACCCATGTGTGGTAATTAGAGGCTAGACCCTCAGCCAAGCCACTTGTGAAGTATGCAGTCAAACCCCTTCCAGAAAGACTGGGAGATGGGCACTTTTACCTGCTCCCTCTGCATTGAACCTCGGAGCTACCCACAGCAGGTATTCCCATGCCTGTTAACAACTGCTTCTTCGTTTGCTGTAGTCCTGTGGGACTTATAAATGCAAGACTTGTTAGGTCTCAGATGCTAGGCAATTTGGGGTATGTCCCTCAGATGACAGCCATAAATTTGGGGCACTAAATGCGTGCAAAAGGGAAATGCTGGTGACCTGGTTTATTGTTGGAGTGAGCTGGAGGTAGAAGGTGGGGAATGTGCCCAGGTTCCAAGGAGATCACAGAAAGTTCCTAGAAGCATGCTAATTAGAAGCTGGACCCTCAGGCAGAAACCTATAAAATATGCAGTCAACCTCCTTCCTGGGAAAGACTGGAGATGGGCACTTCTGCCTGCTCCCTCTGTGCTGAGCTCTAGGGGCATACCCATGGCAAATTCTTGTGTTTCCACTGTGCACTCACTAAGAACTGCTTCTTTATTTGCTACGGTCCTGTGGGACACATGGAAGCAAGTCTTGATGGTTTTCAGAGCTAGATATTTTAGGAGCCCATCCCTCAGACGGGAGTCTTCAAGGTTAGGAGACTAAATGTACAGTCCAAACCCTTTGATTTTCAGGGAGAAGTTGGGAGTTGGGGTTCCCTCCTGGTCATATAGCACTATGCTGGGGGTGAGGTTTATGGGAAGAGTGTGTCTCAGGCTTTACTACTCATTTTATTGTGGCATTTTCTCATTTGTCCAATGAGTTGGAGTCACTCAGATAGTTTCTGGATTTCTCTTAAAGGGAATTGCTCCATGTGTAGCTGTATTCAGTGTGTCTGTGGGAGGAAAGAAATTCAAGAACCTGAATCCCACCTTGGTCCCAAGTCCATTCTGAGGTTTTTGATATTTGCCTCCATTCTTTTCACTTGAGAACTGTATTTTAGTCTGGTTTTTTTTAAGTTGGTAATATCCTGTCCTTTAGTAACAAGTTATATGTACATTATTATGCATTTAAATCACAGAATTTGCCCCCGGGTTTCTTGCTCTGAAACACTGGCAATATAGTAACAGTAATAATGCATTTCCATGCATTTCTTTTTGTTAATAAATCATATCTGAACATTTTTTATACGGGGAGAATAAGTTAATGTCAGTTACTCAAAAAAAAAACCTCATAAAAACAAAGAAATACTTGGAGTGTAAGAATCTCTGAAAAACAGTCTGGCAGTTTTTTGCAAAACTAAATATGCACTAACCATATGACTCAGCATTCACACTCTAGAGGATTTACTCCAAAGAAATGAAATCCTATGTTCACAGAAAAACATGTACATGAATGTTCAAAGAAGCTTCATTCATAATAGCAAAACACAAGAAACAACCCAAATGTCCTTCAGTGGGTGAAAGGCTAAACAACTTCTATACATATAAAAGAATACTAGTCAGCCATAAAAAGATATACAACATCTTATGTTGACCACAAAAGCATTAGGTTTAGTGAAAAAAGTAAGCCTCTTCATCTTCCTCTGTATAACCATTATATTTAAATTATAGTTAATCAATTGTCTCTATAGGACCTAACTCAGTTCTATCTACATAGATAGTTAACTATCTATAGCTATCTATCTACATACTGTGAATGTCCCTTAAGATTCATCCCAAGATGCTAACAAGAATGGATCTTCCACAAGGGATGGGTAAGGAGGTGTCCAACTTCAGAAAGCTTTTCCTTAGCATACAACATTAGTAGTAACATTTCTGAAATTTGATTACATTTGACTCTTAAAAATGATTTTAACATTTTAGCATATATTTTATTATTTTCAATTGTAACCTAGATTTGTCTGAGTGTTGTGATAGGAATAGTGTCAAAAATTCCACCAAAGTTTTTATATTTTTCATATTACATTAAAAATGTATCAAAAATATGGTATTTTTCCTGAGAATTTTTTAAAGACTTTAAAATTTGAAATTTTAGCTTTTTGTAATTATAAACAAACATTTCTCCCCCAATATATATTACAATGTTGCTATAACAAACACTTGGAATATAAAATGTACTTAACTTTCACTTATAGCATATTTTGAAGAATTGCTGTTTCATTTATTAATAGACTTCCCTCAATAACATTTTAACATTAAAAACTAAAATGACAGGAACACTTACTAGGCCCCATCCTTATACTATAGAAGTAGGTTTTCTAATTCAATCATGCCACACACTCTGCTCCCCTGCATTTCACACAGCTGTCTTACCCCCAATCAACTCAATTTATACCTTTATTCCAAGGTAGTAAATCCTTACTCATTTCTATAAGGCAGATTTTACTAGATTCTTACATAGAAGGCAAACAAAAGCAGCTTTGTTCTTTACATTATCTCTCTCTTGCTAGTCTCACACATAACACATATACAAACACCTATTTTCTGAATTCAACTGAAGAGCTTAATAATTGAGACCACCAGAATGAAAATAAAGAAACTGCACCAGCAATACCCATTTACCAACAAAAGAATTCCAAAAGTGCACTGCAATTGAAGAATAGTTGTAGAAGATCAATTAATTAAAAAGATCTTGGGATAGAAGCAGTAATAAGAGAGAAAAAGAGTAGCAGAACAGCAGATTCATAAAAGAAAAGGTAGTGAGCAGAAGATATAAAGGGGAGGCAGTAGTTTTGTTATGTCATTGTCACATATCGAATTTATTTCTCAAAACTTAGAAAAGGAATGCAAAACAAGCAAACACATAAAAATAAATAATCACAAAGACATGACAGATATTTCATACTTGAGTGGTGATGGCCAACTATTAGGATCTTGGAGCACCACACCAAGGGCATAAAGGACAAGGGTCTGTGAAAAAAAAAATTACTCTAGTTAGTTAAGGCCTAAATGATTCCTAGAAAGTCAAACTCATCCTAAATGTTGTTTTAATATAGATATGAATATAAAATTAAAAAAATAATAAAAGAAAACACAGGCCATTATTTTAGTGATCTTACAGTAGGGAAGTCCCCCACCAACTCACGTCACAAAATCTGGAAGCTATAAAGGAATAACATACTTAATTATATGAAAATTCAAAACCTGTATCCATTAAAAACAAAACAAAAAACATCATAAGCACCAGTAGAAGGTAGATAATAGGAAAAAAAATACCTGCCATATAATTTACAGTTAGTATGTAAAATAAAATTTAGATATAAGCTCACTAGAAAGTGAATTTTAAACAATAATTGACAAAAGAAGAAATACGAACTGTAATAAATGTATGAAAAGTTGCTCCATCTTCCCAGTAAGTAGGAAAACTCAAATTAAAAAATGAGACAATTTTTCACATAAACTTCACAAAATATGAAAAAGATTAAAAAATCCAAAGGTGGTGATGATATGGAGAGAAAAATCACTCTCCTACATTGCTGCTTAAAAATATAAATTCCCATTCCCTTTTATAGGGCAATTTAATTTTTTTAATTGAAATATCTTGGATTTAGCTGGGAAGATGGCAGTGTGAGCAGGGCCAAAACCAAATGTATTTATGAAAATACAGCAAATACAACTATTCCTAAAAGAGAGACCAGAAAATACAGGACGACACCAGCCTGCAGTTACACCTCAGAGGACTCGGCACCCGCAAAGGTGGGTAAGATACGGAGCCGCGACACAGCGGGACCAGAGCATTCGCCCACCCCAGCGCACTGCCAGGAGGAGAGGATTCAGAACGGGGAGGGAGTTGGAAGCACAGGCTCACCGAATAACCACTCCTGGCGATCTGCTCTGGGAGCACTGACACACTTCGCGTGGTGTATTGGAGACTGGAGAGACAGAGGTGCACATTCCAAGACAGCAGGTACACCCAGCCAGTTCCCCAGGACAAAAGAAAATCACGTGCTTTATTAGGGGTCTTAAAGAGACAGGGGTCCAATGGAGTAGAAGGATTGTCCCAGAGCACTCAGCCAAGCAGGCTGTGAGTCCTGGGATATTTTGGGCCGCTTGGACTGTGGCTGGGAAAGCAGTAGCATGGAGATTTCCCATAGAAATCAGCAGCCTCCAATTCATTCCCTCCCCAGCCAGAGTCAGAAAGGGCCCAGCGGAGCAGGGTGGCTGTGGAAGAGTGTAGGAGCAGCACCACCTACACGATGGTCACAGAAACTACACCCAGCAGGTGGTATTTTTTTTCTTTTTTTTTCACTATTTTCCCTTTCTTCTTTTTTTCTTTTCCTGACCACTTCTATCATCATGAAAAGACAGAGAAATATGGCACAAACAAAACTAACCCAGAAAAGCCCAGACCAGACTACCCCAGAGAGGGAGTCTGAAGTGATGGACATGCACAATCTTCCTGAAAAAGAAGTCAGAATGAAAGTCATAACCATACTGATGGATCTACAGAGAAATATGCAAGACCTAAGGGAAGAAGTGAGGGAAGTGAGGAAAGACAATGCAGAGATGAGACAAGCGATTGACAGGCTTAGCAGCAGACTGGACGAGATGCAAGAGGCTGTTAATGGAATAGAAATCAGAGAACAGGAATACAGAGTAGCTGAGGCAGAGAGATATAAAAGGATATCTAGGAATGAAAGAATTTTAAGAGACCTGTGTGACAAATCCAAACAGAACAATATTTGCATTATCGGAATACCAAAGGAAGAAGAGAGAGAAAAAGGGATAGAAAGTGTCTTTGAAGAATTAATTGCTGAAAACTTATCCAAGCTAGGGAAGGAAATAATCTCTCAAACCATGGAAGCCTACAGATCTCCCCACACAAGGGACCCAAGGAAGACAACACCAATACACAT